>CM042426.1:34866618-34956618 GCA_023631565.1 Gymnocephalus cernua | reverse complement strand
CATCAATCTATCCTATTGTTAAACCAGCTACATTAAATCCAATGCAATATTTATTTAGGGTTACAAGTCTCAAAGACCTTGTCTGTGTGTATGCTCATGTCATTTTCTGTTGTTATACATGTATGCTTTGTTTCCTTACTTGGGAGTTTATGTCATTTGTGATATGTATGTCTATGTCCTCTTTTTTATACGAGCTACCCAGGGATGCAAAAAGAATTTCAGCCCTGGCTGACAAAGTTGTATTGTATCATATTATTATTATCATCATCATCATCAGCAGCACTTCAGCCTGTTGAATGTTTACAGTTCTTGTTGTAAATGATCACAGAGATAACCAGAAATATATATTTTTTTAAATTTTATTGAAGTAGTTGTTAGAGGTTAATATGCGCTTAATGTGGGAGAACCAGAGCACCCGGTGCAAACCCTGAGAGCTAAAGTCCTGCCTCATAACCAGGTAACCTCCTGCTCCACTGGCCTCTGTACCTCCCTCACGAAGGGCGGAGGCCAGTGGAGGAAGTGTAGACATGGATGTATGGCTGGACTGGAGCTCTTTATGACATTAAGTTTAAAGGAAAAAAACACATTTTCTTTTAAGATGAATACTATGTCTAAGCTAATAGGTTTTTTTTATATTTATAAATTAAATATGGGAGAAACACTCGGAGCGCCCGGAGAAAACCCTAACATAGTAGACGGACGACATTTTACTTACATGTAATGCCAACCCTATTTCTGCGTCTGCAAAAATTGGAGATGGCTTTGCACACAGATGAGAAGAACCCTGTTTTCTGTGATTTCATCAGGTGATCTTTGAAACAGCAGGCAATACAGTCTTCCAGTGCTGGTTCTCCTAAAATCACAGAGACCAGCATTTCTTCTGCACAGCCCCACTTCCTACACACGTCTTGGAAAATGTCCTTGTCTAGGTTTTTGAAAGTTTTTGTGGTGGTATTGAAATCAACACCCTCGACTGTGGCCCATGTTTTTTCCAGTAGGCGGTCAATGATGTCCTCAGTGTTGTTAAGGTCGCAGTCCACTTTTGCTTTCTTGAACATGCGTGTAAGCAGCTTCTGCATGATTACCTTGATGGACATTTTGTTTCTTAATGTCTTTGCGGTTTCATCCTCACACGCCTTTGGTGACTGTGTTGGTGTGATGTGTGTTGGTGTGATGTGTGTTGGTACCAGTGATCGATTTTCCAATTGCTCTAGAGCTCCTTGACTGTGGGTGCAGACCTTAGTGTTCAGCCACCACCTCAGCATTCCCAGGAAACTCCACATTTTGTTCTGTATGTCAGCATACAAGTCAGGATGTGTCCTGTGAGATGCCTTCGCTCTAATTGGATCTGGGATAATATTGGGCGCCATCCCAGGTGAGATATGATTGGAGAGGAGATCACAAAGTGCCTGTGTGAATGTCATGTCTTTACCATTGGAAATCTTCTTGAGCTCCCGGAATACAGTGACCTCATTCCGATGGTGTGCTTTTTCACCATGCTGTGGCTGAAGCAGAGAGTCAATGTCATCTAGGAGTGACGACACTGACTGCCCGCTTTCAACTTTGGAGCCCTGGGGGAATTTGGCCTTCAGTTGCACCAGCATACGATGAATCCAAGTTTTGACGAAGCACTTTGCAAAAAAGGTTTTGATCTTGTTTCTTATTTTTTTTATAGACAGTTTGCGCTTCGGCTTCTGTTCTGCAGCATCTGTCTTTTCCAAACTCTTGGCAATTGACTGAGCAATGTCTTTTGCAACAGTTGAAATCTCCTGAGAGCTTTTAGATTTCAGCTGCTCATACTCTGGCTCTGACACTACATCCAAAAGAGGTTCAGTGATCTTACTCATCTCCTCCCTAATTATATCTTCGACAACTTGAGCTGTTGCCGTCTCAAGGCTGTCCTTTGGTGAGACCTCCGGGGTTTCTGGTTCCATAGTTGTGGCGGAAACTGGTGACAAAGAGCAGACATCAATCTCATTCTCAATATCTTCCACAATTAGTTTTTCCATGGAGGCGGTCCGACTTTGTCTCTCACTACGAGGTCTAGCTGAGCACAAGGTTTTCATCTTGGGTGTGAACGACTTCAACATTTTGCAGGCGTGGAGAACCATAGCATTTAAACGGTTCCAGGGAGTGACACGCATTATGTCTGACTCTTCAGTAGTAGTAGAGTTGCAACTATTTGCAACCTCTATAGCAACTAAGTTCGTCAATGATTTTGAGCTGACACACAGGACTTGGTTCTCAACGTCCAAAACCTTGCCAAAACTCTGAGGGAGTTTGTTGCCGATACTGGACAGAACATTTTCCTCAGACAGGACTCCATTTTTGCTCCTAGCCTTTAAGGCTTGTGACAGTGATCTTATTATGTCCAAAAGTAGTTCTGCCAACATAACTTCAGTGGCATGATCAGGGGTGCCTAAATTCAACAACCTCCACTGTTCCTTTGTCATACTGTTAGAAAAGGATTCGATCGCTGGGAGGATAACATCTATTTTAATCTCCGGGATGTCTTCAGTCTTTGGTGTTCCTGGTCTAGGCATTACGACTGTTGCTGTATTATTTTCAACTTCCATGGTCTATTTCAATGGTCGATTGTTTCGATGGTCAATTATTTCGATGGTCAATTATTTCAATGGTCGATTATTTTCGATAAGATCATAAACTGGTCTGTTAATTTAATAAACTTATGTGCAGCTCACGTCTCATGTCTCGTTTCCAATGGAAATTCAGTTAGAATGAGAGGTGAGTTAGGCTAATTGGTGAGCTATATTGTTTTCATCAATGGATCAAAGACATCAAAGGAATTATAGAATCTGACTGACCGTTCCAAAAGCCCCACCCAACAATGACTGTTGCTCAGCAACCGTTGCTAGGCACCGGCGGAACCCTCTGGCAGGTTTCAGTAATATTTTAATAACATTAGTAATATATGTTTTTAGATTATAAAACATAAGAAAGTGGTTAAAAATGTCCATTCCAGTTTCTCAGAGTTAACATCTTGTTTTATTGGACCAACATTCCAAAAAGATATTCAGTTTACAATGGGGGTTTCTCTCCATTGTATATACACGAAAAATGGAATTATGCACACAATTCTAAAAATTCTAAGCTCATGTATCAACAACAAGCTTCCAGACTGCTAAACACTAAGCACAATTTGATTGTTATTATTCAAATATAAATTCTCAATCACATAATTTAGCATACTTTATTGACCTGGAAAAAACTGGCCTTCAAAATGCCATACCCTAATTACCAATTTGTTTCACTCAAGATTAGGTCAAATAGATTTTGTTGCTATTCAGTTTAATTCATTTTACTTCTCAGTGCAATTACTTTAGATTTCCAGACAGACAGACAGATAGATAGATTATGGCAACATTTATTTTATTTTAACAAAAGGAGGGTTCAAACCGAGGGAGCCACAAAGGCAGGGCAAAAAACTCACGGAAGTCCAAAAGAAGAAGATATGTCCAAAAAACAGGAACAAAGAGACAAAACTCACAGAACGCAGACTGGCTGGGAAAGGACACAAACAGGAACGGAGGCAAACAAAATGATCTGACAAGGAATAAAGGGGAACACAGGGGCTAAATAAACTAGGTAACGAGCAAACACAGGACAGGTGACACCAGGGCTGGGGAACAGGTGAAGCACATTAGACAATCACACAGGCGGGAAAACACAGGAAGCAAAACTAGACATCACAAGGGGAGACCGACAACCTTTCAAAATAAAACAGGAAATTGGAAAAGACTAACAGAAAACATGAACCCAACTAAATACAGAAACTTGACAACACTAAATACAAGGGGGAACAGAACACAGGAACTAACAGAACATACACAATCAGGATAAACAACAAAAAGCAGGAAACAGCAACAGAAATATAAACAATTCCAACCGAAATGTCCAAAACCACAACACATTATGCTGTATGTGTATTTCTATGTAATTCAATACAACTCAATATGTAACATGACCTCATGAAGCCAAAATGTATATAAACTGTATTTTAAATCCATCACACCAGTGTTCATGTCATGCTGTGGAGTTTTGACAGAATGGTTATCTCTTTTCAGTTTTGTGTTTATAGTTTTTTTAGAAATTAAGCTATAGTTTAAGGAACGTGTTTGAGCAATTGGGAAAAAATTATAACTTAAAACAAAGAAAGGCAACAAATTCTTACATTGGAGAAGCTGCAACCAGAAAGTGACAAATCAAAGAAATGTTTTGATTAATAAATGACAAATTAATTAATTATCAAAATAGTTCATTCATTCTTTTGTCAGTTGACTAATCCATTAATCAACTAAATGTTGTACATTTATATTACTTAGTTTACATCTCCTGCAAATTGAAAGCAAATCTGATCAGTATTTTAAAAGAAAATGATCCAAGGTGTTGGTCCAAGGAAATATTTAATGTGCATAATAAAATATTACTCTGCCATTTTCCATGTAACTTCCAGGGCTGAATCAAAAAACAGTAAGGTTAGCCTACAAAATTGATACAATGGATCATTTTGTTGTTAATTTTGATTTATATGGCGGACTTGGTTTTAATGAATAGTTGGAAGAGGATGAGAAGTGAATCATAGGATGAATCAACATTTTTACAACACTGGAGTTAACTGTTACTGGAATTGTTGGGATCACACCAGCTGTGCCACTGACAAGGCAATAATGAAGTTCGTGGATGTGTAGTAGTTAAATCTATCCGTGGAAAAAATATTTTTTTTCAGTAGATATCTTAGTTATAACCAGATTAAGTTAGGAAAAGCAGTTTGGTGTTTATATGTGCGGTTAAATGTACGTTAAATCAAACCCTCTTGTGTAATATTGCTTAATTAATGAACGACAGCGAGAAGTGAACCGTCCAAACACTTCATACTTGACAATGGACAAAGGGCATTAACCCGCTTATACCATGGTCACTTGCCAAATAACATTTTATTTAAACCATTCATTTATATTTTAATTCGTTTTACAATTGAAATCTAAACTTTTTCTTTCCCTGGTTACGCCTGAGGGTTTGACTAATACCTTTAACAATCATTCCCATAAGTTTCTTATGCAATGCAAACATTGGTCACTGTTCCAGTAAATAGGATGGACCTTAGATACGACTTGCCACCTTAGCAACGGGAGATATTTATAGTCCGCTCAGTTCAGACCGCTACGAGCCAGAAAGCTAACGTTATCAAAATTCAATAACACTGTGTACAGTTGGCAATCAGTAAATCTACAACAAGACAAGGTAGCTATCCAGCCATCCCATGGTCCCCAAAACAATATAAAGATTTTCAGGCCGCAGCCTGAAGTAGCGACCTGAACAGTGAATGGGATGAGAGACGATCGCTGTGAAACATAGTCAGTTCAGAGCAAGGGGGCAGGCTTCTCTCCACAGAGTGAAGGCACTAATGGCACCATTTTAATGCTACCAAACTCCTCACTGCCGTTAGCATTCCATTGACTGCCAGTCACTTTGACAGTGAATAACTTTAAATCTAAAGCGTTTAAAGACTTTATTAGTCCATTGTTTTTTTCTAAAGAAACATGACAATGTATGAAAGGCTCCATTACCTTGAACCTTACATTATGGCTCCGTAGCAGACGTTTTTATAAAAATAGGCTAACGATTGTGTCACAACCACGCGACCTACTGTCGCATAGTAGAGGAATTACCGTACAGTACAGGAGAAGCTCGCAGGCAGTTTCGACTTATATTAGCAGTTTAGTTTAATTACTAATGTTAACTATCATTTTAGTTAGCAATAATTAGCCTGTGCCTATGTTATCTCCTTACATATACCTACGCTCTCCATCTCTGCAAGATTGGGAATGATTGAGATTTCTCTTGACACAGCTACCAGAAGACTTACAACATTCAGACAGGTTGCTCACGTCACATCTACGTCTTCAAACTCAGTTTGCAACTCCGCAGTAACGCTCGAGCCTAACCTTAAAAGTGCTTCTAATAGACTTCACTGGTCTCTGTCCAGAGCAACGGGATCTGTTAGTCCATTTCTTTAACTGTCTATGGTTCAGAGCGGCAGTGTAACTTACTTCTTTTAGCTTGTGTGTTAGCTTGTGTGTTGTGTATTAAAATATCCCAAACCCCCACAAATACAAATAGAAGACACAAACAACCATTTCACTTACCTAGGCAGTATTGTAATACGTAGAGAGCAAGAAAACATCATGCGAACTGCCCTTCACTGGACACCAGATGGCAAACGTAAAAGAGGCCAACCCAAGATTACCTGGTGCAGGATGGGGGAGGGAAAGCTAAAGACCCTACATTTTTTTTTTATATATTTTTTTTTGCTGCAAGTAAAGCTACTACATGCATAGCAGAGTGCGCAAATGAACAGCTGCAGCGCACACCCGGAGCACCGATTTGCTTTTTAGGTGATTTTAACCACTGTAAGCCAGAGGCTGTGAACAATATGTAAGCTGCCACACTCAAAATAATAAGATCCTAGATAAATGCTACGGAAATATTAAAAATGCATATTCTGCAAAGCCAAAACACCCTCTTTCTAACTCAGACCACAATACAGTACACCTAATCCCCTCTTATAAATCTGCCTTTAAATAAAATAAACCAGAACATAAGACTGTTAATGTATGGACAGACGATTCCATTGAGACATTAAAGGGGTGTCTTATGTGTACAGACTGGTCTATAGTTCATGCACTAGAGCTAAAATTCTGCTCTGACAATGTGGTAGATAAGAAAACTGTAATTGTTTACCCCAACAATAAAACTTACATTACAAAAGAGATTAAAAACTGCATAAATCGGAAAAAGCAAGCCTTCAGAAACAAAGACGAGGCAGCATTGTCAGTTGTCCAAAAAGAGCTCAAACTGCTTCTCCGAAATACAAAAGAAAAATATAGGCAAACCATGGAAAACAGTATACAAATCAAATACTAAAAAACTGTGGGCTACTATGAAATCAGTCACTAACATGAACCCTCCAAAAAAAAAAAGATTGCAGTGGATGAATTACAAAGGTCAAATGAGCTGAATGACTTTTTCCTGAGGTTTGAGTCAGAAGATTTCTCCCAGGAACAGGACAGTGTGTGGCAATCTTTGCCTGATAATGATTACACCCACTGGCTGGAAGTGGACCCACCCAGCGTTCAGCGCCTCTTTAAAAAGGTGTGCACCAACAAGTCAACAGGCCCAGATGGACTACCAGCTTTTCTGCTTAAAAACTGTGCAGAGGAACTAATACCAGCATGGTGTCCCATATTCCAACGGTCTCTGGACACGCACACCGTTCCAGCTTTATGGAAGAAGTCCATCGTAACACCAGTCCCTAAAAAGTCCTCCGCCTCAGTGAATAATGACTTTCGGCCCATAGCTTTGACTTCTATTGTAATGAAATGCCTTGAGAAATGTGTAGTGTCCCAGCTTAAGGCAGAGGTTGAGCCAATGTTGGACACGTGTCAATTTGCATATAAACATGAACGCAGTACTGAAGATGCCCTCCTCTGCATTTCACATCTTACTTCTAAACACCTTGAGGATACAAAAGCTTATTGCAGAATATTATTTATTGATTTCAGTTCAGCATTTAATACTGTGCAACCCTATCTGCATTTAAAGAAACTGAATGACAGGCATGTTAACCCTGCCCTGATCAAATGGTTTTATTCTTTTTTAACTAATAGGACACAACAGGTGAAAGTCAATGGCACGCTGTCAGAAGTTAAACATAGCAACACGGGGGTCCCACAAGGTTCTGTGGTATCACCCATACTTTTCACATTGTATACCAATGACTTTAGGAAAGTACACCCAAACAACTACATTTTAAAATTTGTAGACGATACAGCAATTTTGAGCCTTCTCCAGAAGGACATAAACCCTTCTGTGTACCATGATGAGATAGGCACCTTTATCAAGTGGTGTGATACCAACCACCTCATCTTAAATGTCAGAAAAACACAGGAGATGATCCTTGACCCAAGGCAAGTAATTGACCATGAGGCAGTCGTCATGAAAAATCAGAAAATCATCCAGGTAACGTCGTATAAATACTTAGGTGTCCATATAGACAATCTTCTCTGCTGGAAAACACACCTTGACCACCTGTGTAATAGACTACAGCAGAGATTATACTTTTTAAGGCGACTGAGACTGTATGGAGTAAGCAGCCAGATCATGCTCATGTTCTACCGGGCGATTCTGGAGAGCATTATCAGATATGGAATCACAGCATGGTTTGGCAGCTTAACAGTGCAGCTAAAAAGCAGGCTGGTCAGCACACACAAGACAGCTATGAGGATAATAGGGAGGAAAGAGTACAAGCCCATACAGAGCCGGTACAAGCAAGCAGTCAGAAAACAAGCTGAAAGAATCACTGCAGATCCTCTACACCCTCTCTTCCCTGAATATGAAATTCTGCCATCAGGGAGAAGATTCTGTGTGCTGAGATGTAAAACAAACAGACTAAAGTTATCGTTTATTCCAACTTCCGTCAAGCTGCTGAATTCCAATAGTAAATCTTAGCCCAGCAGATCAGGGGGCTTTCACAAAAGTAGAATATATAAATCCAGGATAACCGATAAGGCGAGACTTGACCTAGTCTAATCTGTGCAACCTGGCTTGGTGCGTTTCACGACGGCCAAGCCAGGCTGAGAAGGAGCGACTAGGTCGAGCCGGGCTGAAGTAATTCGGATAGATGCGCGTTCACGGATTTCCATAACAGACCGCGAGGTCGATCACAGATTTACTGATGCTACAATGGAGAATACGCATTGTTCATACTTTATACAGAGTGAGCAGCAGCTTCTTGTAGAAGTATGATATCGTCAAACACATTTGTAAAAAAAGAAACACGACCGCTGTAATGAAACAGCGAGAGACAGCCTGGCAGACGATAGCGGACCGACTGAATGCGTAAGCAGCCTAAATATATACATTAACTGACCACTGCTCTGAATTAAGACCGTCATAATCATACCATTCAAGGATTAGGCTGCTAATCATTTACATAAATTAACCGGTGTACTCTTTGTCTTAAAAGTAAACAGATGATAATGTTCCTCAGGAAATTTACCATGAAGATCCATTTTCTACAATGCTAGAATATGATGCATACATATCTCTCTCACTCTGTTTCTCCCTCTCTCTCATGGGCTAAAATATAAATTTCATAAATCATATTAACTTCCACTGCTTGCTTTTAATGCAAAGTGTACAACAGTTTGTTTTTGCAAATGTCAAGTAACTACAACCCCAAATCAGAAAAAGTTAGGACAGTATGGAAAACACAAATAAGAAAAGAAAGTAGTGATTTCTAAATGTACTTTGACTTGTATTTCATTGCAGACAATACAACAGCACATAATTGAATGTGTTCCTCATGATTTCTATTGTTGTTGTTTTTCAAAAAAACAAAATTCCTATTTTGGTTCTGCATTATCTTGTTGAAATATGCATTGACGTCCCTGGAAAAGATGTCTTCTTGAAGGCAGCATATTGTGCTCCAAAATCTCTATGTACTTTTCAGCATTAATGGTGCCATCACAGAAGTGCAAGTTACCTTTGCCAAGGGCACTGACACAACCCCATACCATGACAGACCCTGGCTTTTGGACTTGTTGCTGGTAACAGTCTGGATGATCCTTTTCTTCTTTGGTCTGAAGCACACGGCGTCCATTTCTCCCAAAAAATACCTGAAATACTGATTCATCTGACCACAGTACTCGTTTCCACTGTGTGATGGTCCATCCCAGATGCCTCCGAGCCCAGAGAAGTCGACGGCGCTTCTGCACACTGTTAACATAGGGCTTCCTTTTGGCACAGTACAGTTTTAACTGGCATTTGTGGCTGTAACTACATATTGTGGTACTTGACAAAGGTTTGCCAAAGTAGTCCTGCGCCCATGTGGTGATATCGCTTATAGATGAATGACGATTCTTGATGCATCGAGGGATCGGAGATCACGGTTGTTCAGCTTAGGCTTGCGCCCTTGTCCTTTACGCACTGAAATTCCTCCTCATTCCTTTAATCTTTTAATTATGTTATGCACTGTTGAAGGTGAAATAAGCAAATGTCTTCCTATCTTTCTTAGAGGAACATTGTTTTTAAACATTTCAATAATTTTCTCACATATTTCTTGGCAAACTGGCGATCCTCGGCCCATCTTTGCTCCTAAAGGACTAGACCTTTCTTGGATGCTGCTTTTGTAACAAATCATAATTACAATCACCTGTTGACATCACCTGTTTCAAATCACATCAGTATTTAACCAATTTACCTGATTACTAGCCCTATATTGCTCCTGTCCCAACCTTTTTTGGAATGTGTTGCAGGTCTGAATGACAGGAAAGGATGTATATTTACAAATGAAATTAAGTTGACCGGACAAAACATGAAATATTTTGTACATTTAGAAATCACTACTTTCTTTTTTTATTTCTGTTTTTCATACTGTCCCAACTTTTTCTGATTTGGGGTTGTAATTTAATGGTTTCAGTTAAGTGCAGTAGTTCGTAAATGTATGTTTTTAGACTATCATTCAGTCAGTCCGCTATTATCTGCCACGCTTTTTCTC
The DNA here is from genome assembly GCA_023631565.1 of Gymnocephalus cernua. NCBI lineage: Eukaryota > Metazoa > Chordata > Actinopteri > Perciformes > Percidae > Gymnocephalus > Gymnocephalus cernua. The sequence goes on along the minus strand of CM042426.1, from coordinate 34,946,039 downwards.
ACTTTTTTTTTTATAGATGCCGAGTTTCCTTCTTTACATATTATATGCGTTGCTTCCTCGTATATATAGAGAAAGAAAAGAAAGACACTGAAGAGATTGGACTCTAAAATCTAGAAACTATAAAGATAATTAAGTGATAAATAATGTACACTGTAGGCTAAACATGAATGTAACATAGTATATTCATCAGTTATTCCCATAAAATAATGGTCACAACTTTAAATAATAACAGTACTTAAATGAAAAGCAATATGCACCTGTTGCACTTTAATGCAGGCTGATAACAAGAGGGTAAAACCACTGCTGAGTGAACAGAAAAGGCTCCAGGATTAATAAATCCTGGCTGTTAGCCTGGTCAGGAGCAAGCTAGCTGCACAGAATAAATCTCCATGTGAAACCGAGTCAAGGCTAAATTGAGTCAGGATAACTGGGAAATCCCGGCTTAATCCCTTATCTTGGTTTTGTGAAATAGCCCTCAGGGGGGCAGTACACCTGCACTTTCTTGCACTTCGCACTTTAATTGGTTAGTTGGTAAATGGTTAATTCTTAGGATGTTGTTTATGCTGTCACATGTGCCCTTCCTTTGTGTCCTTTGTGTCTTAGGTATCCTGTGATGTTCAGAGGACAAGGCACTGAAGGACTACACTCAGTGTTGGAAATAACACATTCACATTTTCTTTTTTTTTTTAATGTAGCGCATTGATTTAGAACGGTAAGCAGTCAGTTTCATTGGAACTCTTTTTTAGTAAGTGTCCTATAACACTTTTTTATGGACACCCTGCAGCCAAACAGAATCAAGTGCTTAGAATGTAAATAAACAGTTTTACACTTTAACCAGTGGATTAATTTAAATAGGGATCAAAAACTACTGATTCTGATGCTGGTGGAGTTTGAAACCAAGGTTATAATAGTTTTGAATTCTTTTTTAGTAATTTTAGTTTTGACTTTTTAATTTTATTTTAGTTTAGTTTTTGTTAGTTTTCAGAGTGTGTTTGCAAGCTTTAGTTTAGTGTCTGTTTTTCAGTTTTGCTTTAGTTTTTATATATTTTGTTTCAGTTTTTCTTGTCAGGGCCAGGTAGAAAGTCTAACAAGTATGTAGCCACAAAATACGTGGTTGTAAAATAGCCATGATGTTTGTTGATGATGATGAATGTTCTTTGCTCTACTTTAGTGTCCAATGTAAAACAATTACAGCAAAGCACCATGTCAAGTCTGTGCGGTCTCGTTTTTCAGTGGTGATTCATTATAGCTAAAACACTAAAAGTGTATTATTAATATATTTTATTAGTTTTATTAACCTAGCAATATAGTTCCGTGTTGAGATGACAAGTGCTCAGGGACCGTCTACAAAGTACAACACTGAAAAGAGATACAAAAATATTTATTAATTTAATGATTAAATAAGGTGTCTCCAAATCAATTATAACTTGTCTCCTGCTAGTTTAAAAAAAATAAGCATATGCCTATTTTTGAAAATATTTTTGTATCTCTAAGAAGCACTCGTCTTGCCGTCTCAACACCAGCACTAAACAGAGCTGAATTAGCATGATTTTCATGCATTTCTTTCACTGACTGACTGCAGTCAGTTTTACTCTGTTCAGTCGGAAGGAATCACTTCACATGGGTGGGCACTTGTAATGACATTTTGAACATGTTAAGAGGCTAAAAGGTGCTAACGCTAGCAGGAGGATAACACGCTGTAGGCAGCACCGATTGTTTTAGATTCTCGCTACTGACCGCACTCCAAATTTACAAACAGAGCTACGTGTTGAAATCAATCGGAATTGTCATTTAATCAAAACAGTTGACTGACCCTTTTTGCTGCGTTTGTTGGACCACAAGATTGAGGGTGAATAAATGTTGAGTGGAGGCAGATAAACAATTCAACAACCAAGTAGTCACTCCGCTGAGCAGAAAAGTGGAAGTCTAAACCATGTTCCACTTTCTACAAACTCCACTTGTTTCCCCTGCAGTTTGATTTGCTTCTGGAATTTATCAAGAACCAAACCACAGTATCTTAAAGGGCAACTATTATACAACATTTTCAGGATAAAACTTGCATCTTGTGTTTTTACTAGAACATGTTTACATGCTTTAATTAAAAAATATATATTATATTTGTCTCATACTGCCCATGACTGATGCACCTGTAGTCACCCTCTGTATGAGATGCTCTGTAGGAGCGCCTGTCTCTTTAATCCCTCCTCCCAAAAAAGCCCAGTGCTGCTCTGATTGGCCAGAGTGTTTCCTGGAATCTCCGGTGCGCTCCAGTTTTGTTTCATTAGCTAGTTTCAGCTGGAGTCACTGCAATGGAGTATATAGCAGGACTTTGTACCTTGACAAAAATCACCAATAAAGGCTTCTAAACCAATTATTACACAACAGGACATGTCCCAGGGGTAAAGTGACCGGAATTTCAGGAGAAATTACCAGGATTGGCAGCCAAGATTATGTCGCGTTAGCTTGCAGCTACGTAATAGTTGCAGTATGCTAAAGTTAGATTGTAATGGAACAAAGCAGCATTTTCTACCCTCAAAAATTGTACATACAGGCTTCTGAACCAAACACTACCCAATTGGACATGTTTCAGCAGTATGAACTGCTGTTAGCCGTGTAGCTGCTACAGTTAGCAGTGAACACTAAAAGAATATAGCAGCACTTTCTACAGTCAAAACCAAATACTACATAAACAGAAAATGTTAAAGGAGTAATTGGAATTGGGGAGAATTCAACATCACTGGCATCCAAGATTACATTTTACTGCTGTTAGCATGTAGTTACATGCAACAATGTTAACACCGCTGTGGCTTAAAAAAACACTCCAGTCCTGCCTAGAGCAGATGACCAATTATAGAAGGCCGGCTTAGAGTTGCGTAATACTTAGTTGAGAGTAGAAAAAAAGTGTTGAAACTGGAGCTTTCAGAACAGTTGGAAATCTGAATGATTTAGCTCACAGGGATTTCTCTAAAATACGTTTACCTCATTATTTGAACCACAGACACTTTTACAATTCTGTCTGACTACCTTTTAACTTTTAACTTGAAAATCCAACATTATAACATTGTAGATATGACAGAAAATACAAAAAAGCATAATATGTTCACTTTAAACAATGTTGATCAAAGCAAATCACAGCACCACTATCAAGATGGCACTTAATTTAATTTGCATTGGAAAATTTAGATTTATTTATATAGTTCATTGTTTTACTCTCAAACTTACCAATATCCAGCACAAAAGTTACAGTAATGTAAGAAATGTAGAAATCATTAGTTAACAGTCTAACATCTGTTATGTTTTACGTTGCTACTTTGCTTTTATTGGACTACAGTACAAACAAACAAAAAATGATAGAAGCATGGCAGGATTAACCTGATTGAAAGTCTTACATGCAGGCAGGTTATCTGATGAGCAGGTGGCACCTTGTTCGGCCACAGTGTATGAATGTGTGTGAATGGTGAATGGTTCCTGTACTATGTTAAAGCGCTTTGAGTAGTAGTTAAGACTAGAAAGCATAAATACAGTCCATTTACAGGTAGGCAGGTACCCCAGGTAGGCAGGAAGGCATGTTAGCACTCAGGTCCAGGTTAATGGGTAGAATCAGGGTCTGGCTCAGGTTCTGGAAAAGTTCAATGCTTATGACAACTTTATCTGGAATATAATACAATGGAATATAATACAATGGAACTGGGCCTGTATATGAACTGAGAGACTGATGAGGGAAGTGGAAACAGGTCTGGAGATGGGTGGGGCAGTCAGGTGATGGAGAAAAGAGGGAATGTCAGAGGGGCATCTAGGTGAATGGATGGAAGATGGCAATGAAGGGGCCTGCGGAATAGGAAATGTGGCTGGAGAGGAAGGACAGAAATACAGACTGTGACAGATGCAAGCTAAAGGTAGTCAGACAGAATTGTAACTGACACTCTGATGGACAGAGCACACCTCGATAAAAAGCTACTAAAACAATGCTGGATGGTACTACCTCTAGGTAAGGGCACTTTGTGAATTTGTGCCCAGGGCCCGAGGTCATGATAATCCATGGCAGGATTGGGTAATGACGAACAACCTGCCTTAACTGATATTGTTCCTTAGTATTGGGAACATTAACAAACCAATTGACATACAGCAAACATGGGGTTGCTGGGACCCCTGGGGGTTCGCAGCCAGCTTTGGTTCGTAATTATTGGGTAGAAGACATGGTGGGCTTCCATCACATGTTTTAAAAAATACACTAACAATCAGCTTTAATAAGAAATGTACCGTTAGTATTGATGAGTTGTTCTTAATGAACAGAGAGTTGCTTCAAGTGAAACTGCCGGATTACAATCCCAAATGCAGCATCAAACAGCAACAAATTCAGACAAACCCAGACTGGCAGCAACTATTTGTGTGATTTTTCACCGTGCCAAGTGAGAAGTCAGAATGATCTTACACTTTGGACAAGAGATATTTTATTTTTGCTGTACAAACCAAAATTGAGTTTTCCAATATTTCTCAACTGGCTATTTGGCGAATTGCTCTTTCTTCCTATTATCTATGGTCTGTGAAATTCTGTCTTTGTTTCTTGTGTTTTGTCTTGATCTTTCCTCCTTTCTTCTACTCCTTCCTCATTTATCTCTAATACTGTTTAACAAAGGATGCAATTGTAATGGTCCATTTAAAGAAACTGGGTCATTGCAGCAGCAAGAAATGGGATACAAGAAGAGTCAATACCAGTCAGTGATCATTCTTGTTTTTACCTTTGAATTATCTTCCAAACTAGTATGAAAGTAAAAACAAAGGTAGCGATGGAGGATGGAAGCAAGATTTTCTGTCTAATTATATTTTTAGCCATGCTAGTGGCATAGCTCCATGAATGGCAGTGTCGGTTTTTTGGTCAATGGAAATTACTGATTGTGTCAATGTGAATACCCACTGGCTCGTGGACTGCCGTTTTGAAGTCTGGAGTTTTGCGATAGGGGTGGCGCAATCTTGGTTTTTTTGCAACCAGATGTAACGACTTTTAATGACAAAATGGAGCTTGGGAGGATGACGCCAGCGTTGGTTATGGTTGCAATATCGCTGTGCTAAGCTAAATATTAAAGAGGGAAAGTTGCAGATTTTCAACTTAGCTAGCTTATTTGGCATAATGCCGAACAAGACTTTCTTAGGGGACTAAATGTCCCAATTAACTTTGATAAAAGTGGAAAACACACAGTGAGAGGGTCAATGTTTAAGATGAAAACACGGACCACACCCAAAAACAAGTTTAGGGCCATGGTTAGCATTACTAAACCTCTGTCCTGATTGAGAGGTGGGAGTGTGGCCGCATCTGCTCAATAGGTAGTTGCATATAAACACAGACAAGTTTGACCGTGACATACAATTTAATGGATATCTACAGAAAGACAAATATATCAACCATAGACAAGGCATAAACTGAGGCAGTAAGTGTGAAGATATTGCTTGATATTTTGTACTGACATTGCAGGTGTTGCTGTTCAGTCTTGTCCTACTGCCAGCCCTGATACAGCTCATCAGCCATATACATGTCCGCTCTACGGCCCAAGACTCCACTTTTTCCCCTCCATGCTGTGTCTTTGTCAGTAATTCTAGTCTCTGTGACAAGGGTTCTGTTTTGGGATCATAAGGGCATCTGTGGTGAATAATTTAGTATGTGTGTGCGTGCAGATGATGGATGATGAGAGAGCAGGAAAGCTACTTCTACAGCATTATGTATTAAAGAGGTTATTGGCTGCAGAGCAATATCCACTTACTGGCACTGACTGCTTTACACTCATATAACACACACACACACACACACACACACACACACACACACACACACACACACACACACACACACACACACACACACACACACACACACACACACACACACACACACACACACACACACACCTATTTTTCTGTCATCCCTTTACATAGGCACACCGACAACTGGCACTGACAGCCAGCGGAACAAGCTGTAAACACAATATTGACATATCACCTAAAAAAAGTTGTCATGGCAAACTGGATTGCTTTAGATCGCCTAAGAAAGGCTTGTTCACCGTAATGCCAATGAAACCTAGCACAGCGCTTTTGCAACCATAACAACACCGGCTTGGCCACGTCAACCTCCCCAGCTCCATCCTCTTGTTAAAAGTCGCCACATCTGGTTGCAAAAACCCAAGATGGCAATGCCTTTATCGCCAAACTCAAGGCTTCAAAATGCCAGTCCACAAACCAATGGCTGACGTCACAGATGCTCCGTCCACTATTTTTACAGTCTTTGAGTGTATCGAGTGGCCACTTGAGCTTCACTTTGGCTCTTCAGCGTGTGGTCTAATTCCATGCTAATGTGAACAGCTGCATGAAACATGAGTTGTCTTAATAATTTACTGAAAAAGTAAATTTGAAATTCCATAGTAAATTATGGACCTGTAAAATAAAGCGTTAACAAAAATGAAAATTGTTGTAAACATAGTTTTACAAACATTTTCTTACACAATTTTATCTTAAGGGCAAAAATGGGTAATATTATTTGAAGAGGTGTGCATAAGACTGACATGACACCGTCATTATTATGACATGACACCTGTCACGAACATGAAGGAGTCATTTTAAGTATTCATGACTGTTGTCATTAGGTGTCATTTGGTAAATTATGACTTTTAATGCAAAGTTAGCATTGTCAGAGATGTCTTTGTCATGACAACTTGACTTTAACGAAGACAACAATCTCTGTATTAACTTATGGCAACTAGACAATACAACCTATCAATGTCTTTGTAATGACAACTTGACAACATAACCTGTTTTTATATGCACATAAGCCTGCTCGTTTGTGTCCGGATGTGCCTGCTTGCAGTCAGTTGCCTACTGGAAATATGTCACATAAAATTTGATGAAGGGATGCTTTTGAAAACATATTTCTGACAATAAATGAAACATTTTTGAAATGGCATGTCTATTTTGTCTTGGCTGAGAAGAGAACAATCGGAACACGGCAACAACCCACGCAACAATGCAGACAATTCACCACTGCAGGACAACTACATAATGTCTAAGTGTCTACGTCGGTAGGATAAACAGATAAAATCCCTTCTCCAAAATCTAAAAACCCCGTTTGCAGCAGTGGAAGCCCGGTGCTACGAGTTCATGTTGCTGACCAAGCCGTTGAACCGGTCTCCTCCAACGGCAGGGCTCTGAGCCACTCGGCGTCGTGCGTGCGTGCGTTCTTGTTTAACTACATTCATTCGTGTCAAGACATTCGTGATCCTGTCTTTACTTGAGGTCAAGGAAAAAAAAGTCATGACACAATTATAATGCTCTAATGACAGCCAATGTAAAAACCAACATCTTAATGACATTTTCATGTAATGTTAACACAAAGCTAAACAGTTTATTAAAGTTTGATAATTGGGCTTGACAGGTTATGTTGTCTAGGTTAAAGTCAAGTTCTCATTACAAAGACATCTCTGACAATGCTAACTTTGCATTAAAAGTGTCATAATTTACTGAATGACACTTGATGAATACTCAAAATGACTCCATGTTCATGACAGATGTCATAATGGCAGTGTCATGTCAGTCTTATGAACACCCCTTCAAATAAAGTGCTACCCAAAAATGTAATAAAGCCAATCAGATTATGACAGAGTCCATTGTATGCATGTTAATGACAGGTAGAAAGTAGGCCAACAAACTTCCATTCTCAATATCTTCCTTCATCTCACCTGCCAGTCTCAAAAGACACATAGTTTGTTTTGTTTCATTCCGAACTTCAACAGTTCTCATGTTTTATTATCCTCCTCCTGAGGCCGCCCCGGGGCTAAACAGCTAATGACTGTTCACACAGTGCTGGAGACACAAGGCTAAGACGCTGGGCAACAACAACACAGGGGAGAATGTGTTTGTAGCTTATCCCATCCACCATGCCTGAGGCAAGCATTCAATCAAATTCCCATTACTGGTGCTTACAACATTTTCCTATCAACATCCATTATTCCAGGTGAGCCATCTACCTGTGATGGGTGTCAGCTGAATATGGTGAGTACACTGGATTACAAAATATATTGCTGGCATTGATTGAAGCCTCATGCGAGATCCATTATATGTATCCTTTGCAGACTAGAGCCAATCCTAGCTGACATTGGGCGAGAGGCGGGATACACCCTGAACATGTTGCCAGTGCATTATCAGTGCTGACACGTTTTCACACGTTATTAAAGTCAGATTTGAGTGATCTGATCACAAGTGGACTGCTCTAAGTACGTGGGTTTACACCTGGCAGTAGAATCCACGTGTTGTGAGGGATCACTTGTGCAACGCTCCATATGCAAATAAATAAAAGATGTACGTCATTTCCATATAGGCTGGTTGTGTGTGAGTGTGTGTATAAATGTCAGTTGTTACTTTCACATTACTCACACATCAGAAATGTGCGATGACCACACACACACACACACACACACACACACACACACACACACACACACACACACACACACACACACACACACACACACACACACACCTTCAAGGAACTATCACATGACAGAGGCACAGAAACACACATCATGCATTTTGAGATTTGGAAGCAGGCAACTGAACTGCTTAGAGTGTACTGTATAATAACCAATCAAGACATTCAGTGACAGATCCACAGCAGCATGGAGAACAGTGTGTCTCCAGAGCCAGAGAAGGAGAGTGTCCTCTGTACTCCGTCTTTAACTCAAGACAACAGCATGGAAATGAAGGATTTCTGGGGAAAGCGAACAGCTGCAGTGTTGTGTGTTAACACTTCAATACTCATGGTATCATTACTCTTGAAAGCAAGTAACTAAAAAAAAAACTTTGCAGTTTTGCAAAATGGTCACCCATTTAGAATTTATGTAAGACCAAGACAGCCATGCTAGCCAGTTAAGAGGGTTTGATAAATCCGGTTATGAAATTGTTTGCCAACTGCCAAAAACATCAAAATAACTTTAGCAGTTTGGGTGACATGAGCTGGTTTTGGCCAGTTGAAGACCAGACTTGCTGTCGCATTTTGGGTAAATTGCAGAGGTTTCACTGTGTATGGTGGCCGTCCTGCCAGAAGGGTGTTGCGGTCGTCAGTATAGTAAACAGAGGTGAGAGATAACCAGTATTTGTACACAGTCAGATAAACATTGATATTTTTTGATGTTATACAGTGTAGGCGCCATGACAAAGTGATGTAACAAGCTCATTGAAAGCTAGTCAGTTATCAATCTTAAAGGCAGTTTGAGATGTTGAAAAGCTAGCAAGATTTGGAAGTAGCATCTCGTCGGGGCTCTGTCTAACTCTAACTGCTCCCCTGTCTAACCACCTCCCCTGCCCTCGGGGCTCCAACCCATTTAAAAGTATGGTAGCTCACTCTATAAGAAAAGTGTGGTAGCTCATTCTGGTAGGTAGGAAATATAATGGCCTACTTCATCCTTAAAAGTAGGGTAGCTTATTCTGTCAGGTAGGAATTACCTATAAGAGGTAGAAAATATCAGAGATACTAAGTCAGTATTTTGAGATATTAAAGTCAAAATATTGATACTAAGTTAATGACATTCCAAGTCAATATTTTAAAGTTTCTCATTACTTTGAGATTCTTAGGTTATATTCTGAGATATTATGTCAATGTCTCCCGGCATTGCAAGGCTTCAGTCGGGATGAGAGCTGACAACAGTCCCGGCCCGGGGACACATCCACAGTCAGCCCCCAGCCAGCTAGCAGTCAGCCACTATCATTACAGCAATCCAAGCCCGGTCAGCACTTAACTCCGGTGATAAGGACGCTAAAAGCAGTTTGCTGAACCGTCGGGAAACTGACCCAGGAACCCATGTCAGAACAGCGGCCATTCGTAACGTTGCACCTCCATTAGCATTACCGGTGAATAATAAACAGAACCCAAATGCAGACAAAAGCAGAGCCAGGAGTGTGAATATAACAGGTTTTATTCAAAGTACCCAAGTGTCAAATACAAAGGCATGTACTACGAATCAATATCAACAAGCCTTGGATCCATTTCAGTTACCGGGCGTCACCTAACCACCGCAGTCCCGCATAAGCTGCGTTACGACCGGTGGTTAACTAGTTCAATCGACCCAGGGTTTCCCAATCCAGCGACGCGTTCACATAAGGAGGCGGTGTTTGCACAGCATGACCAATCACAAACATCTACCAGAGCCGCATATTTTACATAACTATAATTCTACATAAATATGAAGAACACAGACACGGTTTTACAGGCAAAACAATACAGTTGCTGCTTCCTAAAACAGGAAGAAAAGCTAGCCAAAAAAAATATATATAAAAATAAATAAAATAAATAATAGCCGACGCTGTAAATGCGTAGCCTAAATCACAACGCTTATCAATAGCACTTCCCAATCAAGTCAAAATGTCGTTGCTTTATCCTATTATTTCAGTTGCAATCCTGGCAGTGGTAAGCGATCATGAGAGCAAATAAAAGTATAAAAACATAATTCAAACCGGTGTGCGCATTGGCAACACACGGCTCAAGAAGCCGTCAAATAGCCATACGTACGGTGACGCAGTTATCAATCGAGTAGCCTATTGATTGGTAAGTAGGTGATTTTACATCAGTTGATCTCTAATCAACAACATAACCTGCTCCTGAGCAGGTTAGGTTGTTGAGGGACTGTTCCAGGGACTAGCACAGGTCAGGTGAATTCCGGGAAGGAGCAGGTCCGTCAGAGAGAGACAATAGGCCGGCTAACGGCGGGGTCCAGTGGTGGTGGTTCTGGTTTGGTGTATGGCAGGAGTGAGCGGTAGCAAGAGTTAGGTTCCAACGGCAGCTGGAGGCACAAGAAAAGGAATCAGGACAGGCAAACATACAAGTAGACCTAAACAGATAGTCAAAGGTTTGTCCGGCGTAAGACTAACGGTAGCAGTATTACCTATGATCTGACACCAAGAGAAGGAACGACTGAGTATATGAAGCATAGGTTGACTGTGGTAGATGAGAAGCAGCTGGAACCCTGACTCCTGCACACCAGACTCCACTCCTGCAATTAGGACGGACAGAGGGAGGGAAAGCGGAGAGAACAAAGAAGCTACCTAAGAGCAGCGGGCCTAACAATTTTGAGATATTAAGTCAACATATTGACATAACCCTGCATTTGTATGTAGCTGGATGTCTCTATCAAAAGTAATGGCCATGCGCAATATAAGCAGATTACCAGGCCCAGTCCTTTCGGATGACATGGAGAACAGCAGAGGAGGGAGAATTTATGTCCATGGCTTTTAGAAGACTATATTCATCCCAGCAAAAGTTTATGTTCTTTAGTTCCTCTTATTTCTTATTTACTCAATACATTAATCTAACTTGTATGGTTCAAATGAGATGCTAACCAGTAAAAACATGTCTTATGAAATTTACTGTTATGAAGTTTACTGATATTATTGGTCCATATTACAATAGATGAGAAATGACAAAGTTCAAAGTGCGGCAGTGTGCACTCATTCTTAATTTTGGTCTATTTTTAGCAATACTGGATCAACAATAAATTAACAAAAATGTATTTGTCCACAGTCTGACCAATTTTAGGATGCACAAACAAATCCATCCATCCATCCATCCATCCTTCGTCGTCCGCTTATCCGTGGTCGGGTCGCGGGGGGAGCAGCTCCAGCAGGGGACCCCAAACTTCCCTTTCCCGAGCCACATTAACCAGCTCTGACTGGGGGATCACGAGGCGTTCCCAGGCCAGGTTGGAGATATAATCCCTCCACCTAGTCCTGGGTCTTCCCCGAGGCCTCCTCCCAGCTGGACGTGCCTGGAACACCTCCCTAGGGAGTCGCCCAGGGGGCATCCTTACCAGATGGCCAAACCACCTCAACTGGCTCCTTTCGACGTGAAGGAGCAGCGGCTCTACTCCGAGCTCCTCACGGATGACTGAGCTTCTCACCCTATCTCTAAGGGAGACGCCAGCCACCCTCCTGAGGAAACCCATTTCGGCCGCTTGTACCCTTTTTGCACAAACAAATCATCACAAAAAAATCATGTATAACTGAAATAAAGCTACTAGTCTGCATGCCAGAATGTCTTTTTTCCTCATCAAAAGTAAAGATGGCACAGACCCAAAACAACAAACAATATGTTGCTGTCAGAATATTTAATAACTCTTTTCTATCATTTACACACAGGCTCCTGACAGCCAGAGGACAAGGGGATCTATGCATTTGGACAGAGGGAGTGGACGTTCCTGGACTTACAGCACTGGGAGAGTTTTAAAAAGGACTTGCTCAATATTTCATACACACACCATTCTGCACTGGAGGCAATATAAGACCAGATAAAAGGAGTAGAGGAGACGGAGCGAGGAGACAAGCTGGGTGTCAGTTAAAGGACAATTAAGGATATGGTTGTCATCAAATTCATTGTCATTTTGCTAGTTAATATAGAGCTTGGAAAAGAAGCAGTAGAAGCTGATTGGACTGATCAGACACTGTAATGTCAACACATTTGGGATGTGTGAAACTATATTATGTGGTATTAAAAATAGCCAGCAGTTACAACATGTCAAGGTTATGATTCATTCATTAGCTAAAAAAAACATGTTAGGCTAACTAGTATGTTAAGCTAACCATTATGCTAACAACATGTGAACCTAACCAGCATGCTAAGCTGTTACATGTTAAGCAAACTAGCATGCTACCAGAGCCACAAATAAACCAAATATAACTAATATAACCACTATATATCTCAGCAAACTGCACCGCATACACCTCTGTCTATAATCACCAGCTAACAACACATTAGTGGTAGCCGGTGTTTAAATGCCAAGTTTGTATTCTGTTATGCAACCTGACTGATTAATTGACAGTGACTGGTGCACAAAAGAGTGCGTGCTTCAGTCTAACCATATTAAAACATGGAACCCTGTTACTTCTGATTTGATGGTAACAAGAATATTCAGTGTTTAGGAAATGATTTGTTATGTTTTTGGCCAGCGGTAGTATGTTATGGTAGGCTGATTCATAGAGTTCCTCAAATTCTAAAGGACACTTACAATCACACAAGTAAAAAACAAAAGAATTTGCCAACTCACACCAGGGGCCTCATTTATAAAACTGTGCGGCGGATTTGCGTCAAAAGCGGCGTACAGACGAAACATAGGATGTGCGTACGCACATAAATATTCAGATTTATAAAACTGTGCGCTACGCTGGTTTCCCTTTATAAATCTACTTTTAATGTGGCGCAGCTTTGGCAGTTTCATGTCACGCCCATAATTGCCCATAAATACTCAGTGAAACGCCCTCCATTAATTTTAATTCATACTGACATAATGAGCAGAGTGGAAAACAAAGCAAATTAATTTAAAAATATATGGTCAGATATTACAGTTACTACCCAGAGGAAGTGATTTTGCCACGGAACATCGGAGCTGACCCCTGTTGAAGTGGGACAGGCATGGCGTGGTTTCTCCAAGTGGTCCTCTGTAATGCTGGGCCCAAAACAGCATAGAGATCCAACAGGACAGCTCGAGGAAGTCGGAAGCCTCTCATTCGTCCACGTCGGCCAGCAAGTCTTCTTGCTGTCTGTCTCCATTTGCCACATCTTCCAACAGTGCAAAATCAGTCATTGTGCATCATTACGCATGACATGCCTTTTTATACCCATCAATTTGATTGTATCTTGTACATATATACAATCTCTGTTATACAGTACAGTACATATACATACATACATACATACATACATACATACATACATACATACATACATACATACATACATACATACATACATACATACATACATATATATATATATATGCTCAGCAGCAAATAAAGCGTTATATGCTTTCTTATGGATTAACATTCATTGCTGACCTCCATCACCTTTGAATAATGTGACTTCTATCAGTTAGTTGGTCTCCATTAAAAAAAGATGTTTTTCACACAAAGCTGCCAACATTGTCTGTAACAAAGAACAATAAGAATGTGGACGGTGAGACAGAGATTCCTACTGAAGAGGGCAGTAATTGCAGCACTTTAGAGCTGCACTGAGATGGAGTAATAAAGATTATTGTGACTAATTTGTGGTAAGGACTTACACACATATACACAGATGGTATTGCTCTCTGGGAGAATGAGTCAGTCTAGCCAGGAGAGAGAGGAGAGGAGGTAAACTAATAAATAACAAAGGAGTGGAGGGGTGGCAAATGACTGGACTGGAGGAAGCAGAAGGGGAAGAGGAAATGCTGGTGGTGAAGCGATAGAAGTTGAATATCAGAGGAAGTTATTCAATAAAGGAGGGCTTTTCTGTTGTATCAGGTTTAATTCCTGCTGTTCCTGTGTGGCTTCAAAGTCAGCAAGTTGAAATGGAGTGAGCGAGGGAGGAAGATGAGGGAGACATAATGGGATGTGGAAGAGGACGGTGGAAAGGTTAGAGTTGTAATTAACCTTTAGAGTCAGCATCGCTCCAAAATAAACAGCCCGACTTTTTGTAACACTACAGCTTTGTTTAACCTTGTCTGCAGCTTTCTCTGCACAGTGTTCCTCTCCTATACTAGACTGTGTCAGAGGTGAAGGGAATTTCTTTTTTTTTTGGTGTCATAGCATGTTATATAGTGAATTACATGGGTCCTTTTAAATCTGGATTAATGCACTTATGCTCAGTGCCCATAAGAAATACCCCCACCCTCCAATTTGCTAAAAATATTTGGTCGTCATCAAAGTATTGGATACATTCTGTTTGACATGATGATGATGCTAGATGAAAAGCCAGAGGATCACCAAAGTTATTACAATTTATCCTGAGGTGAACATGAATACGTGTTTCATGGCACTAAATCCAATATTGGTTGAGACACAACAAAAACATAAAAAAATGTCTGTACAAAAATGTATCCATCGATTAAATGTTGAGATATTAAATAGGATAAGTAAAAATGTTAACGTGCCGGTTGCACCGGGCGGTTTTCTGGTCACAGGTGAACTCAACGGACTGGATCTGTCCCCACTGTTAAAATGTATGAAACACCTATTGATAACGCCCCAGGAAATGTGAATTATTTACAGACGCGTCTTTGCGTCAGGTTGCACAGCCTTGGGAGAACTTGGGTCCAACGTAAATGTCCATTAACTTGTATGCAATCGAACCGGCTCTAAAATTACGTTCTGTCTCAACACATCAAAATAACTTTAGAGATCTGTTTTCCATGCTCGTTCAATGAACCATAAACAATTAATGAACATGCACCTGTTGAACGGTCGAAAAGACAATAACAGCTTGCAGGCGGTAGGTAATTAAGGTCACAGTTATAAGAAAATTAGGAAAGTAAAGAGACCTTTCTACTGACAAAAACACCAAAAGAAAGATGCCCAGGGTCCCTGCTAATCTGCGCCTTAGGCATGGTGCAAGAAGGCATGAGGACAGCAGCAATGTGGCCAGGGCAATACATTGCAATGTCCCTACTGTGAGACGCCTAATGGCCGTTTTACAGTAGCCGCAGCCAAGCTGGCGTGCGCCATCGTGACGTTAAAATGACGTGGACCACTCTTCTTTTTTCAGCGGCACGCGACAAAGCGGAAACAGGAAGCATGAACGAGCTCCTGGGCAACCGGATGCCAGGACTCGCAGACTGACTGCAAGTCTCTCTTGTAAACTTACTGGGTTAAGATGAGTTCTTTTATGGTCTTGTTTATCTTTTTCTTCTTCTTCTAGTCCGTAGAAAGAGGAGAAGACTGCAACTAGTGTCGCGACCACCACACGCCAGTATAAACAGTTACGGCGACCCCATGATGTCACATTTGCGCGCGCCAGGCTGGGAACAGCCAAGGGGTTAAGCCTGCCTCCACAGAGCGAACCAAGCCATCACCCCCCGTTAGCATTCCATTGACTGCCATTCATTTTGGCGTCACTTTGACAGCAAATAACTTTACATCTGAAGTGTTTAAAGTCAGTTTGCAGCTGCGCAGTAACGCTCAGCCCTCACCGGAAAAGTGCTTCTAATAGACTTCACTGGTCTCCGTCCAGAGCAACGGGATCTGTTAGTCCATTTCTTTAACTGTCTATGGGAACGGCCAGTGTACTTTACGCTTAAGACAGCGCTACAGGGAGACAGGAAGCACAGCTGATTGTCCTCGCAGTGGCAGACCACGTGTAACAACACCTGCATAGGATCGGTACATCCGAATATCACACCTGGGGGACAGGTACAGGATGGCAACATTAACCGCAAGAACTGGCCAGTCTCGTGCAGTACATGAGGGACCCCTTTGTTCAGGGACACATTCATTTTCTGTTAGTCACATGTCTGAAAATTAGTTGTTAAATCTTTTAATGTTCATATAAATATTTGCATGTTAAGTTTGCTTAAAATATAAAAGCAGTTTAAAGTGACAGGATGTTTCTTTTTATATAGTATAGTTTAGATATAGTAGTATATGTTTCAATATGTTCAGGACGTTTAGGATGGGAATCTCCAAATGGAGGTATGACCGTGTAGACTGCTGGACGAATACAAATGCTGGACGAGTATGAATGGTACTGCAAAAAATGTATTCAGCAATGCTTCCGTGTTAGGTGCTTTTGATCCCAAGCACTAAGCCATCACCACTAAGGAAAATCTGTTGTTGAGAGGAACAACAGGCTGTTAGGTGCTCACAGCAGAGAGCAGTTGTTGGATGTTTCCCACATACTGACAAAACCGGGCAAAAGATTGTAAAAAAATAAAATAAAATCACCTTAATCACTTTAAACAGAAAGAGATAAATTTCATATATGACTGCCTCCATTACAGCTACTCTGCTGCTCAGTTCACTATAATCATCAGGCTGCATTTTGGATGTCTGCTCTGAGCTTTGGACGCTCCATCAGGATCCATTATCCTGCTGCCCACACACACACACACGCACAATTACACACATCTCAAAGTAGCCTCTGAACACCTTTAAACATTGTTTTGGTCTCATAGGCATCAGTGTAGTGATGTTTTTTTTATTTATCTGTTTATTTCTCTCAGTAACAAATGGGCTGAATGGGGCAGTCAGCGCCATCTGTTACTGTTGAGGCTGATAGCTGCTCTAATGGGCTGGGACTAAGGTCCACTCTGCTGACACACGGACACACACACGGACACACACACACACACACACACACACACACACACACACACACACACACACACACACACACACACACACACACACACACCTGCTGTAACTAAACAAGCATGTTTAGTTTAGGTGGCTACACACATGTACACATACAGATCAGCATTCACAGATTTCAGTGCAGGTTAAGATGTATCTAAAAATCAATAGTGTTAATGAGGCACACAAACAATTGAAGGTGTTCGTTAGTAACATGAATGCTGATAAGCTGAAGACAGCTGGGTATTTCACTACATGTAACTAGTGGTGCGTTCTTTTTGCCTCGCAACTCGTATTTTACGAGGTCAAAGCCGTAAACACGCCCCCTGACCTCGTATTTACGAGTTCGGAACTCGTACATCCACCGAGGTACCAGAGCTGAAAATCCAACATCACATCCATGTCCCTAACGATTATATAAGTCAGATCAGGACAGAAACAGCACTGTTAATACGTTATAACATAGCATACATTAATGTACTGTAACATTACTGCTAACGCTTGAGCTTAATGCATATTTACAAGATCACACATCTAACGCTAAAATCGTCTACAATAAACAACAGTATAACACAACACATGTAACGTTAGCTAGGTTATCACTTATTAGCCAGTGGTTAAACCAAAGAGTACCGGTAACTTCTATACTCTTTGGTTAAACTGTGCCGCTGTTAGCTAACTAAGGCTAGCTAAAGCTAGCTTGATAGCACATCAAATTACGGTACAAATAAACGTTATAAATCGCAGTACAAAAATCATCACTGAATGCAAAATTGACCAAATATACATAAACAGGTGGCTTATATGTTATACAAGTATAGCAAAAAGACTTATATTCAACTTACATTTGTAATACTCCGTGGGTTTCGCTGTCGCGTATAGGGCCGCCATTATCCAAAGTTTTTCACTTTTTGTTAGCTCCGCCCCTTCCGCTACGGTGGTGCGTCTGTGTGAACACATTCATGTGATTGGCTTATAAGTAAACAATCCCCCACGTGGGGTGCATTCTTGTGATTGGCTAAAACAAGAGCGATATCTGATTGGTAGCAGATCATTCCCTGTTTAAAAAAATGCATTTGTGAGTCGCGCCATGTCAGAGGAGTCTCAAAATTCACACACAAATGCAGGGAAGTTCACAGACTGCAAGCAGTTTGTAAATCAGGATATATTTGTGTGTGCATCAGAAATACATTTCTGAATCTTGTCCTGTGCATTTATGAATCTTGTGTGCATTTGTAAATTTTGTTCGCATTTGTGAATTTTGTGTGCATTTGTGAATTTTGTGTGCATTTGTGAATTTTGTGTGCATTTGTGAATTTTGTGTGCATTTGTGAATCTTCTGTGCTTTTTAAATTGTGTGTGTGTTTGTGAATTTTGTGCGCATTTGTGTATCCTGTGTGTGTATTTATGAATCGTGCGTGCATGTATGAATCCTGTGTGTGTATTTATGAATCCTGTGTGTGCATGTATGAATCCTGTGTGTTCATATGTGAATGTAGTGTGTGCATTTATCTTTATTGAGACTCTTCTACAACCCCATATCAGAAAAAGTTGGGACAGTATGAAAAACACAAATAAAAAAAGAAAGTAGTGATTTCTAAATGTACTTTGACTTGTATTTCATTGCAGACAATGTGAACACAAAATATTTCATGTTTTGTCTGGTAAACTTAATTTAATTTGTAAATATACATCCTTTCCTGTCATTCAGACCTGCAACACATTCCAAAAAAGGTTGGGACAGGAGCAATTAAGGGCTAGTAATCAGGTAAATTGGTTAAATAATGATGTGATTTGAAACAGGTGATGTCAATGATTTGGTACAAAAGCAGCATCCAAGGAAGGTCTAGACCTTTAGGAGCAAAGATGGGCCGAGGATCGCCAGTTTGCCAACATATACGTGAGAAAATTATTGAAATGTTTAAAAACAATGTTCCTCAAAGAAAGCTAGGAAGACATTTGCTTATTTCACCTTCAACAGTGCATAACATAAATAAAAGATTCAAGGAATGAGGAGGAATTTCAGTGCGTAAAGGACAAGGGCGCAAGCCTAAGCTGAACAACCGTGATCTCCGATCCCTCACTGCATCAAGAATCGTCATTCATCTATAAGCGATATCACCACATGGGCTCAAGACTACTTTGGCAAACCTTTGTCAAGTACCACAATACGTAGTTACAGCCACAAATGCCAGTTAAAACTGTACTGTGCCAAAAGGAAGCCCTATGTTAACAGCGTCCAGAAGCGCCGTCGACTTCTCTGGGCTTGGACCGGACCAAAGAAGAAAAGGATCATCCAGACTGTGTGCTCCGGACCAAAGAAGAAAAGGATCATCCAGACTGTTACCAGCAACAAGTCCAAAAGCCAGGGTCTGTCATGGTATGGGGTTGTGTCAGTGCCCTTGGCAAAGGTAACTTGCACTTCTGTGATGGCACCATTAATTCTGAAAAGTACATAGAGATTTTGGAGCACAATATGCTGCCTTCAAGAAGACATCTTTTCCAGGGAAGTCCATGCATATTTCAACAATATAATGCAAAACCACATTCTGCACAGATTACAGTCCTGGCTGCGGAGGAAGAGGATACGGGTACTTGACTGGCCTGCCTGCAGTCCCGACCTGTCTCCAATAGCGAATGTGTGGCGCATTTTGAAGCGCAAAATGCGACAACGAAGACCCCGTACTGTTGCCCACCTTAAGACTTGTTTGCAGCAAGAATGGGACAAAATTACACCTGAAACACTTCATCACTTGGTGTCTTCAGTCCCTAAACGTCTTTTAAGTGTTGTGAAAAAGAATGGCAACATTACAAAGTGGTAAATGCTTTACTGTTCCAACTTTTCTTGAAATGTGTTGCAAGAACCAAAATAGGAATTTTGTTTTTTTGAAAAAAAAACCCAATAAAAATCATGAGGAACACATTAACTTATGTGCTGTTGTATTGTCTGCAATGAAATACAAGTCAAAGTACATTTAGAAATCACTACTTTCTTTTTTTATTTGTGTTTTTCATACTGTCCCAACTTTTTCTGATTTGGGGTTGTAGCTCCATAGATTTTGGATATCGTGATATACGACAATAAGTATGACATAAGTGTTTTAAAGGTTGCTTTACAATAAAGTGATGTAATTTTGAATTTTTGAACTTACCAGACTGTTCTAGCTGTTCTATTATTTGCCTGTACCCACTTAGTCGTTATATCCACATTACTGATGATTGTCATCAATCATTGTGTAAATGTTTTGTGAAAGCACCAATAGTCAACCCTACAATATCGTCACAATATCAATGTTAAGGTATTCGTTCAAAAATATCTCAATATGAAATTATCTCCATATCACCCAGCTCTACAGAAACGGTAGAAAGCAAAATTTTCGTCCACAGCAATCCCACCAATCAGTCCCAAAACATCCCAGTTACAGAGGAAATGCCGTAAACATATTCCTTGTAAATCTTTACAATCATTCCCCGAAAGAACCAAGCAGGCCTGCCTTGTTACACGATCCAAATTTTCATCATGTAGCTTGCTAGCTTAAAGTTTGTTGTTGTTTCCTGAAGGGAACAGAGTTTGAGAACGGCAACACACAGAGAGCAGAAGGTGAGGCAAAATCCTGCAAAGAGTTGACACATGCTCCTGCAGAGGAGGGAAATGAAAAGCAGGGGTCCAGATTCTAAAGGAGGCTAAAGGATGAAGAGGTGGGCTATGTGAAACATAGGATGCAGTAAAGAGATGGAGTACCAGTTGTAATTTGACTTTTCCTTGGAACACATAGAAAAACACATTGTATTTTAATTTCTGAAATAATATAATGGCAACCAATCAAAAATGTGCTCTCACTTTTTTATTTGCAGTAATCTAAAACCTGTAGTTAACCTTCATCATACGGTTTGTTTCCGTTATTCTCCACTCATGCTTAGCTGCGTTGATGATTAATGGTAGAAATGACTTTTCCCTGGGCTGGAGTATCCCTAAATCGATTTTCTGAAACAGTAATGCATTTCCATACTGGGCAGAGCTACAGCAGGACGCTGAGTGGTGGGATGTGAAACAGAGAAGAAAGAGAAGAGATGGAGCTGTAATTCACTTGTAAACAAACCCACATTCAGTAGCCTACAGTACCGCAGGCTGCTTTTGCTTTACTGTTTGTTATTTGTTTTACAGTGATAAACAATACATCATTTATTGAGATTCACTAGTTTGCAGAGTCAGTATTTTTGACAATGTAACAGTTTGAAAGAGAGGTAAGAGTAAACATGTTGTGTGTTTCTTAAAGTAGACATATTATGCTTTTCCGTATTTTCTGTCATATCTACAATGTTATAATGCCGGATTTTAATGTTGCACGTGGCCATTCAAATAATGAGGTAAATGTATTTTAGAGAAATCCCGAGAGCTAAAAGGTTCAGATTTCAAGCTGTTCAGAACACTCCAGTTTCAAAAAAAAGTTTATACTCTCGGCTAAGTGTTACGCAACTCTAAGCTGGCCTTCTATGATTGGTCATCTGCTCCAAGTAGGCAGTACTGGAGTGTTGTTTTTTTGAAGCTACTGCTGTATTTGGTTTAAAAGCCTTTATCTGCAATTTTTGACTGTAGAAAGTGCTGCTACAGTATATTCTTTTCGTGTCCACTGCTAACTATAGTAGCTACATGCTAACTTAAGTAAAATATGTCATCTTGGCCGTTGTATAATCTGGATGCAGGATGCAGGTTTTTTTTTGCATTTGTTTTCGGGGATTGTGTGCTTTTCTTTTAAACATCGTTTCTGTTTTCGGAGTTTGTGTGCATTTCTTTTTGCATCATTTCTGTATTTGCAGCGCGTTTGTGTATTTGGTTGTTTTGTGTGTATTTGCAGCGCGTTTGCTAAATGGTGCGCATGTGTTGTCAAATTAATGAAGATGTTTTCTTAATTTGCTTGTGTTTTGTCTATTTGCGTGCGTTTCATGAAGTTGCAGTGCGTCGGCCACTGTACTTTATTGGTGATTTTTCACGGTACAAAGTCCTGCTATATACTCCGTTGCAGAAGCTCCAGCTTCAACTAGTGAAACAACCATAGACAGTAAAATAAATGAACACAGCGACACCATAGACTTCAAAGGAGACCAGTCAAGTCAATTAGAAGCACTTTTCCGGTGATGGCTGAGCGTTACTGCACAGCCTCAAACTGAGCTTGACAACGTAGATGTGACGTGAGCAACCTGTCTGAAAGTTGTAAGTCTTCTGGTAGCTGTGCCAAGATAAATCTCAATCATTCCCAATCTTGCCATATACCAAAGTATTTCCAATCCATCAAAACATTGCTGTAATATTTTGTTCTGATGCTTTCATGGATTCTCTATGGGCTTCTCCCTTGACTGTCTGCCTCCACGAGCCTTTTATACATTGTCATGTTTCTTCAGAAATAAACAATGGACAAATAGAGTCTTTAAATGCTTCAGATGTAAAGTTATTCGCTGTCAAAGTGACGCCAAAATGAATAGGAGTCAATGGAATGTTAGCGGAAGGTGATGGCTTGTTAGCCTCAGAATCTCCACATAGGAGGTACGCTTTCCAGATGCTCGCTTACCCCCTTGGAAACAACAGCGGAGGCTGAGACGGAGTGGAGCGCAGATTCCAGGAAACACGGTGGCCAATCAGAGCAGACTGGGCTTTTTTGGGAGGGGGGCTTACAGAGACAGGCGCTCCTACAAAGCGTCTCATACAGAGGGTGAATACAAGTGCAGCAGCCATGGGCAGTATGAGAAAAATAAAGTGTTTTTTAACATTAAAGCATGTAAACTGGGGATGATTAGGGAATGAGCTTCACCTGGCGCAGCCTGGAAAATAAGCCACGCCCACAACTCACAGACACAGAGCAGGAGGGAGAGACATGAGGGATCACAAACAGGGAAACAAACAGCGCACACAAACAGGGAGAGGGAGGGGCTGCCATGATGGCATCATGACAATTATCCTGAAAATGCTATATAATAGTTGCCCTTTAATAATAATAAGTTTTACACACAGTTTAACAACAAAACAAAACGCTGAGTGAACATTACTAGCTACGTTTTTCATGTTGGTTTTGAGTGGTATGTACCACCACTAATCTGGAAAACGGTTTTAAAACAGTAACGTGTTGCAGCGGGGAGTCAAAGGCAGAGGGACATCAGTGTTTGCTAACGTTAGCTTCTTGTCTCATCTGGGGTCTGATAAACAGTAAATTCATCAAATTCAGTGTCCACAATGCTATTTTCCAATAAACTGTAGCTGTCATATTTCACGGGACCCGCGTGAGTGTGGATTTCATGTCGCGGCTTTCGTCGCTGTTTGTAGTAGTAGTAGTACTCGCCCTGTTGTTAATTTGATTGCCATAAAAAAAAATTGACTTAACATTTTATATATGTGAAATTTTGACAGTACTGTGTGATGTAAGTCAACACATTAAATAGGGCTCTTAAATGGGATCTTCACCTGAGGAAAATTATGAGAATCATTTTGCACAGGAGCAGGATTTTTTATCTGCAGAGTTGATCTCTGCTGTGATAACACTTACCAGCTGATCTAATGGAAATGTCCTTGCCATCCTGCAGTCCAAAATCTCTCTCTTGTTCTGACCTGGCTCCCCTCTGAGTGCTGTGGCTGCCCCTGTCTTTCCGTGATGACAATAAACATCAGGTTTCATTTGTGCTCCAGCTGTGACTTCCATTTCTATCCAGCTGACGGAACAGCTTGTTGACCTGCAGCCTATCAGGGCTTCCTTTGCTCCACTCACATCTAAATAACACTGTGTCTTTTCTGCTTGTTGGGGATGTAATATCTGTAGTGTATTATAGTACAATCCAGTAGGCTACTGTATTATACTCTGGCGTGATACAGTAATATAGTTCAAATGACTTTGCAGCACAATTTATATCCAGGAATTCACAACCTGTCTCCTACCTTAAATTAATGTTGGCTTGCTCATCTATGACCATTATCTTTTCCTAACATCAAAAAAGTACTTTTAGGGGCCTTTCACACCTACTTTGTTTGGTCCGAACTTTCGGATTTTTCAGTTAGATCTGAATCACAATTACAGGTGTGAAACCTCTCCACGGACCACGGTCTGACAAAAAGAGGTAGTCTCGGTCTGGATCAAAGTGAACCATGATCCGGTTCGTTTCTAGTGTGAAAGCATTTTTTTTGGCTGGTTCAGACTTTCGGACCAAATACAGGAAGCTCTGGCAGGCTATCGTCGTGTTATAAGAGAAGCGTAGCTCCTTTTAGGAACAGCTCAGTGTTCAGTGTGTACACAAGAGAGAGAGAGTGACGTGAATGCGCTCAGAGCAGACAACTTTCGGCTATCAGAGCAGAGAATAACTTAGCAGTTTACTTGTTAAGCGTTAAGCGGTAGTAAATGTACAGTGTAGGTTTCAGTTTGTCTCTGAATGAAGGCTGGACACGCTGGACCTTGGTTCGGGATTTCAGGTGTGAAAAGGCCCCTCTTATACAGCAGCAGTCAATGTGGTGCATACAGTAACAAATACATGGAATACATACAGAATTACAGTGCATTACTTTTCGTAGCTTTACAAATGGTTCATGAGAACAGCCTATCTATGTGGCTGATGCCAGATGTTGTTTGTTTTTTTAAACAGAAGTATAGATAGCTACTGCTGAAGACTGCTTGCTGTTAAAGTGGTGAACATGGCAAACATCAAATCTCCTAAACATCACCATTTTCATTGTTAGCATGTTACCATGCTGAGGCTAGCTCAAAGAAATTATAGTAGCTCTAAGTACAGTCTTTCATGCTGATAGCATGGCTGTAGACTCTTAGTCTTGTTTAAGGCTGTTTCCCTGGGACAATTACCATATATCTTTAGCTAAATTGTTGTCTCATGCTTAGAGACCACTGTGTCATTATCTCAGGATAACTGCCTTCTGTAATGTATGGTTTATCCTAGTAGTTTTCATCATAAAGGCATTCCTCTCAGACATCCCTGAAGTTAATGAAATAAGAGAAGAGATAGGCAGTAGGCTTTGGCTGGCAATTTCTTGAAGAAGAAGAACTCTTGAAGTTTTGGAACTAACTGGCAAAATATTCAGGCAGAGTAATCCAATCGTACTCATTTCACTGCACATCACTAAATCCTTTCATCTCAGGTAGCTCTCTTCTTCCATTCCCTCTTCCTTCCTTTCTCTCTCTCCTTCTCTACTGAGCTGAGACAAACCCCACAATCTCTCTCTCTAACACACACACACACACACACACACACACACACACACACACACACACACACACACACACACACACACACACACACACACACACACACACACACGCGTCTGATGAGATGAACTGTGAATTTAGTTCACTACTTTGATTATAAAAGCAATTTTTCCATTCAACTCTCAGATGAGGCAATTTGTAGCTAACTTTGCAGAACGAAAAAAAAGAAAACATTACAACTGTCTTTCAAGAAATTATCAGTATTTGCCAATTGTTTATTATATTAGAGTTTCTGAATCACACAGGATGGAAAGATGCTGCCGCTCTGCTCTTAAGGATGTTGCACTTCTGGCTACAAACCAAACATTCCACTGAATCTTAAGTGAATGTTGTGTTTAAATATATTTAGATTCACAAAGCTATGGAAGATGTCAAACATAAGCTGTTTGAATTACAAATTAGTAGTCTTCAAGCCGAAGTCAATATAATCATGATGATGTCCCTTTGATAACATCATCCGGGTTATATTCTCAGTCTTGACATAGCTCTTCCAGAACCACAGAAGACATAATGTAATGGTTTTTACAGGCTGAGTAGTACTTCCCATGTAGCCCAGTTTAGGAATTCATTCATATTGGACAATTCTGCCCCTCGCAATTTACAACCAATTTAACATTCAGCGCAGGAAGTAGTTTGCCCTATAGACAGAAAGTATGGGTGTGGACTTCGAGTGGTGGATGGACAAGCAGTGAGTTTGACTTGCAGCATACCAGAATTTAAGTCCAATCATCGGCATGCAATGTTTACATTATTACCATAACCACAATCTTTCTCTGATTTTAAGTTGGCATTGGACTTAATCTGGGGTTGTGCAGAATGGCCCAATGATGACATTCTTGTCTGACAATAGGGCTGTCATGACTAGTAAACTGACTTTCATGTGTAAAACTCGATGCTATTCCCATTTAAAGGCAGGGTTGGAAACATTTTCCAATATAATATATAAGCAATGGTAGGCGTCCTTCTGTTGGACAGGTACTTTTTTTAGGGGATGGGAGGGATGATTTGTTGTTTTCAGGAAATGGCTATAGCTATTTATGTTGTGTTAGTCATATTAGCCCAATGCTAACGTTAGCTTTCCTGTTGATCCTGGCTACTAGTAAGCTACATTAGCTAACATATGTTTACATATTCCAAACTAACAAAACCCTAATTTGTGTAATGTTATATGGTCGCCAGTGTCTGAACATGTAAAACCATTGTGTCCCATATATGTATGATGTAGATACAATCAGTCCATAATAAAACTACAACTTAATGCCAAATGCACATCTTCCCCATTAGCAAATACGCTTGACATTTTGTATTTACCAGCTTCTGCTGTTGCAGGGTCACATAAAAGGTAACATTGTCATGGCAATGCTGATGGTATCTATCTATGCTGATATATGTTCTATATCTATGGTATCTACATTAAAGCTTGTCAAAGAATGTGTTTCAACAGTTGAATAATGCAAAGTGTTAAAGAGTCCAGCTTTTAACTAATCTTAATACCTTAAAAAGAACCATTTCAGTGGATCTTAAGACTATTTTGGAGTTTGGGAGTCACATGTTAACCTAGTTCCAGACTTCTGAAACATCTTTTATTTGTTCAGAATTTTGAAAGGGTCTCATGTTGTGCTCATTGATTGGCTTTTTCAGCCAGTTGGGGAAGGAATCGACAAATCACAGCTTTATAGCTAGAATTAAGCTCTTGCATAGCTACCTAGCTATGTCCATTTAAACAACAGCAACAGAACAGCTGAACAGGTTGTTGTAATTTGACTTACAGAAATAACCCTCAAATTGCCATACTTGTTCAATCGTGGTGAAAAGAGTGAAGTTAACTGCCCCTGGCAACCAGTACAGTACAGTACAGTACAGAAGTTCAGAACTAGACTGAAAATGATCTTGGCGGAACGGCGTCACTCAATACTAAATAGTAATGGAAACAAAACTAAACACAAGAACGCCCCCAGGGGTAGGAGCTCAGAAAACATGAAATGGCATATCCAAAACCAGCCAATGCAAAGAAAAGAGGGGTTAACTGCGTTAAAGGAAATATGCGTCCATTCTATCACAGAGTTTTTGCCAGAAAAAAATTGGTGTCGGTCATGTGACCTATAAGGTTTCATTTTACCTGTCAAATGGAAAAGTTCTGGTCAAATATTTTCTGTGTGTATTGCGCTTAAAAACAATTGATAGGCAGGCTATATATAAATAATAATATCATGAAGGGATGTAGATTTATACTATATTTATTGAAATGAAGGCTACTTGCTTTCTTGTAGAGAGGGCAAACTAATTAAATCAATGCACAGAATTGTGCCGATCTGAATTAAAATAGGCCTATTTTCTAGGCTGAGGAAATAAAACAATACAAACTACAGTACAAACAATCTGGCTTATAAAATTATAAAGTGCTGAAATATAATGACCCACTCTGGATAGATTTCACCGTAATCCCAGTAAGAACCTGGAACATCCGGCGGCGCTAAATGTGTTGCCGTTGTCCAACTCCGTTCTCTTTGGGAAACAACAACAAACTTTGAGCTAGCAAGCTACACACTGACAATGGCAAGTTTGTCTGCTTGGTTCTTTTGGGGAATGACTGTAAAGATTTACAAAAAATATGGCATTTACTATTTAACTGGGATGATTTGGGAGCGATTGGCGGGGATTTTCTATGGACAAAATACACATGGCTATACACTGGAAAGAGCAAATGGCGTTTAACAATGTATCCACCTAATTTAAATAGTTCACCGTCACTGTATTGTGTGAAGAAGTTATTTCATTTAATATTGTATGTGGCGTTTTCCCTTGTTCCACCAAAACAAGTTCCTTCCAGAGACTATTTTGCAGCCAGAGTCGCAGCTTCAAGGGTTAAGCTCCGCCTAAGACAATTGTGATTGGTTTAGGCAAATGCAAACAATCCAGTGTTTTTTTCCTATCGCAGAATGTATGTGTGGGGTGGCCAAATACTGTTTCTAATAAGTTCTGAAACTTTGTTGTAATATAGTTGAAATATCTCCCCTAATGACAGTTTTTAACTTGTTTTAGATTAAAAAAATGAATGTTTGATATGAGGCCAAAAGGCTTTTTCTTCAGTGCAGATCAAATCAGCTCACTCCAAAGCCCACAGCTCAGGGAGAGCCAGTGAACAAGGTAATTAGTATCATAAAGTAGAATTCATACAAACATGAAGCCCTAATCATAAAGTCTCTTGCAGACTTTAAGTGCTGTGACGCATGGGGCTTTAATGGAGAGAATTAAACGCGTGTGCACATATACACACAAACAGGAACATTAGCAGGCACAACAGAGTGATGTTAAGGTTGCCATTAAATGCTCTCTCGCAGAGTAAACACAGGCAGTGCTGGGAGCCGTATCAGATCCCATCCACTGTGAACAGATGGAGCCTGGAAAGCAAGAAGGAACCCTAAAAGCAGCTAATAGCCTCCGAGGTCCTGCTTTCTTGTGTTTTAATACTTATTTTTGTTCTTTCTGTCAAAGTTGACTGTGCTTTATGCACTTTTCCATCCACCTACTGCCTCACAGACATTCAGACTAAGCTGCCCAGTGTGACCACAGTATACTGTGGGCCAATGAGAAGGTCCATTAGAGCAGCTATGGGTTGAGGGCAGTTGAAACTGGCTTTGAATGAGGAGATAATGTTATTCTGTCATTTCATTCACACATGGTACCGTGTTATCTAAGGATTTGAACTGGCAGCCTTTAAAACACAAGCCACTGTTTTGTTGAAGGCATGCCACTGGCACATCTTACCTGTTCACAACAATGTTTTTTCTTTTTACATTATGACTATATAACAAAATATGACATGTTCTTATGAAATTATTACTTATTTTTCATCAAATTGCAACTACAATTCGTATCATAAAATCCACCCTTTATCCTGGAAAAACAAATGTTTTGTCATCAAATTGTGATTTTATGTCGTAAAATTATTGTTTTCTTAAAGCTACGTTGTGTAAGAATTTCTCCCATCTAGCGGTGAAATTGTATATGACAACCAACTGAATATTACTTTCTAGCCCCTCCCATTCCGAGCGCGTTTTAATTCCTACAGTGGGCGTATGCCAAGATTCCAGTAAGAGATTAATAGTGTAAGGCTAGGCAAGGCAATTTTATTTATATAGCACATTTTCAGCACAAGGCAACTCAAAGTGCTTTACATAAAACATCAAAAAGCAAAGAGCAAAAATAGAAAATATAAGATATAACATATATAAAAAAATAAAATGAATACAAATTTAAAACGAGATAAAAAAAACATGAATAAAATTCACAGTTCAGTATTAGAATTAATATGAGATAAAATACAAGATTAAAATTCACAGTTCAGTAAGAATTAAGGAAAGGCAACATCAAAAAGAAAGGTCTTCAGCCTTGTTTTAAAAAAGCTGAGAGTTGCAGCGGACCTGCAGTTTTCTGGAAGTTTGTTCCAGATATGTGGAGCATAAAAACTAAACGCTGCTTCACCCTGTTTAGTTCTGACTCTGGGGATAACAAGCAGACCTGTTCCAGACGACCTGAGCGGTCTGGGGGGTTCGTAGTGTATTAACAGATCAGAAATGTATTTTGGCCCTAAGCCATTTAGGGATTTATAAACTAGCAGAAGTATTTTGAAATCAACTCTTTAAGGCACAGCAAGCCAGTGTAAAGACTTCAGAACTGGAGTGATGTGATCCACTTTTCTTGGTCTTAGTGAGGACTCGGGCAGCAGCGTTCTGAATCATCTGCAGCTGTCTAATTGATTTTTTAGGGAGACCTGTAAGGACACTGTTACAGTAGTCAAGTCTACTTAAGATAAAAGCATGGACAAGTTTTTCCAAATCCTGCTGAGACATAAATCCTCTAATCCGTGATATATTCTTAAGGGTGGAAAAAGGCTGACTTAGTTATTGTCTTAATGTGGCTGTTGAAATTCAGGTCTGAGTCCATAACTACACGGCAATGTAAGGCAATGTTTACAGCGTAGGCAGGGGCGCCGCCAGGAATTTTGGGCCCCATGACAAAAAATCAAATTGGGCCCCCTCTGTGCAGCTGTTGTCACCACATCTCTAGGACCTAACTGTCCCATCGAAAGCTTTACATAACTCTAATTAAAGGCTTGCAACTGTCTTGCTTCTTGTAGTTCAATACTAGTACTAGCACAATATTTACTGCTGGTGATTTGTACATGCATGCAATTCTAGTATGCAGTTCACTATTTGATGCAAAAGCAACCATAAGAAATGTACTGAAGGCCATCTTTTACAGTCTCATTGTATTTGTATTGTAAAATTTGACAAAATGGAAAATTATCTTAACAAAATTATTATTATTATTATTGAAAGATTAAAAAAAAAACTTAAATATATAAATATATATTAACTGTCCTTCATGATGGGAATAATAAAGTCTGTATCTATAGATGTCATTCCATAATTCAATCTAAATGAACGTATCAAACTGGATTATTTTAATATTGTCTGTATCTTACATGCAGGCTCAGGTAAACTACTCACTGTTTCAAACTGTTCAGCATCAGTACAGACAGTAAGTTGTTTTTTTTAAATTTTATTTCATAATGATCATTATTTGAGAAAATAATTGTTATTAATGCATTTGAATTTCTGTCATTAATAAATATTTTCTTTTCTTTTTTGTAATGGTAAAAAGAACAAGAGAGACAGAGAAATCCCCACAGACTCCCTGCAATGATGCTAACTGGCATGTCACTGAACCCAATGTTGCTCACCTTCACTGGGACAGGGAGGGGCACAGTTAGGGGGAGACTGGGGTGCTGCTGACTCATCTGTTGTTAAGTCTGCTAAAAGGGGCAGGGACAATGATTTAATATGAATATCTTGCTAAACGTTTCCCTGCACTGATTAAATGGTGATTAAATGTAGGCTAACACTAGTCTGTAGCTAGCTAGCTTATTTCACTATAGACATTAAGCCAACAGGTTAATACCACAGACTACAGGCTACCCACCTTTCTTGGTGAAAAACTGGGTTACAGTTTGACACCCTTTCCTTTTGTCTTTCCTCTCTCTCTTTTCTCTCTTTCCTTTTTTGAAAACCAGATTTTGATTTAACATTACTTGGCAACATTGTGGTCACTGTAGTTCTGGCGCATCTAGCTAGCAACTGACTGCAACCATAGACTATACAGTCTATGACTGCAACTAAACACCATCACTAGTGCCGGACCAAACCATTTCATGCAGATACAGGGGGTGGTCGGTTAATATGCATACCGGTATTTACTTTTTGGTCAATGGGGATATTTAACATTTACTGCCAAAAACAAGTAAAAACAAAGAGATCATTAATTATATATATATATATATATATATATATATATGCTGAATGATGATGGTTTAATCATTTATATTAGTTTTTACCTATTTTGTGGGGCCCCTGTCAGTCATGGGCCCTTGGAATTGTGCTAACTTTTCCCCCCTATACGCACACCTGAGCGTAGGCTACATACTTTTCTCCGTGAGCAGAATCAGAGATCAGTTGATACGACGGTTAGTGAGGGAAAGCTAAAGCAAGAGGGAAATAAGGTAAAGAAAAACCATAAGACAGAGCCGGTGGCAGTGGATCGATGAGACCGCATGGCAAAGAAAAACTAAAGAGACTTCTCCAAAGATGACGCGGAGAGAGTGGAAGCCCTTAAAAGACAAAGACGTCTTCAACAGGCTTTCAAATTTGCTGGCAGTCGCAAGTAATCTCCCGGCTGGCCACTGAGTGTAAAAGCGCGAAAGGCGGAGGTATGTCCCTCTTTGGCTAATGTATTTTAAAGATGGAGGCACAACATGCCTGCCGCCATTCGCCATGGCAGATTCTACATGTACGAGAATACTTTGATTAGTTGGTGGAAGTAATTACACATGAATGAGCACATTTGTGAAAGAACAAAGGGTTTTTTGCTAAGAATCTTGTGAAAGAACAAAGGTTTTTTTGCTAAGAATCAACTCAAAAAATTACACAATGGAGCTTTAAAATTACGACATCATTATTATGTTATGACATTTCACACTGTGTCGAGCAAAGCTCTGTGACGAATACCTGCATGGCCAATAGAAACAAGGCAGCCAGCCAGACACGGAAGACAAAATGGAGGAAAAACTAATGTTGAATGTCTGAATTCCTCAAACTGCTCTCATGCACCCACAGCCTCTTCTTGCTTGCTGCTCCCCATCCTCTTCTCAGTAGCAGGGCAAAATGCATCTTTGTTGTTTCACGTTGTGAATCTAGAAGTTTGATAGTGACGTTGATATTGAATTTACAGCACAGGTACACTTAATTAAAAGGCAGGTTTGGTAATGTTGATAAGCTAGCAAGATTTGGAAGTAGCATCACGTCGGGGCTCCATCTAACCCCTCCCCCTGTCCTCGGGGCTCCGACCCACACGCAGACATGCACGGGCACCGCTGCCTCGCTGCTTCAGAGCAGAGCGGAGAAAGCACCACAATTTTACTCGATGTCTCATTCACCGTTAAGCAAACACCTAATAGGCTATTATCATACCAAATGTTTAAAGCAAACATGACTACTGTTAGCAATGTGCTGACGACGCACACTGAGCTCAGGCTCTTACACGGGAGGGGTAGAGTACGTGCAGTGGGGCAAGAAGGCATTTCATTGGTTATTTCCAAGCGGACTGCGGATTGGTAGGCGTTTTTACAGGATTAGGCTACAGCAGCTACAGAAGACAGATCTTTTTCGCTCCTTTTACAGAACCCATAAGTTATTAAATTGCTGTCGGGAGTAAAGACCATTTCAAAGACTATATCAAAAAGTGTATATTGGAAATAGTTTAAATGAATAGTTTAGAATAAAGACAGCAAAAATGCAATCATTTAAGTTTAAGTGCCAGTAATGGAAGAAATAGGCTAATTATAGGGAAGCTTTTGAAATGGCATCTTGCTGTTGACATAAAGATACTAATATTGAGATGGCGCATGGATCTGGACAGAAAGGACTTTGATCTGGATATGATTCTCATCGATGCATCCCACAATGCCACAAATGTCGGAGGCCTGGCGGAATCATCGTTTCCGACTTTGCTACAGTAGGGAGGTAAGGATTCTGCACAGGGTGGCGACTCAGTGCCAGTGACACCCTGCAGATTTTAAAACGCACCGTTCTAAGTGCTATGTTCCAACACAAAATGCAAGTCCTGTGACAGCTTTTCAATAAGTTCAAATAGAACTCTCCGACAGAATCGAAACCTCTCAATCAGCTCATCGTTGTACATGTCCACCACTGATGGGCAGTAACGCGTTAGAAGTAACGCGTTACTGTAATCCGATTACTTTTTTCAAGTAACGAGTAAAGTAAGGGATTACAATTGCAAAAATACTGCAACTGTTACTTCCCCGTAAGCAGGCTGCGTTACTGCGTTACTTAACTCGTGAGTGACGATGACGTATGAGCGCCGCGACAACAGTGTAAACACCGACATGTGTGGTGTTGAACAAGAGACAACATGGAGCGCGGGAGAGCGCGGGAGAGAGCAGGATCATGCGGCGTTTAATGCTTGGAAGTACCGACATTACTTTGAGTTTGACTCGGTTAAAGGTGACAAAAACATCAGCATCCGCTGTACACTCTGCGTGAGAAGAAAACTTTTATCTACAGCGAAAAATTCCACCTCAAATCTGAGCAAGCACCTAGCAAGCCGGCACAGGAATGTGAAACAACAACCTGAACCCCCAACTGACATGACTGCTGGGGCTACATCCAATTCGACCGGGCGAACCGGGCAATTTCCACTGTTGACTCTGAATCGTTCCGACGCATCATAGAAAAAATAGCACAATCCCAGCATTTCTCGAGAATCTTAAGCACTGATGCCATATGAAGACATTAGTCACATAGAGATGTATGCTGCCATGTATGTTGTAAGGTATGAGCTAGAAAATCGCAGCTTCAAGGAAAATAACCATAACCTACAGTCTTACGGTAAGTGGAATGTTCAGCTAACCATTGCATTTTTTTGTTTGAGAAGAAGTATGTGTTTTGTGAGCTAGATGTGTGTGTGTGTGTGTGTGTGTGTGTGTGTGTGTGTGTGTGTGTGTGTGTGTGTGTGTTAGCCCAGCCAGGTGACAGGGCCTGTAATTACAGCCAGTGAGACCAGACAGCCTGTCTTCTCCCAGCAAAAGAAAGACTAGAAGAAGGCTAGAAGAGAAGAGACATAAACACACCCACTGGCCATATATGTCTGTATGAACAAAGTCAATTGATAGACTCGAATCAATAAATGGAACATTTTTGATAGTTGTTATTGCCTCCACATGGTTTAAAATGGAGGCCTGCCCTTTAATCACAAATTGCATTTTGAATTAAAAGTCAACAGACTGATGTGACTCATGGGGCCATTCCCATTTCCTAAATTTGTATCTCCTCGATCCTCAGGCTTGTGACCCAGAAATCGTTCTCAGCGCGTCGTGTTGATTCCTAAAATACACATCTAGGAGTGAGGATCGACCATCGAGGAGTTAAAATCTAGGATATGCTTTTCATCCGCTGCATGTAAACAGAGGCGTGACAGAGTGAGAGGAGTGAGAGAGAAAAGGGGAGAGAGAGAGAGAGATAATATCCGCAACTCCGTGGTTAGTCTGACATTACGGATCGGGCCAGTCAGATCTTACAAATTATTATTCTGATTGATAGCGGGTGGGTGAAGTAATACTCAATCAACGAGGAAATATATTATTAACGTTCTCTAAAAGGTGAACATAGCAGAGCTGCTGTCGGACAGACAGCTTCATTTGTAAGATCGTCTGAGAGACGCTCAAGAAACAGCAATTCAACAGGATTATTTTATTATTTTAAAGGTATAGTGGAAGATTTTCCCAAATTTTAGAAAAGAACCGCCCTCTCCACCTGCTCCCGAGAGGGAACGCCTATTAAACGTGTGCACGAGAGAGCATGCATGAGCCTAGTTCTATAGCTAACTTTAGCATGCTACAGGCCAATAAACAAGCTATTGTCTAGCATCTAAGTTGTTGTTTAGAGCTTTCAAGAAGAGACTCTTGTGGGATCTGATATTGACTACGAGCCCGTGCCCTGTTTATCCCGACCAAGATCCAGGAGGGGGGGGGTGCGCCTAGAGGCCGAGGGAGATGAGGTCGCTTCGGGGGCGCAAGAGCCAGCACCAGCCGATAGTGGGGAGAAGGCAGCCGTGAGAGAGGGGGAGGCAGCAGTCGGGCACGTACGACGGCCTTACGTAAACATATCATCAGAATGATTGACAACTAGTAGGACCAATAGTCTTGATGATCCACCCGGAAAAAGAAAATCCTCCACTATACCTTTAAGTTTATAACTACAGTTAGTTTTGCTGCTTAAATATCCGACGATTAGCTGCAGTGGCATTTCTGCACGCATGGAAACTTTTACAAACAGCTTCTCTAATCATTAACGTAAATTGTTACAGAAAACACTTACACATTAATACAATAAATCATTTGAAAAGTAAAAGGAGCCTGCAGGGACAGCCGAGGGCCAGTTAAACGTCCATGTGGGTCTCTAAATCGGAGAAAATAATTCATTCAGGTGGGTGGAAGGTGGTATAGACGTTAAGCTTATTCGGATAAAGAGCCGATCCACGCAGATGGAGTGCATTTGTGTGTAGGCTATATAATATATGCCTAGCCTTTATATTTGTATAGCCTAGTTCTTTTCATACAAACATTTGTTTTACACTAAATAGCCATAATGTGTATGTAGGCATATGCTATTATAAATATATAGGCCTATGCATGTGTGTGTGTGTGTGTGTTTTAAATACAACAAATAAAAATGTACGACCCCCGTACATTCTCATCCACATTGTGAATTGAATTCAAAGTAAATATATAGAAGTTGTCATGAACGCGGTTCTGCTCCTCTGACCGAAATCATAAAATGCAGCGTATGACGAAACAATAGACAGCTGGTGCTGCACATCATATTTAATTGACGTCGCTTTTAATGATGGCTCGGAGGCAGAGATGTCTCGTGTTTGTTAAATGGCCGTTGCCTCGACTCCTCTCTCCCATAGACATAGAAGAAATGGACCAACACATCCCACTTCTCTGGATGGAACAAGGGGGCAAGCTTCTCCTGTGTGAGTGAAGCCTCCTGTGGCGCCATTTTGATGCTAATAAGCTATCACTCCCCGTTAGCATCCCATTGACTGCCATTCATTTTGGCGTCACTTTGACAGCCAATAACTTTACATCTGAAGCATTTAAAGACTTCATTTGACCATTGTTTATTTCTAAAGAAACACAACAATGTATAAAAGGCTCCATTACCTTGTATCTCACGTTATGGCTCCGTAGCAGACGTTTTTGTAAAAATAGGCTAATGATTGTGTCATAACCACGCGACTTACTGTCGCATAGTAGAGGAATTACCGTATAGTACAGGAGAAGCTCGCAGGCAGTTACGACTTACATTAGCTGTTTAGTTAAATTGCTAATGTTAACTAGCATTTTAGTTAGCAATAATTAGCCTGTACCTATGTTATCTCCTTACATATACCTACGCTCTCCATCTCTGCAAGATAGGAATGATTGAGATTTCTCTTGGCACAGCTATCAGAAGACTTACAACATTCAGACAGGTTGCTTACGTCACATCTACGCCGGAAAGCTCAATTTGCAGCTGCGTAGTAACGCTTGGCTATCACCAGAATAGTGCTTCTAATAGACTACACTGGTGTCCGTCCCATTGACATAGAAGAAGTGAACCAACATATCCTGTTGCTCTGGACAGAGACGAGTGTAGTCTATTAGAAGCACTTTTCCGGTGATAGCCGAGCGTTACTGCGCAGCTGCAAATTGAGCTTGCCGACGTAGATGTGACGTAACAAACACAAGACATCTCTGCCTCCGAGCCATCATTAAAAGTGACGTCAATTAAATATGATGTGCATCACCACTGCATCAGCTGTCTATTGTTTCGTCATACGGAATATCACCGGAATAGTGCTTCTAATAGACTACACTCGTCTCCGTCCAGAGCAACGGGATATGTTGGTCCACTTCTATGTCAATGGGACGGAGACCAGTGAAGTCTATTAGAAGCACTTTTCCGGTGATAGCTGAGCGTTACTGCGCAGCTGCAAACTGAGCTTGCCGACGTAGGTGTGATGTGAGTAAACTGTCTGAACGTTGTAAGTCTTCTGGTAGCTGTGTCAAGAGAAATCTCAATCATTCCTATCTTGCAGAGACGGAGAGCGTAGGTATATGTAAGGAGATAACATAGGCACAGGCTAATTATTGCTAACTAAAATGCTTCACTCTGTGGAGAGAAGCCTGGCCCCTTGCTCTCTCCTCGGGGCTCTTCCTCGACTCCTCGGCTCGAATCTCCTGGGGGTGGGACTAGGACACAAGGAGGGGAATCGAGGCGAGGAATCGGGGATGCACAAACTGGGAAATGGGAAAGGCCCATGGCCTCTGATGTTCAATTCAAGTTGCGTTGCTGTAATTGATACAGTATATTACAAATCAGGTCAACATAACCTTTTTTTTTTGTAAACAGATATTACACTTATGTTGTCAAATTCTGTATGATAGGCCTACATATTGACTGATGAATCTATAATAGGTTACTACTCGATTACTACAGTTGTGTATGAGGAGACTTTATAGAACGCCCACTTCCTGTTTACAAACTCGTATTACAGCCAAACGGTGCACTAAAATATGTTTCTGATTAAAAATTTGGGGTGAAATAGCCAATACAGTAACAAAATCTTGGTTTATATTTGATCAGCACTGCCTAAGGTGTGTGTTGTGTGTTGTGTGTGTGTGTCTGACCCCCGTCATGAAAACAGAGCAAAGCTGCCAGAAAAGCAATTGTAATGGTTGTCTCATCTGCCCATCAGACTGTTGGAGCCAACACTGTGTCCTCTCTGCTCTGACAGCACTAAAAGGGACAATTATTTTGTTGCCTCCACTCCCTTCGTCATTCTTTCTGTGTAGAAATCCCAGCAGACCATCTCCTCCTTCGGTCAAGAAAGAACAGCCTCAGAAAATGGGACTCTCATACCTCTGTGTATTGTCTAGACTCATTATTCACCTAAAGCCGTGCTTATAAAGATGATTTATGATCCCACTGTATTTGCCGGCACCATTGTAGTATAGATCATGTCCAAGCTTATGAACCTTGAACTGATAGAAAAGCTCCAGCTCTACATCCCATTACACTCTTATGTACAAACTTTGATGTTATGTAGTAAAAACATTTTTTGCCATGTGTGAAGATCTCATACTCGTAAAGTAAATTATCTATAGAAGGTGGCATAACTCAGCCTCTGGCCGCCATATAGGAGGCGCTCAGCTCTTGGCAACAGCAGTTTACAACGTAGGACACTGCACAGTTCTACAGGCCTGAGCAGACATGGTTCATCTGCATCTCTGTACCATAATTGACTGGAAACAGATCAAATCAATTATTCTAATCTGTTTACCATCAGCTTTGTTGCAAACAAGCAATCATTAGGACTCGAAGATAGCATATGTACTGGCTACTGCATGCCAACCAGCCAGCAGTTTGGTACTTTTTAAACCTGATTCTAGTCACATTCACATTCCTGTGCATTATGATAATGTTTTACTAGCATCAGTAAGATATAGATAGAAATAGATTAATTTGCGACACTTTTGCCTAATGGATAGCGTACAGTATAAGGGCCGACAGACAATGGGAAGAGAAAGAGAGGTATACATGTCCCCAGCTGGAATTGAACCATGGAAATTGCATTTATGTAACCATTAACCATTCAGCTATCAGGCAACCTATGGCACAACGATGTTGCTGTAGTGAAGAATGGTGTTCCCAGATGCAACTCTATTATGGGCCATGTATTCTGTGCACTACCTCGTGCAAACTGATCACTCTTTCCCACTTGGTTTGAAAACTTGGCGTCAGTACTTATCACAAACCATTCAACCATCCTAAAGACAGGAACCCACCCCCACCATCTCTTTTCTTCTTTATGTCACATGATAATAGGCAGGGGTGAAAGTGGGATCAGGCAGGTGGGGGAACCCACACTTAGAGAAAAAAAAACTCACTTTACATAAAACAGTGGTGAAGAATGGCAGGAGCAATTGTTGAGTTTTCATTAAAACTAAATTATGGCTGGTGTGTAAACCGCATGCCAAATTAATCAGAGCACACAAGGCCTAATTGCCTCCTAAGTTACCATATGACTTGCTACTAGCAAGCATTTAAAAGGCAATTTTTTAACAGAGTCTCACACGGTCACTCCACATAAAACAAACCGGGGCTACATTCACTTTCACCAAACCTCACAGAGAACAATGAGGGCAA
This sequence comes from Gymnocephalus cernua, assembly GCA_023631565.1. Taxonomy (NCBI): domain Eukaryota; kingdom Metazoa; phylum Chordata; class Actinopteri; order Perciformes; family Percidae; genus Gymnocephalus; species Gymnocephalus cernua. The sequence continues at coordinate 34,906,324 of CM042426.1, read as the reverse complement.
AAGAGCATCAATCATCAGTTTTAACCAAATATTATCTGTCTTTTAACTGAATATTCTCTGTCTAGCTCAGTAGGCTACAGGCAACGTGATCTTCAACTGTTCAACTGACTTTACCAGTTTAGATAGTATGCGTCTGTCCTGCTATTTTTTACAGACATTTGAACTAACCAGTTGCGAGTTGAGAGTGAATAGGAGAAACACTAGAATGGAGATTTGGTGTTATTTTAAACAAACAGTTAACACTGATGTATGAAACTGCCAATTAGAGAGAGAGAGAGCTGCTGGAACGCTGTTCTGGATCGTTCAAGCCCACTTCAACCCCTGATAATAGGTGGTCATACGTGGTCGTCATCGCATGACTGCAGTTACATACTTATGTCTCATGATGACATGTGAGTACTAACTGCATTAACTAAACAACACATACCAAAAAAAAACAAGCAGCGGTCCTTGAGTTAAGATTTCTTTGGACTACTGTTTCCGAGGTCAAAAATAAACTGTCACATTGAAAATGGAAAGAAGACCGACAGTGAGTAATTGTCCTTTAATGTCTCTCAGCTAACATTAGCTTGTTTGTATCCACCGGGTCGCAGGTGACCACACACCAAGCTTATATCCACAAAACTTAAAAAAAACTTTTGTTAATATGGACATGCCACGCATCGTTAGATCAGTTAGGTTAGATTCTGCACAATAGTTCAGCTCATTTTACTGAAACCATAAGCATCTAAGCATGATTCATAATTGTAGTGCTCATGCTAATGAACAAAAGAGACCAAAAAGTCCCTGTGATCTGATCCTGAATGCTGAATCTGGGTCCATTCCGGGCTTATTTATATATTTATATATTAAGTGTCTACCGATCAAAAGAATCAGAAGGGTGTTTCATTCAAATTAATCCAGATTCTGAATATCGTCCTGTGGACTCCATTGCTAACTGTTTGCTCACTGTTTGCTAACTTTTGCTGAACTTGTTGTCTGAAAGAATAATTTATCTTCTTCCTGCACGGTGTTGCTGGGTATGCTCGTTTTCATTAGGTTGCTGCCTACACAATGAAACTATCCCCACCTTTTTCTGTTTAGTTTTCAGCCCAGGCCATCCTCTGACAGCAAGCCTCCCAGTTCAATGTGCTGCTTATGTCTCTGAGCAGCCACGTTAGAACGAGCTGTCATTGTCTATCAAACACGTCAAACATGACTGTATCCAGATGTAAGTCTCTCCTTCCAAAGACAGCAGTGACACAGTCACACTCATGTGTTTTGTGAGAAAAAAAGATAACCAATAAATTTGAATGAATATAAAAAGGTTTTGTAAATCGTCTTAAGGCTTCAGTATGTTTTTCTAATGTCACAGAAGTAAGTAAAAAGCATTGTGGAGGTAAGCGTGGTTTGCAATCAGCTGCATTGGAGAGAGGTGTGGGGATAGCTCACAGAGCGGTGCCAGGTGAGTTCATTGTCTCAGCTGATTCTTGTTGGACTAATTACACTTTCCCTCTATATGCAGTAGTGTGCTGGACCTTCTGTTGGCTGCCACACACCACAGGCTGATTTTGTATTTGCATTGTGTGAAAATCTCTGACCAAAGGGACTGTGTGTGAGTTAACTGGGCAACCAGGAGCTCATGGTCAGAGTGTGAGAGTTTATGTTGTTAATGTGTGAGCAGTTAAAAAATAAACACGTTGTGAATCAACTGTTCTGGCTGAGGTTTGTGCCAAGGGTGACCCACGGTGGCAGCAAGACTTTCTATTTCATAACTTGGAGAGGTTTTTGAGAGGTTCGGGGACACCAGTGGCACCAGATACTGAAAACTGCCTAGCTCCCATCAAGTTAGGCCTAGAAGTCTGAAACCTTATACAGGTGTTGTTGACAAGATGTAGAAGGTATGTGTGGTGTTTTGCATTGTGTGACATAAAGCATGTCTTTATGTGATTGTTATTCAAATATGACCTATAGACGAGGACCATAAGAAATGTTTTAAAACATGTTTGATCTGATGTAGTGTAGGTTGTGTTTCAATCACATGCTAAGAAGAATGTAGGTTTTAAATGACACATTTTGGCCTTGCAGTTCTGTTATAAACTTGCTAAACTAGCAAACAGACAGCCTGGACCGATGGTAATGACCTGAGCGTGTCAGGATGTTTTGGCCTTGTTCACATGCAGTCAAGCTTAAATTGGTTTATTACAAGAGATACAAATTCAATGCAATAAATAAATAGAAAGGCTGAAAAAGCCTACTGTTGTGTATTTTGGGCTACTATTAGATCTGTAGTTGAGATACACCTGATGTAAGTAAAAAGTAACTTTAGCTTGTGTTGTTGGTGCTGGCCATGCTGCTGTAAGACATGCTGTTGGGCTAATAAACGGTTAATATTCCATCGTAGTCCAGGTTATCGTTGTAATATTTAGTAACATTACAGAGTTTATAACACCTGCCATAGCATCATAGCAGAAATCAAACGATTAAATTATTTTTCACAACATAAGGAATTATTTTCTCATTGTTTGTATTTTGTAGTGATACATAAGCATGCAGGCTCACACAAATACTGTACATGAATACAAGGAGATGCTGTGATAGCTGTGGAATAATTATAGAGGGATCAGTGTAATGTTCTGCCTTCCTGCTGTCAGCCATTCCTGGCCTAATAAAGACAGTGAGAAAATTAACATAATGAACTAGGCTCCAGGCTACACACACACACACACCCCTGTGGAAATCAAATAGAAGAAACAACGACCTCCGACACATACATTGTACACAACACACACCCTCAGCACATTGCAGTGTGTCATGCTTAGCCAACAGTTTTCAGAATTATCTTCTGTAATGTACTTATGGGATCGAGCTAAACATTAACACGCGCACACACACCATCATCCACAGCTAACAGCCTGAGTGTGTGGGCGTGTTGTGTACGTGCTGTTATCCCAAGGGCACCATAGTGACTACTTGTACAAGTCTGTATGTCTAAACTGTCAATATAAAACTGTGCGTTTTATGCAAAGTAAGCGTACACACTCGCACACACACAAAGTGCAGAGCCAGAGTTGTGTCTATGATTTCAGTCCTTCTGACTCCAGCTTACACAAGGGTAAAACATTCATTATGTGTCTTGGCTTCTCTCAGACACACACACACACACACACACACACACACACACACACACACACACACACACACACACACACACACACACACACACACACACACACACACACACACACACACACACACACACACAGTAATGAATATGATCTCAGGGAGATGAGAGCTGTTCCCTCATGCTGTGTGTGGGGAGTCAGGCTGAGGTTCAATCTCATTACTGTGTCGACACTGTGCACTACACCACCGTCTGCACTGCCAAACACACATAGGAGTGTGTCTGAGTTAAGCGCTCTCTCACTCCAACTCCTCTGTCTCACATTTTCTAACTCTCTGGCTTCCTTACGCTCCCATGCTACAGTAATCACTCTGCCTATTATCAGACCATGGAGGTTATCTGTACTCATTTAAAATCGTTAAGACATTTCTCTTAACAGCTACTAAGCCTGCATTATTTTTGATGTTAACGTAAAATCAAATGACGATGATGTGTGGTCCATAGAGCTGAGTAGTAAAGGAAATTGTCGTTTCATATTGTGGGTATGTATTCAATGCTCAAACGGCTTTCCACATAGCTCATTGTTTTGGTTTTTCACCCCCAAACTCTGTTATCATCGACCTTGTTTCCAGTAGCAGGTAACTGTTTGTTTTTTTAGAGAATAAACACACTCAAACACTACCTGCTCAGCAGCAAACAGCTCACAGGCACAGCAAGACACTAGCTGGTAAACACAGTGGAGCATTTAGCAGCTAAAGTTAAAGACATTTTTTCTCCGATGTTGGAGGAGACCAAAACCGGACACAAACACCACTTCAAATGAATGATAATGTTGCTTTGTGTCTGTGGGATGTATAAAAGGAAAAGTCTAGTGATATTCTATATACAGTATGTTTCTCGATTGATCCTACTAACAAGTGTGTGTATCAAAGCCTGATATTTCTTATTCCTCTCTGCAATAGAGCTCCATTGTTGTCCAAAAAAAAGTGAGCCACACTGTTGCACTGGGCAAACATTTCAAATGTCATTTAAAGGTATAATGGAGGATTTTCCCGAATTTTAGAAAAGAACTGCCCTCTCCACTTTTTGAAAAAATGCACATGTGCAACACTCCACCTGCTCCCGAGAGGGAACGCCTATTAAACGTGTGCACGAGAGAGAATGCATGAGCCTAGTTCTCCTCGTGCACGCTCTGTTTACAAGTTGCTGTTGGCATGGCTCTACAAGCCTACTTTCCAAAAGATTTGCACTTTTTCCACTATGTCAGACTCGCCACCGGTAAGTGGAAATCTATATACGACTAGCATCTCTATAGCTAACGTTAGCATGCTACAGGCCAACAAACAAGCTATCGCCGAGAGTGGGGAGACAGCAGCGGTCGGAGGCTTTTATATACTGTCTATGGTCGGAGGCCGTAGCCGTCTGATCACTGACCTGTCACGGCACGTACGGCCTAATGTAAACATATCCCAGAATGATTGACAACTAGGAGGACCAATAGTCTTGATGATCCACCCGGAAAAAGAAAATCCTCCACTATACCTTTAAGGTTGTTGTTTATTAAACCAGACACTGATGGTGAAGAATGTACTTTTTTTATATAGGCTTTTTTCCTACCAAAAATATTTTGATCTAGTCAGGTGGTACTTGGCTGAAATACATATTTTAAAGGGGACCACCGGTCTAGTGAGGAACTCCACTGATAAAGGTCAGTTCACTCATGAGGAAAACTCCTCAGCCTGTGAAAACAGTTTAATGTCCTGTGTGGTTTGGCCGAAGCTTTGTCATTTCTGACCAAATCAGACTTGGGCTCAGAGACACATTTATAACCGAAATCTTGCATACAGCCTATGGATGTTGAGTTTGAAATACACTGGCATTTATTAAGCAATATGCCATTGGTTGCATTATGGGAAATGTAGGATTGAGCCTTGTTGATGTAAAGACTAATATTAGGGGCTAAAGGTCAGAATACCGGGGCCTCTATTGCCTCAGTGTTGACCATACTGATTTCTTTTGTCTCTTGTGAGTCCCCCACATGTTATAGAAGTTGTTGTTTTTCTTTTGGCAAATTCTTAGAACAGGAGTTTCTCCTCTTGTTCATGTCTAATGAACACACTGACAATATCCTGACAATTAGTGTCTAAATTGCAATTAATATTAGATTAAGCATGAACATTACCAACATTACCATGGCAAAATCATCAAATTCCTGCTTGTGTGTGAGAAATCACTTACTCAGCCTATTTAGGAAAAATGCCCGTTTTTTAGAGAAACCTTGAGGAGAAACACAAGCAACGAGGCACAAGCAGTGTTCTCCAAATAAAAGAGAAGATTACTCTGACACACACACATTATGAATACATACAGTACGGAGAAAAAAGGGACACAGTGACTCATGCTTCTTTATATGTACAGTTGACATTTATAGAGCTAATACAAAACCACTGTGGTACAGATCATTTATAAAAACTAAACCATAACAACGACAACATAAATAGTTCAGAATCCTGATCGGTAAAAATATCTTGGTCCCCTTCCAGCGTCAGAGTTGAGGCTGAGGCAAAGAGTGACTGTGGGCGGCGGTGGAAGATAAAATGAATGTTTTATTGCTTTCACAACTGCATCTATCCCGCCTGTGCTAGACTGGAGCTCTTTCACAGGTGGGAGATTTAGCCCAACCAAGTTTTGTACAAATAAATTAACTCTCGAGTCCAACACCCAGTGTATCCAAAACTCCCCGTACTGTTGAACACATGGGCCATCTTAAAGGCGCCGGGGATAATTAAGCCTACAGGAAATTTACTGGCCTGGGTTTCAGTGACGCTTTCATTATCTCATGATGTCTAAATGCTGCTATGGAGGCGTTTCCACCCAGACTGAATGAATAGACTTTCTCAGGAAATGAAGAAGTTGTAAATGCTGATGTGATGCCTTTAATGGACATTCACAGGTGAATATTTTCCTTCACAAGAACAATAAAGAAGAGATTCTACTACTAACGCCATCCATTACATCCCACAATCTCTTCGTTTTACAAGGATGTTGTACATTCTCTTACTAAGCTTGTGTTTTACGTACATATTATCTATGTACAGTTACATTTGTTTATTGTCGAGGAGCAGCCTCAGTCATGCTGGGAACACACTACATCATTCAAATAATGATCAGGCACAAGTGCCCCACAGTTACAGGCCTTTTTACTCCTTTCTCCATCTAGTTTACATTTCCCACAAACACTGCAGGATGTACACTTCATCCCTTTCCCTCTTTTTTTTTTTAGAATGCACAACATTGCAGGGGTAGGCAGATCAATGCTGAGAGATTCAACTGTACGTTCTGTTGTCATCTTCAGACAAGAGTGCAACATTAGATCACATTACCGGTGTGTACTGCCACTAAATCTATGGCTTATTGGCTAGTAGATGTTATATATGTGTGGTGCTGGCCATATGCTGCAAGTCATTCTCAGGACAAGCATATACCTATTTGTCTTTGGAGGAAATAACAAAAACCTCTAGTTCAGGTCTCAAATTCGGCAGTACCATGCAGGTTCGTCTGAGTCGAGTCTGAAAGGTAAGAGCCGGGTTCAGGTCTGAAATCTGAACACTGCCCTCAAGCACAGGTTGCAGGTTTTTAAACGGAAAATCTGCTAATGATAGATTGCCAGTAGGGCAGCATTAAGCACATTTGCTATGAAGCAAAGATGAGCAGAGTTGATGCTTTTCTCTCACTTTGAGCGGACACTTTCCACCTTGCAGCCATAATGAGGCTAAAGGTGTAGTGTGCTCCCAGCACTGGTTGTGAACTTGAAATACATGGGACATAGACTTCGATATTTGGAAGAAATTTCGGACTGATATTCCCTTGTGATATATCAACACTTGCAAGCTCAGAGGGACATGAAAGGCATTTTGCTCAGAGCAGACGCTATGAGGAAATAATACTGGTGATGTAGAGGTGGGCTCGGGGCTTGTTTGAATACAGTAGCACAGTTCAGGTGGGACAGGTGTAATGCTTGTGATGATATGAGGTAAGAATGAGTACATTGAAAGGATGATACGGGTTGGCCTCTGCCAGAGTGGTTTGGTGGAAGTTGAAGAAAGATCCTTTCATTCAGCATTACACTACCGGACATCCTGTTAATGTCTGTCACACACCTGCTGATCCTGTTGCTGTGCGCCTGTATGTCCAAGCATGTGTGTGTCTTAGTGTGTATGAGAATGTGTGTGTGTTCCGTGTGAGGATTACCGTAGGTGTGTGATTGCTGCTTGGTGGAAACTTTGTCACATTACCTCTTTCATGTTTAAAGTCCAGATAAACAATTGTGTGGTATCTTTGTAGTCTCTTTGTTTGACAAGGCTTGCTTTGCTTTTTTTGTTCGTTTTTGATGATAATTTGATTATTGCAAGCAGCAATGAATTGCCTAACATTTGCATCCAACAAGGACCTTTTGATCTGACTCTGGGTAAAATATCTCCCATAATGTTGGAGTGGTCCTTTTAAGAGCTAGCTGGGCCTGTCGGCTGCTTCCTGTAGCAAAATGTGACCATTTCTTGAGATACAAAGTTTCCCCCCAAGAGCAAGAGTATTTAACTTTTATACGTTTGTGTAAAAGTATATCCTGTATCACTATGTGTGTGTGTGTGTGTGTGTGTGTGTGTGTGTGTGTGTGTGTGTGTGTGTGTGTGTGTGTGTGTCATGGGATCTGGAGCTGCAGCTCCTCCTCCTCCTCGTCCATGTCGCTGGTCGGACCGTCTGGGTTTTCAGGACTGAATCGAGCTGATCTCATTTTCCCAAACAGACCAGGACTCTGCTGCTGCCGCCGCAGTCTGAGAGGGAAGGAGGGAGAGAGAATGGTGTTAAAATAGCATTACAATGCTGAAGAATATGACAGTACTGCATATCATTTTTACATTAGACACACTGCCGTGTGTGTGTGGGTGTGTGTAAATGTAATATGTGTATAAATGTGTGCTGGGGATATTACACACACACACACAAAACAGCAAGAGAAAGGAAAGCCAAATAAGACAGTTATGGAGGTACATGTACACACTGCACCATACAACAGCAAAGATTTAACAAATAAGTGTCTTTAGTTTCCAGAGTTCATTGCCGTTCCATAAATAAAGCTACAGGTCAAATAACTGGTAATCAAGAGGTAGATGGGTACAAGGATCAGTACTGAATCCTGTTCAGCATTAGAAGTAAGCATTAAAATACATGGAGAATACACCATAACAACTGACTAAAGCTAAAGTCAGGGGTTTTCCTGCATTTTGGCGCCCTCTAAAGAGATTTTAGCCAGCGCCAAAGAAAAATCACCAGCGCCAAAACGTCTTTACTTCCAGCTGTCAACTCCCCTCTCATCCACAGCCGCTATATTTTACAAATGCAGCTGTCACTGATAAGCCAGCTAAATTAAATCGTTTTGAATGGACCTGAACACTCTGCTGTGAAGCTGTAAAGCTAGCGCTAACTGGATCTCAGTTGTACCGCCCAGAGTCAGGCTGTACCGGACTCTACGGTGACCCTGCGCTGCTGTCTGATGAAGAGGCATCAGTATTATAATTGCTTAAAATCTCCTCGTGGACGGTTAAATAGTAGTTCACTTCTGTGTTTTTGGCATGGAAGACAGAACAACCTTGGTTTTTGCTGCAGTTGGTTTCCACACCTGATGCAACCGTATAGGAGTACGCACAAACTGTAGTCGAGACCATCTTTTCAAGTGTACTCGGATCCAGGCCCAGGTCCCTGATGTGAAAGCCCCGTTAGGCCGATTACACACTGCAAGCGTCTCGCCAGCATGGCGTTTCTGTTGCGTCTCAGGAAGCGTGTCTGACGTGGCGCTGCTGCTGCAAGCCTCGTCTGTACACATGTATGTTTCCCATTGATTTACTGCACTCAAGCAGTACGCTAGTATACTTCATGTTAAACATAAATATATACTGATTTGATTACAGCAAAGACAACGTCGGCAGTGTTGACGACAAAATAGGCTCCAGTATTGACATTTAAAAATCGATAAATTTGTTTTTTAATTTTACATTTATATCTGCATTTATGTCAAAACCTAGAGACTTTCAAACATCAAGATGTCATTTTTTAATATGCATTCGTGTCTAAATGACATATAAACATATTTTCCTATTCTATTTTGCCTGGAAACGCTTTCAACACGCTCACGTCTCGCATGAAAAATAGGCTTCGGTTCCATTTCTAGCAGGCACCATTCTCAGGCGCGGCTCGAGCCGCGTCTCACGCAGGCAGTTTTTAAGCTCTAACCTGATAACATGGGAGCCGAAATAAAAACGGACATGCCACGCGGCTGACACGCTCACGAGACACTTGCAGTGGTTAATCGGCCTTACTGCATTATATTCCATTATATTTTTATATTTTGAATTGTCACCTGCCTCCTGATCTTATGTGTTATCCTTCACATGAACATGTTTCTACCATAGATTGGTGCATAAAAATGTATCAGAATGTAGGAAATGAAGTGTTTGACGCTCAACATTTCCTGGAGGATGACATCCCCCACATCCTCCACTTAATATGTGAAAAAACCCTGACATCAAGTAACTGACATATTTTAGATCTTTGGGTTTATTCATGCTGAGACAAATGAAAATACTAGCGAATATGTGATCTACATGCCAGAGTTGATTTCAAAGAGCCACAAAATGGAAAAAAAGAGATTGCATTTCACCCTGAGCTGTATGCATTTCCAATTGATTAAAAAGTCAATGACTATTGGTTTTCTTATTTCAAAGATGCAAGCTAGGCCTATTATAGAACAGACCCTGAAGATAGACTTGGCAACACTTTCTGCTCCGTGTCATTTTTTGTCTTGCTGCCCTCGTTTTCCCTGAACACACGAGTTGTCAGGATGGTTGGATGGTTGAAGGCACCAAATCTTCAGCTCTCTGAAAGGCAATTTAAATCCTCTTCTGCATTTCAGTTGGTGTCTTCACTGATACAAGACTGATTGAACGCACTGCAAAGATGCAATTTACACATTACCAACTCAATTTGAACCTTGTCTTGACAACATCCATGTTTGCGTCCCTTGGCTCTGACATAACCCGGTGTTTAAAAAGGTGTGAAGCTGCTGCTGCACACACACATTTTCCATTTAATATTAAAATTCATAAACGGCACAGCAGTAATTACATAGGACGACAATAAACATCACTGAGGATGAAATAAAAAAATGACGAGAGCTTATTTTCATTGTGGTCCTCCAGTACAACACTTTTTATCAAACAGCACAACAAGACAACAAGTGCTCACAATATAATCAACATGTAATAGCAGGCTGTGGTGGGAAAGTAAAACATTTAGAATTGAAATTGAGAAATCAATATGGTACTTCTCTCTTTCTCTCATTATCTGTCTACTGAGGTCAGGATCAGAGGAACTGGTAGATACTAAACCATCGTTACATTTGGACCACAACAACAGCTCAGCTGTTACCGACGTAACTTGTGTAATAATGTGTGGCGCATTTTGAAGCGCAAAATGCGCCACACATTCTCTATTGGAGACAGGTCTGCACTGCAGGCAGGCCAGTCAAGTACCCGTATCCTCTTCCTCCGCAGCCAGGACTTTGTAATGTGTGCAATATGTGGTTTTGCATTATCTTGTTGAAATATGCATGGACGTCCCTGGAAAAGATGTCTTCTTGAAGGCAGCATATTGTGCTCCAAAATCTCTATGTACTTTTCAGCATTAATGGTGCCATCACAGAAGTGCAAGTTACCTTTGCCAAGGGCACTGACACAACCCCATACCATGACAGACCCTGGCTTTTGGACTGGATGATCCTTTTCTTCTTTGGTCCGGAGCACACGGCGTCCATTTCTCCCAAAAAATACCTGAAATACTGATTCATCTGACCACAGTACACGTTTCCACTGTGTGATGGTCCATCACAGATGCCTCCGAGCCCAGAGAAGTCGACGGCGCTTCTGGACACTGTTAACATAGGGCTTCCTTTTGGCACAGTACAGTTTTAACTGGCATTTGTGGCTGTAACTACGTATTGTGGTACTTGACAAAGGTTTGCCAAAGTAGTCCTGAGCCCATGATGATATCGCTTATAGATGAATGACGATTCCAGCTTAGACTTGCGCCCCGGTCCTTTATGCACTGAAATTCCTCCACATTCCTTGAATCTTTTAATTATGCTATGCACTGTTGAAGGTGAAATAAGCAAATGTCTTCCTATCTTTCTTTGAGGAATATTGTTTTTAAACATTTCAATAATTTTCTCACGTATTTGTTGGCAAACTGGCGATCCTCGGCCCATCTTTGCTCCTAAAGGACTAGACCTTTCTTGGATGCTGTTTCAAATGTTTCAAATCACATCATTATTTAACCAATTTACCTGATTACTAGCCCTAAATTGCTCCTGTCCCAACCTTTTTTGGAACGTGTTGCAGGTCTGAATGACAGGAAAGGATGTATATTTACAAATGAAATTAAGTTGACCAGACAAAACATGAAATATTTTGTGTTCACATTGTCTGCAATGAAATACAAGTCAAAGTACATTTAGAAATCACTACTTTTTTTTTTATTTGTGGTTTCCATACTGTCCCAACTTTTTCTGATTTGGGGTTGTACTTTTTGGGAGAAGGAATTTGTAACTGTAACTAATTACTTTTTTAAAGTAAGATGACCAACACTGATTCTACCGCGTGTGCAGGGTCCGAAACACTCGCCAGTCACCAAATGTGGGTACATTTTATGTTTGGCAAGTAAATCTCAGAGGGCTATCCGGCAAATGGAGAGTAAATAGGCTCGTTCGAGATAAACTGCGCCTCGCCTGTAAAGTGGACGAGAGAAGGCAGCAGCAGCCGGGGGCGCTGACAAAAATCAAAACTCCCAGCCGTTTCCAGCAGCCTTCAGGCTGAACAGGAAGTCATAGAAACACTCACATCCTGTTAGGTCCTATTCTAATTAACAACACACTTCTGACTCTGACGTCACCATCAGCCACACGTGTTCTGTACAGAATACGTCTTTAAATCAGAGAAATAGCAGTTACAATCCCTCCAATTCAAAAACAATAAAAAGTTTATATAAAACTTCATCATTTTAAATCGATTCTGAACCAATCAGCGGTTACATCAGCCGAGAGGCAGGCGTTTCCCAGCATGCCCTGGGTCCGCCTGGGTCTTGCATTCGGTGAAAAGCAACTGGGCTGCCTTGATCTCGTGAGGTTATCGTTGCCCATGTGTGCATGACGTCAGAGCAAGTCGGGGTCAAGCAAGGGGGTAAGCCAGCCTCCAGAAAGCGTACCTCCTATGGCACCATTTTGATGCTACCTAGCACTCACCCGCCGTTAGCATTCCATTGACTGCCATTCATTTTGGCGTCACTTTGACAGCGAATAACTTCTGAAGCATTTTAAGATTATTTGTCCATTGTTTATTTCTAAAGAAACACGACAATGTATAAAAGGCTCCATTACCTTGTATCTCACGTTATGGCTCCATAGCAGTTTTTGTAATGATTGTGTCATAACCACGCAACTTACTGTTGCATAATAGAGGAATTACCATACAGTACAGGAGAAGCTTGCAGGCAGTTTCGACTTACATTATCTGTTTAGTTTAATTACTAATGTTAGCTAGCATTTTAGTTAGCAATAATTGCAGTCAGGATGTGTCCAGTGAGATGCCTTCGCTCTAATTGGATCTGGAATAATATTGGGCGCCATCCCAGGTGAGATGTGATTGGAGAGGAGATCACAAAGTGCCTGTGTGAATGTCATGTCTTTACCATTGGAAATCTTCTTGAGCTCCCGGAATACATTGACCTCATTCCGATGGTGTGCTTTTTCACCATGCTGTGGCTGAAGCAGAGAGTCAATGTCATCTGGGAGTGACGACTATGTTATCTCCTTACATATACCTACACTCTCCGTCTCTGCAAGATTGGGAATGATTGAGATTTCTCTTGGCACAGCTATCAGAAGACTTACAACTTTCAGACAGGTTGTTCACGTCACATCTACGTTGCCAAGCTCAGCTGGAGGCTGTGCAGTAACGCTCAGCTGATGTTTTGTGCATTGTCAGACACATGCAGCCACTTTCCTGAAACCTCTTGTGGGACTGACACAAGTCCACAGCGCCCGCGGCGTGTATGTCCGAGCCCGTCTCCAGCGCCTCCACCTGCAGGTTGTCAGCTGTGTGTCTGCCTGGTACACTTTCGGACGGCCGATTTAACTCACCGGTCCTCATCGACATAGTTTCATGCGTCACGTAGCTCTCCACAAGCAGAAAAAAGAGGAGCTTCAAACACAACTTGCTGGTTCAAAGTTAGGACTAACAAGTTAATTAGCGGTTAAGAAACAGATTGTATAGCCTATTTTTATCATGCAAAAGACGTTTTTTAAAACTTTATACAAAAAAATTTAAAAAAACGCAGTGTCCGTCGTCAAATCACAAAAAGGTAAATGATCGTTCATTGATAGTTATCGAGGTAAAATGTGCAATTAATCATGATTTTTATTTTAGGTCATATCGTGCACCCCTAAGCTTAGCCACAAAAAGCTTTTCTACTGAGCCAACAAACAGTCATTTTATACATGACTGACTATCAATCTACAAAGAAAGATGGGAGGAAAGAGAGAGAGAGAGAGAGAGTCAGGAGGGGGTTGGAGGAGACATAGACGCCTGCCATCCATTTGTTTCAAGCTGTGTTGTGGTCACTCTTTCAATGAGGAGAATCGATGGCTTTCGCAAAAACAAAAGTGTGGCCAGATTATGTCCCACAGACAGAAACATGAGCAACCGCTGATAGAAAGGCTGTGCTTGTGCGCGCGCGCGCGCGCGCGTGTGTGTGTGTGTGTGTGTGTGTGTGTGTGTGTGTGTGTGTGTGTGTGTGTGTGTGTGTGTGTGTGTGTGTGTGTGTGTGTGTGTGTGTGTGTGTGTGTGTGTGTGCAGTTTTAGTGTAGAGCAGCTTTGGTAACCCCAGCAGACAGCTGTGTTGCCCTTTTGGGCTCAGTCACACCAGGATTAAAATGGTGGAATTAATTTATATAATTCCACCATTTTTAATTTTAATTATTTAATTATTTCAAACATCTTGACACAGTTTTAAACCCTTCTGATTTTGTTATGCTTCACTTGAAACAGAAAACACAGTGCATATATAAACAATAAAGTAGCAGAATAGATTTTACTATCATGGTGTGCACTATTACATTATAGACACACGCACGCGCGCGCGCACGCACACACACACACACGAAAAAACACTGGTGACAAAATGACACACACATACAGTACAGACTGTCACACACACTGTGTATGCTAACATGTGCCACTGGCACATAACATAAAGCATGCCTGCAGGACCAATTGACAGGGCTGTGCAATGAATTGAGCAATTGATCATGATTTTGGTGTGTAATGATCTCAAAAACAATGTAATCAAGTGAATTTTCTTTTTGCACATTACATTGTGAAAGTAAACTCTTATTTTGTCTTGTGTTCTGAAGGGGAATTCAAAAAGTAAACAAGAAAAGTATTAAGGGAGATTTCACAGTTCAAGATATTGTCACTAGGGCTGTCAGTTTAGCGCGCTATTAACGTCGTTAACGCAAACCCATTTGAACGCCAACAATTTTTGTAACGCATAGAGAGACCAACGGGATCTGTTGGATCTGTTAGTCCATTTCTTTAACTGTCTATGGCCACGCCATGTCCCGCCCTAAGAAGCAGCTCGATTGGTTGGGGTTAGGCATTTCACCTCAAGTGGTTAGGATAGTGGATTGGTCAGGGGATAGGACCTGAACAAATGGGGTTACGTTACCTTGGACGCCCGGCCAATAGTAGTGATTGAAGGGCGGGTCGCAGACCGGAAACAAAACAGACACAAGCCACGGACGGTAGTAGTGACTCTACGGTCAGTGAGAGAAACAAAGTGTCTCCTCTGTTCTTTCTGACCACGGTGGGAAACCTGGAGCAGGAAAAGTTAACCCTCTCCTTGATTTTATGTTGGTTATGAACGAGAACGAGAACCAGGAAATGAGTCACGGGAAACCAGTCGCTATGATGACGACGACCAGCGCTCGCCTCAGGCATGAGGCAGTACTATCTGCAATGGAAAATCGAGGTAACAGTGTTACATTATGTGACAGATTATTAGCTCCAAGTGTGAATGTTAGTGTGATATTGAACACTACGTATATGCCAATGTTGTTTTCAATTAAAAAAAAACATTTGCACAAAGCAGCTGATCCACTTTTCCATGTTGATAAGAGAATTAAAATTAAAAAATATAATGACACAAAAAGAAATCAAGGGACATTTAGAATAGATAAAAATGTGCAATTAATCGCGAGTTAACTATGACATTAATGCGATTAATCGCGATTAAATATTTTAATTGTTTGACAGCACTAATTGTCACTGTTGATGTTGTTTCAACAAATGCAACCTCTTTCCAAAAGTCATCGAGTAACCGTGTTAAAAAATTTGTGATTTCCCATGATCGAGCAGCCCTGCCAAGAGATGTAGTCAGAACAGAACCATCCATCAGCATGAAGCATGAGCTTTAAATTACTACTTTAAACTACTACTATTCTACAATTCAGCAGAATAAAACACACACACACACACACACACACACACACACACACACACACACACACACACACACACACACACACACACACACACACACACACACACACACGTCAAGCAGTCTCTGAGAAACTGAATGAAACAAATCCAGAATGAAGAAAAGCTTAAGCTACACCCTCTACAAGAACACACAGATTTGTGTCAGTCTCTGAAGCTGTTGCCATGCCGACCCGCCTGTCACTCCTTCACAGAGCAGAGCAACAAGAGAGCTCTCTGTTACTAGGGTAACCTGCGACTAGGAGCTCTGTGATTGGCTGTTGGGTGGCAGAGCAACGACATGGATAACATGGAGAGAATGCAGAGGGAGAGGCAGAAAGTGAGGAGCTGAGGACTGCGCAAAGCTCAGAGAGTGTGAGAGCTAAACTGAAAGACAGACACACACACACACAAATCAGAAAATGCTAATCTGTAAACAGTAAGAGGAGTGAGTGCTGAGGCTCACAGTGAGCTACAAGTAGGCTGTCAGCTTCTCATCTCACACACACACACACACACACACACACACACACACACACACACACACACACACACACACACACACACACACACACACACACACACACAAACCTGGACTGAACGCGGTGTGTTTTAAGTGAGTGCCTTCATGGTTGTCGAGGCGTGTTTGGGAGTGCTGTTGCTAAACATGGCACCAGTCATAGAGAACAAGCCTTTATCACAGATATTCCAATGTCTTTTTGGATTTTAATAACAAAAGTGAAAATCCAAGTGAAAAAGATCTGCGTTTTCACGGTTCAATAAAGAAGAAATCTTTTGGGTGTGAGCTGGTCGGGAAGCCAAAATGTTATAATTGACCGTTTATATGGGAAACACTAGTACCAGGGGCCTGTACTACGAATCAAGATCAACATGCCCTGGATTTCTTTCAGTTACCCGGCTTCACTAACCCTAACAATCGCGGTCCTGCATAAACTGTGTCACGACGGCGGATATCAACTAGTTGAATCAACCGAGGGCTTCCCAATCTAGAGACGCGCGCGTTCACATAAAAGAGGCGGTGTTTGCACATCATGACCAATCGCAAACATCTACCAGAGCCGCATATCTTACATAAGAGCAGCAAACTATAATTCTACATAAACATGAAGAACACAGACATGGTTTACAAGCAAAAAACAATCTAGTCGCTGCTTCCTAAAACAGGAAGAAAAGCTGGCAAAAAAAAGTAGAAGCTGTAAATGCGTAAATTACAACGCTTATCAATATACAGTAACTTCACCATCGTTCAGGCATAAGATCTGACCATAATTACATTTTTTCTTTCCATAAACTGTTGTTGCTTTAGATTATTATTTCAGTTGCAACCCTGGCAGTGGTAAGCCATCGTGGGAGCAAATAAAAAAATATAAAAACATAATTCAAAGTGATGCGCGCTTTGGCAACACACGGCTCAAGAAGTTTACAAAGATACGTAATTCCCTCCACTGAAAATCTTTATCTTTCATAAAAATACCCATCAGAGAATGTTAACGGGGTTGTCGGTCTCTGAATATTTTAACTTTTAATAGCGCACCAAGCTTTTTCTTTTTTTTTTACTCACCGCGCTCCACCCATTCAGTCTATGGCTCCTCTGGATCTTCTAAGAACGGTGACATCGTTATCAATCAAGTATTGCAGGCGGTGCTTTTACACCGGTTGATCTCTAATCTCTAGGCCTGGCAAACCCGGTTCCTTTTAAGGATTTGTCACTCACTAAACTGAACCGGGTTGTGCAAGTCACTTGAATCACTTGAGTCAGTATTGTTAAATCGCCAAGGAAACTCAGTCCTACTGCGCACACCCACTGGCCAGCTCATGCAGCTGCTCACAGGAGAGCCATTTAGTCACAGAAAAGAAAGCATTTTGAGCCAGACTGATTATTAGTGTAGCCTAAGCAATATATAGGCTTTTTTTAAAAGCGACTGTCTGCTCAACCTAATTGCATGTTAACATATTACATTTATACACCAAACCTACAGTAGGTCTAGCTAGGCAACGTGCAGAATATTGTATGTTATTTCAGAAGTGAAATAAAGTTTTTTGTTGTTGATTTGCTTTACACTGAGCTCGAGGAGAGACTTCACTGACTCGTCTGAGGTCTGAATCAGATTCACTCAGGACAACGTAGCTGAGAGCCGAGCACGAGCCTGAACCGAGTGCAAGCCGAGGTGAGCCTGAGCCGAGCTTGCAATGTTTCAGAATGTCTGCTCAACCTAATTGCATTTTAACATACTACATTTATACACCAACCCTACAGTAGGCCTAGCTAGGCTATGTGCAGAATACTGTATGTTATTTCAGAAGTGAAAGAATAGCTTTTGTTGTTGATATGCTTCACCCTCAACTCAAGGAGAGACTTCACTCACTCGTCTGCACTCTGCAACAGAGATCCACTCATAGCCAGCTGATTCGCGGGACTCCCGCGAGAACTCATGAATCACCGACAACTCACGAGTCATCGACATCTCACGAGCTCGTGAGTTCTCGAGCGAATCCCACGGTCTGCGAGCTTCCGGCTCTGAGTCTGCGGGTCGGGAAGTTTATAACCTGTCTCAGACTGTCTCTCTGCTCACTCAGTCGCTTGGGTTGACTTGTGGAGTTGTTGTTATAAAGCTTTTTGCAGCTAAGATGGCTAAGAAATAGTAGTAGCAAGAGGTGTGTGTGTGTGGCGCTGTTATCATTTTAGATTGAATTGTAGTAGGACTCAACTGATTCGAGTTAATGATACTAGAGACTCGCAAATCGTGAGTCAATTTACAGATTCAGGTTAAAGATCCGAGTGAATCACGACTCAGACAGGTTTACTAATCTCCAACATAACATGCTCCCGACCCGGTTAGGTGTTCAGCATAAGTTACCATGGCGATTGAACCTGGTAACAAGTGATCCACCGTTGTGATACAGAAAACCCTGGGTTGAACCTGAAGTTACCTCGTTAACGCCAATTCTTGCTTTGTAGTACAGGCCCCAGCAGTAGTAGTGATGCAGTGACAAAGTTATCAATAGTTGTAGAAATAGAATGCCAGTATAGTGTTGGTGAAAAAAAATTAACGACAAAACCTTTTTTGGTTTTTTGAGTTGGGTAATTAACGTGTCTACACTGGTGGTGCTACACATAGACCAGACGGGGCGACCATCGGCAGAAAAAGGAATTTGGACTGATGAGTCTCCCCGAATTGGTAAAAACATGCCAGAGAACACACCGAGGAGACGAGACGTAATACGTCTCCATAACAGCAGGCGGCGCTAATCTGTATTGTCGCCCGAAAATGAAAACCGGCAGCTGATTGGGATTGGGATTGGGGGATTGGGTCTGGCTGCTGTTTCCGGATTTTGGATTTTTCAAACGGCCATTAATGGCGACTCGTTCAGAATACGATCTCCAATTGTACTAAAATAGTTCACCAAACCGTGTTTCTGAAGACATTTTGAGCGAGAAATAGGCCATGCAGTTGCTGAATCTGTCTTCATTTCAGATCGACAAAGGTCAGGTACTGTTTTCCGTCAGATCATGTATAGAACTCAACGTTTCCGACCGCACTTGAATGCAGCTTAATTTCATGGAGAAAGAGAGAGAAAGAAAAGAGACGAGCGAGATATGGTGAGTGCTTTGTTGCAGGAAACATTCAGCTATTACAGAAACTCCTGGGCAGTTCAGTGCCCCGGCGGTGGAGACAGACAAATAAAGTGTCTTCCATGTAGCAGGGAAAGTTAAGCCTGACCTTGATTTCATGGAGGAGAACCCAGAAATGAGTAGGGGGAAATGCAACGCTGCCAAGCCATGGCCAAGAGGGGTATGTACGCATTTTTATTTTCATGTCTGGTCTTTTACATGAGCCATCCCTCATGAGATTATCACATTAACTAACTATAAACCAAACCTCCCAGCATGTTCACCACCAACATCTAACAGCACAATACATAAATATCCACCACACATAAATATACACATTATCCAAACATGAAGATAAACCTCCCACAACGAACGCTCCAAGAGATCTCCCACAATGGAAAAAAAAAAAACTTAAACTAAAACAACATAAAGTAAAACAACATCTAGTCAAACACATTGCGTTACATACACATTGATCAAACTGAGAAACAGACAGCAAATATTCCTATGGCAGATAACATTCAGTTTGGGTCATTAAGGCTAACTGATGTCACTGGCACCAGGAGCAATATAGTTTCCATTAGAAGTAGGAGTGATGACTGCTGTTAGTCACATATTGTTTTTCATTTGTTCATTTGATCAACATGGGTCTATACTGATGCACTGCAGCCAGGCAACATATCGGTACCAAATGTACCTTAGCCTTTATCAGAACAAGGTCATGCCAATGGATCATGTCAAGTAGGGGTGACATGATAAAATACAGGAAATGACATCAAATGTGATTATTGTGCTTTAAAGTAGCAACACATTACACACAAATTAATTGGCAAAGCCTCACTGAAGAACACTGTCCTGACCAGCCCTGGCCCCACCACCTGAAATCTGTTCTGCTCTGTTCAAAATCAAAATCCTGCATGTGTGTGTATGCATGTTTATATCACCATCAACAGTTCAGGAGAGCTACTCTGTGTGTGTGTGTGTGTGTGTGTGTGTGCCTTACCTTGACTGTAAGTGTTCCAATTGTACCTGCAGGTTTTCAGTCTGCTCCACCTGCTCATCCAGAGACCTCTGCAGCTTCCTGGTCTGGTTATGGGACTCATCCAACTGGAACACACGCACGCACGCACGCACGCACACACACACACACACACACACACACACACACACACACACACACACACACACACACACACACACACACACACACACACACACACACACACACACACACACACAGTAACTCACTTGTTTGTAAAAGGCAATCTGATAAGTCTCACTAAACTATCAATTGATTTAATTGAGGTTGACGGCTTCTGAGTCGATCGTTACATGAGAGGGTTGTCTGAAGGGTAACACACATATGTTTTATCATGTCCGTCATCTCTATGGAAGTATAATCACAGTACATTTAAAACGATAAGGAATACATGTCTTGTCCTTACTGCAGATGAATATGTAGTTTGCTGTTCTGTGTCTTTGGTTGTCTAACTATTTGGAATGAGTGTCAGAGCAAGAGCAAGAGCAATGGTCTCTTTTGAATGACACAAACACAAATCCATGCACAGCCACGTTCCTACCTCATCCTCTGCCTGGCCTAACTCTTTCTTCAGCTCCTCCACCCTCAGTCGCAGCTTTTTGACTTCGGCCTCGTGGCTCTCCACCCTCCGGTTGGCGTGGACCAGTTCAGCCGTCTTCTCCTGGTACTGCTTCTTCAGCTTAGCGTGGACATGGCGGAGGTCAGCCAGCTCCTAAAAGGACAGAGACGACACAGCAGACAGGCTTAGAGATGAATGTTTCCAAAACAGAGCGGATTCGGGTCAGCCAGCTCTTCTCTCCCATTTACTGCCGAAAATGATTAGACGAATAATCGGTTCTTCAGACAGTTAGTAGTTTAGGTTACCTATGAAGTAAAAATACCAAATATTTGCTGATCCCCGATGTGAATATTTGCCCATGACCAAGGAATCCCAAGAGCAAAAATTCAGCTATGTTTATTAAAAATTAAAACAATATCATCAGTTTCAGTATTATTTTATTAGCAAAACTGTCTCCCCAGGAGCACATTGACACCCCATTTCAGCATTGAAAACACCCACTTTACATTTTCAAAAAAGGTAGAGACCATGGTTCAGAGCCAAAATGATTTGGATGTGAGGTTGCCTGTAGATTGGAGGTGAGGAGTACAAGGCAGTGTCCCCTTTTGTTTCTCCAAAGGACAGAATTACTGGATTTTCTCAGGATAAGCACATAATTGCAATGATGATGGCAAATGATTTTAGACTTTAGCAATCAATAGAAAGAATAAAAAGTGACTGCACAGCAAAGTTACTAACTTTAAAAAAAAGTGTATTAAAGTGCTCATATTATGCTCAATTTCAGGTTCATAATTGTATTTAGAGGTTGTACCAGAATAGGTTTATGTGGTTTAATTTTCAGAAAACACCATCAATTTGTTGGACTACACATTGCAGCAGCTCCTCTTTTCAGCCTGTGTGTTGAGCTCTCTGTGAGTGAGGCATCTCACTTCTGTACCATCTTTGTTAGGAGTCGCACATGCGCGGTAAGTACTGCTAGCTTGTCAGTTGCAGAGTATGAGGGCGTGCCATGCTAGCGGCTAGGTGAGCTTTATAACGTGTGTTACAAAGTGACGCATGTCCCTTTGGGGGGGACTTTGGGCTTTTTTACTTTGTAAACCTATAACGTGCACAAAAAAGATATATAACACAATAAAGGAAAAGGGAAAAGCCAAAAAGCATAATATGAGTTATCTTTAAATGTGGCTATTAAAGAATTATGACTGCAATATGTACTGAGAGGGATAAAAAAAAAAAAATAATTGGGACAACTGCCTCAAACACATTTGGGCCTTTTTTTGTACGGGAAAATAAATAATATAAACTAAAACGAAGTAAAAATATGCCCACAACATTGGCCGTGCCGATGTATTGGTCAGGCTCCAATGTCCAAGAAAATGTTCTCAAAGTTCTTATAGTTAAATATGAATTCAATCATTTTGTTTGTATCCAAATAAATCAAAAGCGTACAGCATCTTTAGACCTTCAACAACAAACAGTCCACATTGTCATTATTAATGAGTATGGGTAATGGGCCAACCTGAACGCATATATGATTGTATAAAGAGTCAATGGAAAGTTGAAAGTGATTCAACTTGAGCAAATAATTCGCATGATTCTCCATGAATTATGCTTCATAAACATACAGAGAGAAGTTAAAAAAACACACACAAATTTGTGAGAATGACATGAGGCAAGAATTCTTCGCTTTCTATCTGACACACTTTCACACACAAAGCGTGGTTGAACTCTTGCACTGTGGTTTATGACTATACTATACTATGTCACATATATCTAATAGAAATGAGACTGTCAGCGAGGAAGGAAGCACTAAGAGATTTCGGGCCCTATCTTGCACCCGGCAAAGCGCAAAGCCCAACGCAAGTGTCTTTGCTAGTTTAAGACCGACAGAGTTGTCAAATTCCCGTCCAGCGCCCACGTCGTTTAAATAGCAAATGCACCTGCGCCAATCTGAGTGCCCATGCGCGCGCTGGTTGTACATGGAGGTGTGTTCAGGTGAAATCTGGGCGTATTGCTATCTTGAGGAAGCTGGAAGTGATCGCGCCAGTGACCAACAAAAACCTGGTCTCAAGTCAATAGCGCAGCATTTCATTGTTATTTTAACAGTGCATTACTAAAATGCGCCTAGGCTCATGCACAGTGCGTGCACACTATGCTTGTTACACACACACACACACACACACACACACACACACACACACACACACACAGGGATGCGCAGCAGCACACAAACATGCAAAAGATTACAAATAAAAATATTACGGTGCAAATCCGCCATCATAATAGCAATGCGCCAAGGTACAAACGCGCCTGGCTTTTAAAGGGAATGGGAGATGACACTCTGATTGGTTTATTGCATGTTACGCCCAAAACACACCTATGAATTAAGACACTAAGTACAACCCTTTTGAACCATGTGCCTGGCGCACAGACCCTTTTTTCCCCACTGTTAAACTAGCAAAAGTGGATTCGTACACGCCCTGTGCCAGGTGCTTCACGCCGTGCGCTTTGATCGTTAAAATAGGGCCCAAAAGATTCACTTCAGCAAAGTCAGATTTTACTTATTACAACCAAGGTGGGTGCTGTAAAGGACAGATAGTGTATGTAGGAATGGCTCTCTCTATCCCTGCTTTCTGAAACACCAGTGTGATGGCCTCTAAATGTGGACATGCCTGCATGCTAACATTTGGTTGTGTTCCAGGCCGTTACAAATCTTTTTTCTTTTTTTTAATCTATTTATCAGGCTGTAGTTTTAGGTAATTGCGGTTGTGGTCAGGTTTGAGCCAACAGAAAGCTCTCCTCCACAGGTTTGCATTAGGATTAGCCAAGGGAAGTCTGCACTTGGAGCTAATGGACTCATCAATAATGCACCATTGTCACTCACTGCACTTTCATGTACTTTGATGGCGTTGATTCAGCCTCTCTCTCTCTGCTGCCCACACCTAATGGCTCCCCAGACAGAGTGGCTTCCAAGAAAGCTTTCCTGCATTTATATGACAATACGAAAATGAAATGAGATATCTACAGGAACAATAAAAAAGACAAGCCCGGATCAAGGAGTGGGAAATGCCCTCTTCTTATTTATTTATATCTGTATTTGGGCTAGCCTTTTATCTTTATTATGTATTAAATATTTGATTCCTTTAGCTATCAATGCAAAATTAGCTTCAACCTTTTGGGTTTTGGCTCATTTATTCTCACAGAACGTTACATGTACGGAGCCGACATACAGAGTGTATCTGATTAGAAGAGGTGGGTAAATAATAAATGGGTGCTTTATCTGTTCAAATTACAAACTCCTTAAGACGTGGCATGCAGATACCCTTCCCCCTCAGCGAATCTACCAATCTACCAGAAGATTAAGGCAAAATGCCTGAATGCAACACAAATACAGTGTAACCCCAGAGCCGGATCAAACAAAGAGTGGCAGGGTAATGCAGAAGGGAATAATTAAAAGGAGGGAGTGGGGGGGGGGGTCTTGAGAAAGAGACAGGGATGAAGGGATGAGGATAGAGATGGGGAACTGTGGGGGGAAGATAATTATTGGAGGGGTGGTGTTTTATAGGATAATAAAGGTAAGGATAGGAACAAAGAAGAGAGACAGGGTGCAGCCTTGCAGAAAGAAATTCATGAGACCACCAATTGTGCCAT
Source organism: Gymnocephalus cernua (assembly GCA_023631565.1). NCBI lineage: Eukaryota > Metazoa > Chordata > Actinopteri > Perciformes > Percidae > Gymnocephalus > Gymnocephalus cernua. The sequence continues at coordinate 34,881,697 of CM042426.1, read as the reverse complement.
GTCTAACACAACATTCTATGCTTTGGCAAACTGTTCAATGGAGAAATATGAGGTATGCATGAAAGGATAAGTCTGGCATTATTCTATATTTTTCTTATAGCCAAAAAACAACCCCATAAAAATCCCAACAATGTTTTTTTTATTTATTTATTTTTACAGTTTTCAGCAGTGATCCAGAATGAAAATCTCCAAATTTTAGCGGACTGTTATTCTTCTTCAGGTAGAGATGTGTTAACATTCTGAGTGTTGTTGGAATTATTATTTTTTTTTTTTATCTGCGAAAAATCTGTAGGAAATCTGCTGAGAACACTGTGTCCGCAGATTCCGTGGGGCCCTGCTGCCTATATATACACTATCTGTGTTGTTATTTCTTTCTTTTTTTTAAAGGCTCAGTCATTTCCTAAAACAGATGGTCAGTGTAGTTTTCATGAAACATTACTCAAACAGGAGTGAATCTACTGGGAACTATTTTCAGTGGTGGGTTAATACACATTAGGTGCTAAAACAGGTATTCAGAATATCACCCACCATCATTCGTCATTTTAAGAAATTCTCCACCTATCACATATCCCTGGACTGAAATGATTAAAGTAATAATCATCATTGGACTGGTTACTTATTGGTTGACAGAAAAAAACGTGTGAAAACAAAACCCACCATGACTTTAAAAAAAAACATTTCCAACTATTATAGCACCGTTTATACTACATATCATACAGCTATCTGAGCTAGGAAAAGGTGGCTGCTGTCCCTGGCCTGTAGTCTGTCAGACAAAAGTTCAGATGATATAAAATGAAGCAGCCTCAAAGCAGGCATACAGGCCAGAAACCTGACTATTCCCTGCAGGTTTATCATTTCAAGACAATGCAATAAATGTCTGATAGAACAGGGGAGAAAGGGGGGCGGGATTGATGGATGAATGGGAGGAGGCCGACAGGCTGGGAGTCCCTGACTCTATTAAACATGAGGGATTACTGAGTGATCTATGAGCACGGCTATGTGTCTGTTTGCCTCTGTACATATGTTTGTGTGTGGAGGCTTGCTCCTTTAAGTTTCTGATGCATGTGTGTGTTAATATATGTCTACATGCTCTCACACAAAAGCACAATTATGTGTTTGTGTGTGTTACTGTACGTACATGCGTGCATGTGTGTGTGTGTCTGTGTTATGCCACACTGCCTGTTAAATGTTTCTCCTTGACTGGAGAGACCCTGAAGTCTGCCGCTACATCTGTTCCACTAAAGACAGGCACACACACACACACACACACACACACACACACACACACACACACACACACACACACACACACACACACACACACACACACACACACACACAGGCTTATGCCCAGAAATAGACAAAAAGATAATCTGAGAAAACGGATGTGGAAATAACTGATGTGCATAACTGCAGCTCATTTAAACTATGGTGAACACACTTGCTTATTTGTGCTTGCATGTGCGCACGCACACACACACACACACACACACTATAATTCTCCCTTCCCCCTTTGCCATACCGAATTTAGCATTATTTAGACAGTGATGTCTGTCTTCCTCTCTCTCTCACACACACACACACACACACACACACACACACACACACACACACACACACACACACACACACACACACACACACACACACACACACACACACGCACACACACACACACACACACACAGCAAATAGAATTAGGTTTATAATCAGGGCTGCCCACGAGCGAAACAGTGGGGGAGGGACTTATGGGCACCGCTCCAACCAGATTGGTCAGATCAACCCAATAAAAGACGAGGGAGAAAATGAAAAGAGACAGAGATAAGAAAGAACAGAAGACAAACATTTTAGAGGTTAAAAATAATAAAAGCACCAAGAATAACCATGGATATGGAAATGGACAATAATGCATATACAGTATACAGTATGTGTCTGTATACTAAACTAATAGGTGTATGTATGTGCACATATACAACACATAACAATTAAATGAACTCTGGAGAAGGCTTCAAAACGCCTAACCTGGTCGGGAGCAGGTTATGTTGGAGATTAGAGGTCAACTGGTGTCTAAGCACCGCCTACTGACCAATCAATACTCAGTTGATAACGGAGTCACCGTTCTTCAAAGATCCATTGACTGAATGGGTGGAGTTCAGTGAGTAAAAAAAAAGAAAAAAAAGAAAAAAAAGAAAAAGCTTTTGCTTGGAGAGACAGAGGTGCGCTCTTAAAAGTTAAAACATTTAGAGACCGACAACCCCGTTAACATTCCCTGATGGGTATTTTTATGAAAGATAAAGATTTTCAGTGGAGGGAATTACGTATCTTTGTAAGCTTCTTGAGCCGTGTGTTGCCAATGCTCCCATCTGTTTGAATTATGTTTTTATATTTAGTATTTGCTCCCATGATCGCTTCCCACTGCCAGGGTTGCAACTGAAATAATAGACTAAAGCAGCGACAGTTTATGGAAAGAACAAGTGTAATTATGCTCAGATCTTGTGCCTGACTGACGGGGAAGTTATATTGATAAGCCTTGTAATTTACGCATTCACAGCGTCAGCTTTTTTTTTTTCTTCCTGTTTTAGGAAGCAGCGACTGGATTGCTTTTTGCTTGTAAACCATGTCTGTGTTCTTCATATTTATGTAGAATTATAGTTTGCTCTTCTTATGTAAAATATGCGGCTCTGGTAGATGTTTGCGATTGGTCATGATGTGCAAACACCGCCTCTTTTATGTGAATGTGCACGTCTCTAGATTGGGAAACCCTGGGTTGACTGAACTAGTTGTTAACCACCGTCGTAATACAGGTTATGCAGGACCGCGGTTGTTAGGGTTAGTGAAGCCAGGTAACTGAAAGAAATCCAGGGCATGTTGATCTTGATTCGTAGTACAGGCCCCTGGTTGGGCCACTTTGTTTTTGTTGGAGTTAGTGGAGCCTGGGCTGTTTACAGAGACCCGTGTGTTTAGGGGACAGGCAGCTTGCGGATAGTGAGGAGATGTTTGCTGTATGTGACAAAAAATGTTGTAGCCTAAAAAACGTGTGACATCGCTTAGAGTACCTTTAATCATCTGCTTTATGTGTTAGCAGCTGTAAAATGTAAAACTTCCTGCTTCAAATGCAACCAATAACTTGACTCATTTCTAGTTTGAAATGTGTTACTAGTTTGAAATGTGCCCCCCCCCCTCCCCCCCGCACTCCCAAAGTGAATGTAGGTGACAGGAGAAGAAGCTCTGTCTGGGAGATGTCAGCGAAATCATCGGTAATAACATTTTATTTGTTGTATTTTATATAAGAGCTTATTTGCAAAACAACACTCCAAAAGGAAAAATCTGCAATGTAACGCTTGTATCTGCACTAAGTAAGGATCCATGAAGAAAAGTAAGTAGGTGACACTAGCTAGCTAGCTAAAGTAATCGATCTGCCTCTGTACCAAAACTCTCTAGAAATCTCTTCACCCAAATATTAGCTATACATTTTAGCAGTGTTGGGCAAGTTATTTCTAAAATGTAATACATTATTGATTACTAGTTACTGTCATTTGAGAGTAATTAGTTATATTACAATAGTACTGTCTCTAAATTGTAATGCTTGACACAATCATAATTACGGCTTGGTATCTTCCTATGAAACAGTTTCAAACACACACACACACACACACACACACACACACACACACACACACACACACACACACACACGCGCACACACACACGATCTAACAGCAACAACAGGTGAGGGAAGTCTGTGTGGAGGCATTATTAATAGTCCTCAGTACTGAGCTAAACTCTAAGCCTGCCCACTTTTTAGAAAATATGTCACAGCACAAAAACTAAAGATGCTCCAACTTCTGTTTCACTGGGACTTTAAGACTTTTCAGACTGAAAGACAATGCTGACAGAGCAGCTGCAGCAAACCACTCCGCTCCCTTCGCTGCAGTAGAAAATGTTTGTCTGGCACTCATCCTCTTTCTTCTTTTTTTATCCACCACAGGTCATTTTAAGGTTATCTCACAGACATATGTTATCTCATTAGTTGTGCACTGTAAGGTCACAAACTAAAAAAAAAGTCAACTTGAACTTTGAGTGCAGCACAGTGGTGTAAAATCCCTCCAGAGCTCAACGTCCAAGGTAGCGCTGGTGTGAGGTCCAACATCCTCTCTGCAGAGCCATTCTGTCATTGACCTTGTGTAGAGAGCCTAACACTACAACTTGGTCCGCTATTTAGGTTTTGGTTGATGCAATCAAGTAATGCCTAGTCCTTGTGTGCTTTATACCCAAAAATAGACAGGTATTGTGTTTAAAATACTTAGCTTGTTGTTAGAAAAAGAAAATATGATTATAACGGTTTTGCTTCAGTTTCTTTGTTAAACCATTTGCATCCAAACTGCTGTTTTAGTATTTCTGTCTTTCATGTGTTAATCGTGAAAGCTGAGTGACCTTGCAAATAGCACAGGATGTATCCTGAGGGCAGAACGCATAATGTGGAGGAGATGCCGGGCCTGAGTGATAAGAAGAAAGCTACTGATTGCATGAACCGAATAACTAACTTGACTCCCAACTCCTTTAAAAAGACACTGTTGTGAACAATCGTCAGTCATTTTCTGTACTTAGGCTAAAGTGCTGTAAACTGACAGTGTTGGGCAAGTTACTTCCAAAATGTAATACATTATTGATTACTAGTTATTGTCATTTGAGAGTAATTAGTTATTTTACAATATTACTGTCTCTGAATTGTAATGCTTTACACTACTTTTGTGTTACTTTTGAGTTACTTTCACCAAAATAAAAGCGGAAGTATGACTTGGCAGGTAGCTTGTGAATTTCACCACCGGATCTATAAAGTCTCCTCTTTATCCACTATATATATCATAATTTATTTAAATTATTTTGTATTATAAATCTGAATCTGCAAAGTAACTAAAGCTATGAAATAAATAGTTAAGTAAAACGTACATAGCCTACTTGACTCTGAATTGTGGTGGACTAGAAGTAGCCTAATAAGTAGGAGAAAATGAAAATACTCAATTAAAAGCACCTTACAATTGAATTAAAGTAGCCTACGGTATAGCTACTTTCCACCGCTGATAAGATGTAATGATATTACATGTAGCAAGACTTTTACATTAATTCCCGACATGTTGTTATCTGTCAGTTGCTCGGGCACATTGCCGTCGGGACTGACAGGACACAGATGTCTCTGGTTCTGGCTCTGACCACGGGAACAGTGACGGGACAGCTCGCTTCAACGCAGTGTAAAAGACTCCTGAAAATAATGTCCATGTCGCAAGTGTATCGGTCTCTGCAGTAATTTCAACCACCGAATCCAGCAACAGGAAATAACACTCGCAGACTTTTTTTTTACTGTGAAGAAATGTTTTGTGGTGTTGGTGAATTCTTAAAAAAAACAAACGCCACTAAATGTCAGGTTAAAATGCGTTGTAACTCGCGTTACTGAGATTGTCACGGGTATAATCTTACCGACGTTTTATTAGTTATGCGTTATATTACTGTTACAGCAAAAATGAATACATTACTATAATTGCGTCACTCCAGTGATTTTGTCCATTCTTTGATAAATAATTATCCAAACACTTGTTTTGCATAGCTTGGTTTTCATGATTAGTGAAATGAACCGACAATTGCAAATGTGAAGTATTGATGTGATCATGGGTGGCAAAAACACCAATAATGATACATTTTAGAGCGACCAAGTTGGGGAAAAAAGCCTTGTTACATCATAATCATCATTAACATCACAGGTTTGAACCAAAATGTATCTTTTAGTTGTGGGGGGGGGGGGGGGGGGAGTTTTGGAAAAAATAGGTTTTCTTTTGTCTTTAAGATTAAGACAGGACTCACTATCATTCACTTCCTACTTCCTGTACTGGCTGTACTAATGCAATGTTAAAATCTGAAAAATGTCTTCCTCAACTATACCATTGGGTGACTAAGAAATAAAACAGGGCTGCAAGTGAATCTGATGTGAGCTCCAATAAGAGACAATGAACAATGTTTGAGGTTTAGGTGGGAAAATGTGTCACACATTGTTATTTTGTCCTTTCTGTCATGTTTACTTTTGTTCAGCCATGCTGGTTTTCTTCTGCCTCTATCAGCACATCTCCCTGTATCCTTGTTGTTTCTTCATCATTTTCCTCTCTTCATCCTTTCCTCTTTGATCTTCTTTTTCATCATACTCATCCTCCTAGCTCAAAGAATGTGAGCTAATTCGCCCTGTTGCTTTTCTGCTCAAACATAATGTTTGGAATAAACATGTGTGTGTGTGTTTGTGTCTAACTAAAGCATTAAATGAACCTGACAGATTAATAAATAACCCTGTGGGACAGGTGGTAATGGAGGCCAACGCACTGACCAACACTTACACACATACTGTATCTGCCAGTGCATGGCCGTGCCACACAACCTGCTGCTAATGGAGCCATTTAAGAAGTTCATCATTACGCACACACACACACACACACACACACACACACACACACACACACAGAAACTGAATACAAAACACAGTGCTATTTGCACATTCCTATTAATCACTGGGAAAAAAATATTCACAGTCATTTAGACTGCTCAAGTTGGCAAGAGGCAACACGACGAGTTGACCTCAGGTCAAGGTAACCCTCAGGACTGGAGAAAACAACTTCAGTCATAACTGTAACACAGCCATCATGGGTCAACATTTTGCATGAAATAGATCTACAAACTGCCTATTCATCTTTTCAAGCAACAGAAATGTCTAGTTATCTCAAGAGATTAATGCCAGAGAGGTGCATGTTGGGTCAACAACCCCACCTGGTGACCATAGGTGTCATAACAAGGCATCTACTTTGACTTTATGTTATTGAATCCCCACATTCTATGTTAAATATATAGTATGGGTTATTATTAGGGCTGTCGAAATAACGCGTTCATTTCGATTAATTAATCTGAGAAAAATGAGTTTATTAAAAAAATGAATCGCAATTAATCCATTCCATATTGACCTTTCACCCGGAGCCGTTCTAAACACTATACAGCTGTAAAATTAAGGAGGGAGGGCATGGATGTAGCCTATTAAGAGAACAGAGTGTGCAGAACAGAAACATTGCTGGCTAGTTAACAGCTTAACAACTCAACAGCAGGTAACGTTAGCCTTTTGCTAGCTAGTAGCTGGATTAAACACGGTTAAAAAGCTGACAGCTAAACGCTAAAGTTTGACTGTTTCTGCCGACTGCCGTTGTCGGAACACAGAGGAGAGACGGTGCGTTCAATGAAGCTGGTAATCTACAGCCTTGCGGTGCATTCATAGTTGTTGTAAAATAGCCTTTTGAATTTATTTCCTCAGCATATTAGGTCATATTGTTGATTGTTTTATATATATATATATATATATATATATATATATATATATTTTAGTGCTGTCAAACAATTAAAATATTTAATCGCATTAATGTCATAGTTAACTAGCGATTAATCGCAATTAATCGCACATTTTTATCTATTCTAAATGTCCCTTGATTTCTTTTTGTGTCATTATATTTTTTCATTTTAATTCTCTTATCAACATGGAAAAGTGGATCAGCTGCTTTGTGCAAATGTTTTTTTTAATTGAAAACATAATGTAACACTGTTACCTCGATTTTCCATTGCAGATAGTACTGCCCCATGCCTGAGGCGAGCATGGCTCGTTGTCATAGCGACCATGGTTTCCCCCAACTCATTTCCTGGTTCTCGTTCTCGTTCATAACCAACATAAAATCAAGGAGAGGGTTAACTTTTCCTGCTCCAGGTTTCCCACCGTGGTCAGAAAGAACAGAGGAGACACTTTGTTTCTCTCACTGACTGTAGAGTCACTACTCCGAAGCTCCGAAGCTAATCGCCGTCACGAGCCTACAAGCTATGCGGCTGGCAAGCCCAAACCGTCCGCGGCTTGTGTCTGTTTTGTTTCCGGTCTGCGACCCGCCCCTCAATCACTACTATTGGCCAGGCGTCCAAGGTAACGTAACCCCATTTGTTCAGGTCCTATCCCCTGACCAATCCACTATCCTAACCACTCGAGGTGAAATGACTAATCCCAACCAATCGAGCTGCTTCGTAGGGCGGGACATGGCGTGGCCATAGACAGTTAAAGAAATGGACTAACAGATCCAACAGATCCCGTTGGTCTCTCTATGTGTTAATCGTGCATTAAAAAAATTGTCGGCGTTAAAATGGGTTTGCGTTAACGCCGTTAATAGCGCGTTAAACTGACAGCCCTAATATATATATATATATATATATATATATATATATATATATATATATATATGAACAGTGAAAATAATTACTAATAAAAATAGTTTTTTTTTTAACTTTAATGTAACTAATGATGATTATTCATTTGAAATGAAATATTTAAAATACTTTCACAGCAAAAATGATGTATGCGATTAATTTAGATTAATATATCACAGAGTCTGTAATTAATTCGATTACATTTTTTTAATCGATTGACAGCCCTAGTTATTATCATATTCTATTTAACTTAATTTGATTTCCTTTTTTTAAATGCTGTTCTAGTCAATTTATTTGCCTTATGTGAAGCACAGCCGGTAACACTTTACTTAAAGGGGTATGCATAAGACTGACATGACAGCATCATAACTATAACATGACAAACTATGAGTTTGTGATTGTTAGATTATGACACTTTGAATGCAAAGTAAGCATTGTTTGAAATGTTTGTGTTATGACAACTTGACATTAAGCAAGATAATATAACCAGTTATAAATATGTCATAGCAGACCTAATTATCAAACTCAAAGACACTATATAGCTTTATGTGTTAACGTTACATTAAACTGTTACTAAGTTGTTGGTTTTTACATTAGCTGTCATGAGACCATTATAATTGTGTCATTAAAGGTCCAATGACATGGTGCTCTTTGGATGCTTTTATATAGACCTCAGTGGTCCCCTAATACTGTATCTGAAGTCTCTTTCCCGAAATTCAGCCTTGGTGCAGAATTACAGCCACTACGAGCCAGTCCCACAATGAGCTGTCCTTAGGATGTGCCATTTCTGTGTCTTTACATGCTATTGAGGAGGAGAGGGGGGGCAAGGTGGAGGGTGGGGGTGTGGCCTTGACCAACTGCCGTGCTTTGCTTGTTTGCACGCCATGAAGTCTCTCTCTTTCTCATGGGCGGGCCAAATTCTCTGGGCAGGCAAAGCAGAGAAAGGGGAGGTAACCTTTCCCCTTATGATGACATAAAGGGAAGATTCCAGATTGGCCCATTGACCCATTCATTTTCTCAAAGGCAGAGCAGGATACCCAGGGCTCGGTTTACACCTATCACCATTTCTAGCCACTGGGGGACCATAGGTAGGCTGGGGGAACTCATATTAATGTTAAAAAACCTCAAAGTGAAATTTGGGACCTTTCATATTTTTCCTTGACCTCAAGTAAAGTGAAACAATGTGGATTTGTCATTAAGATGTCATAAAGTTTGATTACACTGTCAAATGCTTTTATAACAGTGTCATGGATAATTCCTTTGAGTGGAAACAGAGAAACAGGACATTTGCCATTCCTTGAATTTGTCTGATGATTTAAGCGTTGGCCCTTATCGTCAAAGGTTCCCGAATCTCGACGTCTCTCCAGTGAGATATTTTATGTTGCCTTCTTCTTCAACGTTGCGTGCGTGCGTGTGTGCGTGTGTGCGTGTGTGTGCGTGTGTGCATCAGTGTGTTGTGCAGTGTGACAGTGAACATCAATCTGTTCAGTGGTAGTGATGCCCAAAGCCCTGGCTGGGATTCTACTATAAATCAACCTGTGTGTGTGTGTGTGTGTGTGTGTGTGTGTGTGTGTGTGTGTGTGTGTGTGTGTGAGTGTGAGAGTGTGTGTGTGTATCCAGTGTCTTAATCCCTTGCCCTGTTTCTCCTTCTCTGTCTGGATCAATACAATCTTTTCAACACTATACACTAAACACAATCAATCTCTCTCTGTCTCGTTTCTCGCACGCACACACACACACACACACACACACACACACACACACACACACACACACACACACACACACACACACACACACACACACACACACACACACACACACACACACCTGACAGTGTTTTGGAAAGACAAGGTCAGGGCACAATCTCCTGATATGTAAAGAGATCTGTGTGTATGCATTAGTAAGAAAAATGATTGTGGAATTTCAAAGGATAATTCCGGTTTATTACAATTTAGGTTACTTTGTTGAGGCCAATGTTGTGATAGCTAATAGAAACTAATAATAGACAAAACTATGAAAATAAGACCCAAGTTGTAATAAAGTGGAATTTTCCTTTAATGGCTTAATAGTTTCAAGAACTGAATTAAAGGATGGACGACAGCATGGTGAAGCACTGGGATGTGTGCCCACCTTGTTCCTCTCAAACAGCTCGCTCTGGATGGCCTTGAGGTCGATGTCGAGTGCCGAGGCAGCCTGCCGGCGCTTCTTGGCCAGTTGCTCCTCCAAGTCTTCAGCCTGAGCTCTCAGCTTCTTGTTGTCCCTCTCCAGGGCAAGTTTCTCCGTCTCCAAGCGCTCCCTGCGCCCCCACTCTGCAGCGTTCTCCACCTGCAGCCTCTCCATCTGACGGAGACACAGAGAGACACAGTGTACACAGAAGGATCTCAGGATATCTGTTTCTCTGTGTCCCAACCGGCACCAAGGTTTCTGCCTGTTTAAAGAACGTTTTTCCTCGCCAATGTCACACTGAATGTTTGCTCTTGGGGGCACTATAAATACAATTGAATTGAATTGAACTGAAGGACAGAGGCAGAGGACACTGAAATGATAAATGTATTCTAGGTGTACCAATCAACCCTGGTGGTAACATACACAGAGGAGGGGTTGCAGCCCCGGTGGAGCTGCTCAGTGTAGTTATACAGGTTCACACCAGGAAACTCCTGGTGTGAATGCAACTTCACAATAAAAATTGTGTTCCGAAAAAGCATTACTGCACTGACATTTATGAGTTGAAAGTAAAGTCTGATGCACACCTTCTCTAGTCTCCTCTTTCAGTCTCCACGGTGCAGCTATGCTATCGCCTGTTACGGCAGCAGTGGAGTAGTTATCTGCCCAGACTGATCTCAATAAGTGCCGTATGTATGACACAGCAATTCGTATGCCATTTTGGTGTGTTATCAAGACGCATAATCGTTTTTTAGCGTGTTTATCAATGCCGTTTCGCTACTCCACGTAAATCATAAACCTATGAATATAAAAGTGACTCATTTCAATCGGCTGTGAAATGTAAATGTTGTAGTGGGTGACCATGCCCTAATGCAAGAGAATGCTAGAAATGACAATATAGTTTCCTTAAAGGTTAACAATCTAACTGGGACATTCAAGAAAAAAAAGAAATTGGCTAAACAGGTTGCTTTGTTTTACACATAACAAATGACACGGAATAAAGCTAAAAAAAGAATGCTATTACAACGCTGAGATTTTTTCTGTACCATCAGTCCACACTCGTCTCTTAAATAGGACACCTCTCTCTCTCTCTCTCTCTCTCTCTCTCCCCTCTCTCTCTCTCTCTCTCTCTCTCTCCCCTCTCTTTCTCTCTCCCTCTCTCTCTCTCTCTCTCCTCCCCAGTCCCCTCACCTCAGTACGTAGATCAGCTAGTTTCTTGTCCATACTGGTTCGGGCTCCCAGTTCATCCTCCAAGTCTTCAGATATGCGGCCAAGTTCATCTTGGTGCATTTCCTTCAGCAGGTTCAGCTACATGGTGTTAGGAAAAAGGGAGGGGGGGGGGGGGGGGCACACAAAAGGTTTTTATCTTCAGAATCAAAATACTTAGGAAATTGCTCAGTTGCAGTTGCTCACAGTCAAAATTGTAACATTGCTAAAGTAAGAAATACAAACGTTAAGTACATTTATAAAAGTGAGATTAGGTTAAAAAGATTGTTTCTACAACAATGGATTGTACAAATTATATCGTAGTGCAGTGTGAACATAAATACAGTACAAACATAAAAAATAAGGTATGAATATCTTTAATCTAGCCCTTTAAGTTAAAGGTGCCCCGCCACACAAAACCGTTAGGTCCTTATGTGTTTGTGTTATGTTAATGAACTGCTCCCTCCTCTGTCAGCTCTAGCCACTGAAAAGAAATAAGCAGAGAAATCAGGCCAATTATAAAAGCTGGTCAGTCTGACGTGGCGTTGCCTGAACTCATTACTATTCATGAGCTCGCCCAGTCACGCTGGGTAAAAGATGCTGATAGCCAGGCTCACATTGGCTAGCTGTTAGCCAATCAAAGTCAAGCAGCTTAGCTCGTTGAATATTAATGAGAACTGGCACAAATCGAGCTGAGTCTTCCTGCAGGCTTTCTATACCACGCTAGAATGGCTTGAAACAAGGTAACCAAGGCATTTTCCACAAAAAATGTTACAGAGTCCATGGTACTATTACCACAAAGTAATGAAATGGCAGGGGACCTTTAATGTTTGTGAGAAAACACTGCAGGACCACTGAAATCAAGCAGTACTGTTTTTAAAGCTATAGTGCGTAGTTTCTGTCTCCCCCATGAGGAATTCTAAGTAATAACAACAACACTGTCGGACCATCCACATGATACAAGTCTTCGTTGATCACAGTTGCTAGTAGCCAAGGACGACACGGAGGATTACAAAAACATGGACTCCTCAGAAGAGGTCATTATCTTGTCATTTGTATGTCCTCTTCGTCTCAAAGCTGAACGCTGTTGTTGTCCTTTCTCAGCGGTGACGTAAAACTCATCACTTGAGTTTCTGAGCGCGAAAGTTGCCGGACTACACCATTTAGTAAACACAGCCATACTGAGAAATATAGAGAGAGTTTTGTGGAGCTCATAGTCTTAATTAGCTTTGTAGCAACTCATTTGGCAATGGCTTGAATGTAACGGACGTCCATTAATACAAAATAGTTGCGTACTATAGCTTTAATAATAATAATAATAATAATAATAATTTATACTTCAATATCTCACAAGGGAAACAATGTTTTCGCTCTGTTGTTTGTAATACACATTACACACAGGCCTGAATTACACACACATGCTCAGTACCTATACATGCACTAATGGAGAGATGTCAGAGTGGGGGGGCCACAGCTGTCGAAGGACAGGCCCCCCGAGCAGTTTGGGGTTCGGTGCCTTGCTCAAGAGCACCTTGGCAGTGCTCAGGAGGTGAACTGGCACCTCTCCAGCTACCAGTCCACCACCATACTTTGATCCGTATGGGGACTTGAACCAGCGACCCTCCGGTTCCCAACCCAACTTCCTACAGACTGAGCTAGTGCCACTCCAAACAGTGCAACTCTACAATGGCTGCTGAAAAAGCTGTGAGGAGCAGCATTAATATCCTTTTAAGTACATAAGATGCTGCTTATTAAATGCACAGACCGTATTTTTGATGTATTTACATGACCTATCAGGTTAACTGGCAGGTCAGATCACAGCTGTGAAGGATAGGCCTACCAGCAATAATCCAAGCTGGAAACAAGGTTGATGAGAGAACTGAGACTCGAATGGTGCTATGACCGAACTTTCACTTTTCTTTCACATTTCTCTCATCTTTTGAATATGTAATCAATGCATCCTTTTGTTTGCATCTGGCATTTTTTCCTACGTCATGGGGCCGTTTACCATTGGCTACTTTAATCTGCTTCCTTAGAAACCAAAATTCAAGTGTGCAAACCTTTTTCACATTGCTTATTCTGAAACTGAAATCACCAATATGCTAAAATTCTAACATTAGTGCTTAGTTATGATATAACAAAGTAGTACTAAAGTTATGCTCTGAGGAAAAGAAATGCATGATACTTAATATTCCATCATTCAATATCCTCTTATAACAACAGTTATTCTTCAAACTTTGCAAAGCTTGACATTAGTGTTATCTACAAATTTTGTGATTAAAGTCGCTCCCTTTCTTCTTAAAAGGTGGCCATTTCTGGAACCAAACATCCCCTGTGATCTTGAAGTATCTAGGACAACAAGCGTGTAGATAAGGATGACCCAACCTCCTTTAACTTCCCTTTTTTTTATCCCTCCTTGTTCTTATCTGATCATTGCATCTCTGCCTGTGTCTCATCTGCTTCCTCTCCACCTTCAGCACTTCACCCTATCATGCTTTCATCTCCATCTCTTCTACCCTGCTTATCTTCAAAACACACACCATCACCATCTACACATCTCTCATGTGTTCTGACCTATCCCCTCCTTTATTTCCCTTTGCTTTTTTTGTTGTTTTTTCTTAAATCAAATTGATTTTGTCATTCAGTGAGCTTTTCCATAAGACCTGTGTTGCTGTGTCTTTATGTTTCTCCTCTCTGCAGGCCTGGACTGCCCCCGAGTGGTGGAACACTGCCAAAACAGTTTTATGGTTTCCGTCCAGAGGCCTTAAGCCTAAACCCCACACTCTATGGGTGCCACTTTGGCAGTGGTGGAAGAAGCATTCAGATCGTACTAATACCACACTGTAAAAAATACTCTGTTACAAGTAAAAGATCTGCATTGAAAATGTTGCTTAAGTAAACGTATGCAAGTATCATGAGGAAATTGCACTTATAGTATTAAAAGTACTCAATGCAGAAAAACCCTCACATTTTAGAAACAAGAAACAATCCAAACAGTTGTGTGTTTAATGGACTAATCATTTCAGCTGGACTTGTAGGCCGTTATATTGCTGGGTAATTAAATTTAGAACATCATATTGTATAAACTACATGTGTCTTGTGTGCAGAAATCTTAATTTGTAAAGTAACTAAAGCTTTGAGATGAATGGAGTAAAAAGTACAATATTTCTCTCTGAAATGTAGCAGAGTAGAAGTAGAAAGTGGCATGAAAAGAAAAGACTCAAGTAAAGTACAAGTACCTCACCATTTGTACTTAAGTACAGTACTTGAGTAAATGTACTTAGTAACATTTCACCACCACACTTGGGGTATCTGACAAAAAGGAACTTAACACTGTATTGGGATATTTTCAGAATAGATATTAAAGGTGATCTTAGCACCAGAAGAAGGAATAGAAGGGAAATGTATTTCTGTCCATGTGAGGCAGGTTTAAAGCATTATT
>CM042426.1:34619118-34864118 GCA_023631565.1 Gymnocephalus cernua | reverse complement strand
TAGCTTTGAGCTAAAAGCATCCAGCATGTCTTTAGGTGGTCTGAACAATCTGCAGCTGAACATAAGCAAGAAGGAGCTGACTGTGGACTTTTGCAGGAATATAAGCCTTATCTGACCCCTGGATCCACCCAGGGGGAGGATGTAGAGGTGGTTCACTAATATAAATACCTCGGCATGGCAGGCTGGGAACACACAGGGCCCTCTGCAAGAAGGGCCACAGCCAGCTCTACTTCCTGCGGAGGCTCAGAGGCGTCAACGGTAAATTAAGACAGCAGCTGCAGTCAGTCGCAACATTAAAGCACAAAAGGTTGAATGAGTTTGCCGTATTTGATCCAACGCTACATACTTATATTGTTTGAGGAAACAACATGTAGGCGAACAGAATGCAGAGGATGCCGTTTCGTGCTACAAACTGTGACCTGGTGTCTATCTGAGCTCAGTAGAATCCACTCAGACATATTCTTTCTGACTTTCTCACAGTGGTGGTCATGGGTGTCTCACCTGTTTGAGGGCCTCCTGTTTGGTCTTGCTGAGCTCCTCATATTTACATTTCCACTGAACGAGTTCAGCCTCCAGCCTCTCGATGCTCTTACTCAGTGCAAGCTTGTCTCTGGGGAAGACACAACACACATTAGTGGTTCCCAACACTCAATCATGCCACTCTGGTGCCTGTGTGGGTTACTATACAGTATGAGTCTGCAAATGGCTTGAAAATGGATTTTCACTCTTCCACATTAAGAATCCTTGTGAAGTTCACAACAGAAATCATTAGTGCAATGTCAGTCACCATCTACAGCCTTTGGTTCTAGAACTGTACACTGTATGCTTGTTGAGCTCTGTTTGTAAATGCTGATCAATAAATGCTGCATGATGCACAGTACATTCAAAAACACATGGCATGTGTGACCGGCCATGCATGGAGAGACGGGCTTTTCCCTATCATTCCCTATCAGCACCAAAGCCGCTTTGGGCACCACCACCAATGTGAGCATTAAAACTAAATGACTTGGTTAAATGTCTCAGATTGAATGATTGTAGTTGTATTTTCTTTAGCGAGTTATGTCTTTAATTATCTGCTCTAGCTTTTCCAACGTTTCAGATACAGATATGGTAATAATATTGGTCCAAATATTAAATTGCATTTAGTTTTTTTTAAACGTTACTGTTTCTTATGGGAGGAACCCTAACCCACCCACCAAATACGTGCATCTACACTAACACTATGCACACATACATTTTGCATTTTTATCGTGTATAAGTTATTGTATGTTCACTGTCAAAGCTTGTTTTTGCACTGTATGTTGAGCCACATACAGCGTAAGACGATGTTCTGTCATGACAGACAATAAAGTTTTCTGAATCTCACAATTTCACACAGAAAATAAAAAAAAGTGTAGGATGCATGTTCGGGCTTCCTGACAGAGCTGTTGTCTGTCTGCTATGGTTACAGGTTACACTGGCCCTTATAGGTTGGCGGGTGTGTCACAGCACTCTTAACAAGATAAAAAAGTCTATAGGGGCAAAACCATACAGTGTAAGGCACCTCTACAGAGCAACGGAGAGCCGAAAATGATCATGGTAACACAATTGGTTTATTGGTAAGGAAGTCTAATTTATCAGCATAGGTCGCCAATATATTTTTTTAAACAGTGGTGGAAGAAGCATTCAGATCCTATTAAACGTTAAAATACCACAATGTAAAAATGAGTCTTGCATTCTTATTTAAAGGGTTACTCTTCCAGTTATCATACTTACATTAAATGTGTGAACTCACAGGAGACGGATTGGAAGAAGGCTGATCAAAACAGAAGCAGCAGAGGCTGACATATCCTGATGTTTAGTCCTACAAAAACACTGTATCCTACATTTCCCACAATGCAAATAATAGTCTCTTTTTGTGAGTCCCATCTCTGCCTTGTAAACACCAACATTTCCACCATGAATCCAGTATGCAACTCAAACACCCTTTATCGAATACATTTGTAGTTTCCAAGCTGAGATAACCCTAACGACTTTATCACAGTTATTTTGTTAAGGACAGTTTTTTCTTTTTTTTTTCCACTAACCCCACTCTTGGGGTATCAATCCACACTGACTGTAATGATTGATCAAGTCCTTTCTGCTACTATGGGCAGGGGAAATAAAATCAAATGAAATTTATGAATAAAAAACATTGCAGATTTGTTTCCTGCATAATTCTCATGTAGCCTACTTGAAAACTATATGTCCATTAAATGTCTGCTGTCAGCCTCGTGAACACCGTTTGGCTCTATACGCATATCTCTGTTTATTCTGACGACATTTCTTTTCTTCAAATCAACAAGAAGGCCTGAGGGCCGAAACGTTGTCAGAATAAATAGAGATATGCATATGGAGCCAGAGTGGGTAACTGTTGTTATGTCCGACTGCTACAGCCCAGACATTTTTGGAGTGTCTTACTCTCTCTCTTTCAGCAGGACTTTCTGGGACTCGTCCAGGCGAAGCTGCAGGGCGTTGAGTCTGCTGGAGTCCTCCTCCACTGTGCTAATGTCCTCCCACAGCTGCCTGCTGCGTTCCTGCCGGCTGGGACCGGAGGAGGAGCGCGAGGTGATTGCCCAGGCCTCCTGAGCGTCGCCGTCTGGGGCCCGGGAACGCATGACCGACTCCAGCACCTCCAGGTCCTGACAGAGCAGGGGAAAGACACAGGGAGGCGACAATGACACCAGGGTAGCAGTTTGTTGCTGTAAGGAACATATGTACTGTACTAGTATGTTACTGAAACTCAGATAGCACGGTGACTTCACTGGTGTTTGGTGTAGTAAGCCCCCAACATCGTCTTCCAGGCAGCGCTGCCTGGAAGGCACTAGGATTAGGCAATGGTTAGGGTCAGGTGTCTTGAAGTCGACGTTGGGGGCTTAAAACACCATCGAGCGACGTCACTACAACAAAATCCAACAGGGCCAGAAACACAAGCAGTCTAGTTATTGGTGAGCACAATGCTATCCGTGAATAAGTACCCAACATTTATTCAATTTACTCATCTTCTCCTTCTTTTGTGGTCGGCAACAGGAGTTTTACCGGCTGTACATCACTGCCACCTAACCGTGGATTTATTTTTTTGCATCAAATTCATAACTGCAATGCATTGTGGGTGATATCCACCTCTGGAGTGACCATCGTTGTTCACTTGCTCCCGCAGCCCTCAGAGGGTCGATCTCACCAAGTTCACAGATTTTCAGACAAATGGAACGACACTTTTGACGGCGGCGGGGATTTCCCCCGAGGGCAAGTGCTTACTAGTTGAACCAGAAATGGAACGCAGCGTTTGACTCCAACACAGTTAACAGGCTATGACAGCTGCCTCCATCTTGGGCTCTCCGGCTCTCAGTTTCTTCAAAGGTTAGCCCTGTTGCTGGAATAATCCTTTGAGAAACATTTACCCGCCTAACATTCCATAACCCCTTACAGATCAGCAGGGAGAAAGGCTTCCTTTCAGTTTCAGTCCCCACAAAAAAAATGTCCCCGTCTTCTTCCAAACTACCCATACATCTCTTGTATGGACTCATATGAAGCTCCCTGATTTTGAAGGGGTTGTCAGAAATATGGGCCCTTTTTGGCAACCATATTTCTCTCTATATTTCTCTAACTGCTCTTCAATGTTTAATTTCTTATACTGCACTGTAACTTTTATTCTTGTATTTTAATTATCTTCATGTAAAGCACTTTGAATTGCCCTGTTGCTGAAAAGTGCTATACAAATAAAGCTGCCTTGCCTTGCCTTTCTGTCCTCAGTTTTCCCCTCCGCCCTCTGTTCCGCGCTACAAAGCTGCAAATCAAGCTGTGTCATCCAGCAGATCATCTAAGGTTTCTGCCAACGTGCTGTCACAGCAGAACCCTGAAAACTCTTGGGTGGGTTCTCCTGACCAAACATTTTCACATCTCGTTTTATTTAATGGCCTTAACAGAAATTAAATTGGAAATGTAGAGCTTTCTCCTCCTTGCCACATAGTAAATCTGTCTGCTTTGGCACAGCGACAGTAAAAAAAAAAAATCGTAATGTTTCCTCACCCTATGTCCTTCACAGCATGGGCCAAATGTAAAAATGGGAGGCCTCTGTCTCCCACAGGCTCCATTATGCTGCGTGGTTTCTTTAAGATAATATTCATGCAGCCTTTAAGAGTTCCTCATAAACATTTCATTCTGTGACAGAGTTGTAACAATATCTGTGGCTGAAAAAGTAAGCCATGATGGACCCTGTGAGAGAATTTTATTTAGTGGCAGTTAGTAGAGATTAGAACATACCACAAGATCAGGCTGATACTGAGTGTCCCTATAAATGAAGGACATCCGGCGGAATTTCCGGGAGCAACGAAGCAATCCCGGAAGTGAAACGGCGTGGATATACTATATATATACTACTATACTATAACCCAGACCAAAACCTGTTTTCGGCAAACAAAGCACAGTCTGTTCTTTCTTTCTTTCTCTGTGAAATGAGGCTGCCTTCAAGCCTAATCAGAAATGTCGAGACCTATCAACGATCTGACAGAAAACAATAACTGTGAAATATAGTCTACTTGTGCTACATTGGGGAGTTAAAGGACACAACAGGACGTCACATAAATGGGCCGTTTAAGTGACAACGAACTGCTTTCTCTAGTCTAATTGGGCGTTGAGAAGTCTTTTTCCAGACAGAGATAGATTGTCATGATCAGGCGGTTGCCTTAAATTGCATCGACATTAATATTACGCTGAATTAAACATTTTAGCCACACACATTTAACCATTAAATGCTGTTAAGTATCATTGAAATATTTTCACATTTACTAAGGTTTGGATTATTTTATTTATTTATGTGGTTTAAATATTTTCTACACGCTTTGGGATGATGATACAAAGCCTTAACTGTTTGAAAAGTGCATTGAGGTCAATCTACAAACAAGGCTGTTCCCCCCAATTTCTGAGAAACTGACATACAAGTAACTGAGATAGCACATAAAGCATCCTTTTAAAAAACTTGACATGCTTGACCATTTGCAGTTTTGCCAAACGTAAAACAGAGCAGTGATATCGATGCTGTCATTACAGGTAATCCCCAACAGAGGGAGTCGGTGTGTAACAGATATTTGTAAGCCAAACTGTCCTGTGCCACATGTGGAAGTACTCAGTGTGTGTGAGAGCCAGAACAATGGACGGAGACAGGAAATGAGGCTCTGCTGTGTGTGGGTACCAGTTAGCCACATTATCATGGTTTATGTGCAACGCTACAGCCTCAATGTGTATTTATGTCTCTCTCTCTCTGTGTGTGTCTGTGTGTGTGTGTGTGTGCGTGTGTGTGTGTGTGTGTGTGTGTGTGTGTGTTACCATGGAACCCCCTCCCCCCCCCCCGAGCTAGCTGAAGGTCAAGTCTGACAGGCAGTGTCAGTGACAGTGATCTTTATTCGCTGCTGCTTTAGTCTCTCATTGACTGACCTAACCTCCACAGCGCTGTCACCACACATACATTCTCTGGGTTGTTTGCATTTCATTAAACCAATCACAATGTTCTTGGGCGCCGCTAAGTTCCGGAAGCAGCAACAGTGGCTCTGCAAAATAGTCTCACGAAGGAACTTGTTTTGGTGGAACATCTGCACAGCGCAAAAGAAAATGCCACACACAATATTAAATGAAGTTAACTGTTCACACAATACAGTAAATTAGCTGGAGACATGGTTTTACCAGTGTATCGCCGTGTGCACTTTGTGGCAGGCAGCTGCAGCCAGAACCATGGCATTTCCCCGCCATGCCTCCGTATTTAACATTATCTTCGCTAGCTCACTGCAGACGATAGACCATGCTTTCAAAATTTTAACTTTTTTCATAACGGTGGACCAACATGCTAGCACGTCCCAGTTAGAGACTAAATGCTGTAAACATATTCTTTGTAAATGTTAACAATCATTCCCTGAAAGAACCAAGCAGGCCTGCCTTGTTGCACAAACGTTGCCATTTTCAGCGTGTAGCTTGCTAGCTCGAAGTTTGTTGTTGTTTCCCGTAGTGAAGAGATTTTGAGAATGGGAACACACAGAGAGCGGAAGGAAAGGGACAAAGCCTGGCAGCGCCGGATGTCAGGGTGTGTGTGTGTGTGTGTGTGTGTGTGTGCGCGTGCGTGCGTGCGTGCGTGTGCGTGCGTGTGTGTGTGTGTGTGCGGTGACATAGTATACAACTGCCAAGAAACAGAGGGGCAGAGTAAAGGGAAAACACAGGAGGTCACAGCAGTCAGAATGCTACTGTAACTGCTGCTACTTCTACTGGGAACACCACCATGATAATAGATGTTGAAAATGGGACCAGTGAAGGTATTGCATTACAAGACAGAGGGTCAGATTTACAGAGAAAAAGGCACTTTAGCAAATGTGCGCTGTGGTTTTTATTTGACAGCGTGTATTCAGCACCTGGTTTACGAAGACAGACGCTCATTACGCAGTCGGCTCCTGAACTGATGCTGATACTGAACCTCCAGACTTACCTTGTGTTCAGCATGTGTAAGATCACAAGATTTTCTAATTAGCACTGAACACAGTGTACAGCTCAGGCTGATGATTAGTTTGGCAGGTATTTGTTGCACATCTAGAGGTGAAGTTCAGGGAAGTGGTGCTCCCTAATCTCATGTTAGGAAAGCTCCTTTTGTTTGTGATGCAGAAACAAAATCCAAATTGTGTACTGAAAATACAATGTGGAAAATCAGTCATCAGTATTCCTTATGTTTTTTGTGGCTGGGAGTAGAGGTCAAACTTTTATTTCACCCCCAAAAAATATTTTGTGAAGGGAACAGCAGTTTATTTAATGCTCTGAGCAGTGTCTGCTTCCAGCGAGCACTACCAATCAGATGTTAGGGTGGCCTGTATATGTATGACATTTATTGCTGTGAGTGCACTGAGACTGGAAAAGTGGGTCGGACAAAAGTGTGACATGGAAAGATAAAGTGAGGGGGACATCAGGCCCTTGCCGGTGGCAGTGACGCTTAAAAGCAATGATCAAAAACAAAATGGGATCCCAAATAATTTACACCTGACCAAAGGGACAGGCCCCCACCAGCTGTTGAGAGGACATTACAGGACAAAACTAATTTGGGCCAATCCATCAAGCTGCTGATGTTCAAGTCTCTATTAGTATGGATCAACGGCAGTACATTTCCAGGATGAAGACTGACATCTGGCGCATGATGCCCCTCACCTTCTGCTCTCTGTGTGCTGCCATTCTCAAACTCTGTACAACAACAACCTTCGAGGAACCTTAGGAAGCTACACGCTAAAAATGTCAACATACTGTTGAGTAAGGTTATGTTGTAGGGCTGGACTTTCAGTAATTTGAGTTCCAGAAGTTCCTGCTTCCCTTTGGTTCTCTGTAGCTTCAGAATAAAAAAGGCCTCCCCAGAGTGTTTTAGAGTGGTTGAAGGCTGAAACATGACCCATGATGGTGCTTAATGCTATTATGCTAACATCCCATACCAGTTTAAAATCTTCTGACGAGTGTCTCGTGTGTCAGTATAAAGGAGGCTGAGCGAAGCAGCAGGTCAGCTCTGTGTTTAGAAAGCACCAGATAGGCTTTAGGTCCAGGACGGAACATACTGACAGAGAAGAAGTACCGCAGCATCACTGAGACCTCAGGGAGAAACATGCATGATGAGAAAGTGTGTGTGTGTACCTGGGTAGGGTCTCTTAAATAGGACATCTCTCTCTCTCTCTCCCTCTCTCTCTCCCTCTCCCTCTCCCTCTCTCTCTCTCTCTCTCTCTGAGCGATCTACCAGCAGCCAGTCTGGCCTACATCCACTGATGCTCGGGTCACATTGTCCATACACTGTAGCAGCAGAAGATAGCAGGAGCACACTGATAATAGACAGAAGTCAGCAGCACACAACACAACCACCATGCTCATTTACATTAGCCTATTAAACCTTAAAACTAGAGCTGGGCAATATGAAAAAAAATCAAATATCTTGATATTTTGGACAAAATACATCAATGTCAACATTGCGGCGATATTGTAGGGTTTACTATTGGTGCTTTCACAAAATAATAACACAATGAGAGTTTTGATAAATAACCACCAGTAATGTGGATACATTGACTAAGTGGGTATGGGCAAATAATACAAGAGTTAGTAAGTCTGGAAAGTCACTTTATTGTAATGCAGCCTGTAAAACCTTTGTGTCATATCACGACCTCCAAAATGTAAGAGGATATGTAGCCTCATATATCGATGTCAATATAATATTGATTGATTGCCCATCAAACAAAACAAATTAAAAAGGCAGCTGAACCTGCATCACAGGATCTAGAACAGCAACTTGTTTCATTATTGATTGGTCTGTCAATCATTTTTTTGATTAAAGGTGCTGTAGGTAGGATTGTGAAGATCCAGGACTTAGCCAAAGAATTAAAACATCAACAACTTCTCAGTCCCTCCCCCCCTTTCTGCTAGAGGCCAAACGGTATCCTAAGCCCCTCCCCCCACAAGGTAAAATTAATGTGTTTGCATGAGCAGTGATTGACACGCAGTTAGACCCCCCCCCCCCCCCCCCTCTGTAAAGTTTCAGCTAATATGACAGAAAGGTAGTTTTATAAGTCTTACCTACTGCATCTTTAACCCTTAGTTTCCAAAAGGTCAAATAAAGACATTGAATCGCCATGACACTAGGTGAACAAAAATAAATGTACATTGCAGACTCACCTTTTGTTGACCCACTTTTTGTCTGTCCAAGTCTACGTCCCTCACCGGCTCTGGCTCTGGAAACCCCGGGGGTCCCTCCCCCACCCGGTCCACCCCGTCAGCGTAGACCTGAGAGGAGGAGGCGGAGGAGGCGGGGGAGCAGGGAGGTATGGATGGCGAGGAGGAGGAGGAAGCCCCGCGAGGGTGTGCCGGGGAGGAGGACGGAGAAGTGGTAGACGGAGGAGCGTCGGCGGTATGGTCGCCGTGGAGATGCAGTGTCTCCAGCCGTAGTGTCTCGTTCTCGGAGGCCAGTTCCTGCCGCTCGCGCCGAACACTGGTCAGCTCCTTGGTGAGGGTGTCCAGCCGCTGCCTCAGCTGGCGGACCTCGTCGCGCGCACGGTTACGCTCGGCGCGGACCTGCCAACAATACAGATGATACAAGGTAAATGAATCAGCCCCGAGCCTTTTGGTTTCCCTCCCCCCACACATTTAGTTTAATTTCAACATTTATTAATTTTTGTTTTAATCTAATATTTGAGTTTATTGAGTTTTAGTTTATTTTTTATCTTTGTTAAATGAGTACATTTGCTCATAATTAATAGTAGGCACTTTATTTTGCATATCACAGTTAAAGTGTAATTCCAGCGAAAATTGACCGAAAGGTGTTTTTATGCATTAAAACACTTCAAATAAGCCGTGGAGACAGTATTTTCATTGATCAACTACAGATCAACTACAGAGCTTGGCCCAGCGTATGCTACAGCCCCAAATCGCACGAGATAGGGGCCGTAAGCCAAACGCGTTTTTTAACCAGTAATATTGTTCAAAACAGCACCAAACCTCGTCAGTAACTTGCTCAGGGTTATATATTATTTATATATTTTATTAAGACCAAGAACAAAATACTTCATTGAATTTTAGACTTTTTAAGGCCTAAAATTTAAATTTTTGCATATAGTATTTCACAGCTTTTCACAATCTATTTTCTCGGCTGGCTCCAGTATCCACTAGACTCCCCCACCTTGCTCCACTTCTCTCTCCAGTTGGCGGTGCAGTCCGACCACCACCTCATGGTCTTCTCCATCTGGGCGGCTCTGGCCCGAGCCTCCTCCAGCTCCCGGAGCCTCAGCTCCTCCCTGCTCTCCCAGTCGGCCCCGGCTCCCTCGCCCATGGCCCCCAGGGACCCCAGGCCAAAGCCTCCCAGCCCAGGGGACAGCAGCAGCGGGGGGCTGGAGCTGGGCGTTTCTCCGGTGGGGCTGGGGGTGTGGGTGAGGCTGTCCGGGGAGCGGATCCCCCTGTCGGACCCCAGGCCCAGGGTGCATAGTAGGCCGCCTCCGACCGACTTACCGCCGTCCGACAGGTGGGGGCTGGGGGTGTGGTTCATGATGGAAGCAGTGGTTTGGTGGATGAAGGGGGGTGGGGGGGTTGGGGGGGATGGGGGGGGTTGTGAGCGGGTGGATTCAGGAAAGCATCATCCTCTTCTAGTCAGTGATCAGCCTGGAGACAGGAACACAGCAACAGGAAGACATGGAACTCCGTTATTATCAGAAGAAAATCAATGATAACACATATTATGGACATCTGTTACCCTCATGTGACCTGATTATGTGTGGGATTTAAGTTTAAAATGATACAATACATTAGGGGTGGGAATCACCAAAGGCTATTTTAAACATATTGAAGTATTCTGCGATATATTGCAATTCATCACCTTTTTTGCAACTTCAAATTTTTCCCAATTTCAAATGATGTCCCCAAAAGGAAAGTTTGTCAACATCTGTTTTATCTAAAAAGATATATTTCTTGTTCATCTCACTTCAATTTTATTATTATTCACTCAGCAATTCGCAAAGAGGTAACTCAATGAAAAGGCTTTTTTTTTTTACCTTTACAATAAAAGCCCAGCCAAATTCACTTTGGTCATTTAGCTTAGAGGAAACTCAATAAAAAAGGCATTTTTGTCGATCGTAGAGTACAATATGTTTTCCTCTGAAGTAGGAGTACACAGTAGGTCAATAGTAGGCTATACAGTGGAGTTGCATATTAAGTGCTTTGGTCCTTCTCTAAGTCATTTTGGGTTACAGTGGTTCTGAAGAAAGCTTCAAGCAGCAATACCACAGGCCAAGCAATCGGCCCGTTCCAAACAGGCACATTTTGAACGGGCATTGTAGTCAATAAAATGAAGGAAATTCAATTGTTCAGAGCACAATATAATCAATATCTATGTGTAAAATATAAAGAGTCACAAATAATGATCACCACACAGAGAACCCACTTGTCCCTCAGCTCTAAGGAGCATATTTCAGCCGATTATTGACAAACATATATTATATATATAAAATATATATATATATATATATATATATATATATATATATATATATATAAAATATATGTAAAATATATATATATATATATATATATATATATTTTATATATATATTTTATATATATATATATATATATATATATATATATATTTTATATATATATATATTTTATATATATATATATATATATATATATATATATATATATATATATATAAAAACGCTAACTTGATATCACAATAACACAATATATTGTGCAGCCCTAGTAAACATAGTGGAGCATTTAGCAGCTAAAGAGACATTTCCCTCAGGAGACCAAAACAGAGTTAAAAGAGAGTGAATATTTGATATCAGGTGAACACAAACACAATTCCAAATGAATGGTAGTGTTGCTCCGTGTCTGCTGGATGTGTAGGAAGGCAACTTTTAGCCACGACTTCATAAGGTGATAATATATCAATGCTGTGTTTACAGGAAGCTGTGTTGTCCCCAAGTGGCCACAAATCAATGAATGCAGCTTGCAGCTGGGTATCATACATGGGATTACAGAAAATACCTCGTCTCTCTGTATGTTGTCATTTTCCCATGACAAGTGTACAGTGAAAGGCTTTAAATGAACAACACTGCATAGTGGTCTGACATGTTGACTACCTCACCCTCTCCCCCCATCTTCTCACAATTTCCCACCTTTCTTAAACAAAAACATGTCTGAACAAAAAGCATGAATTTAATATCTGTACATGCATTTTCTTTTATTAGAAATTGCACATATGGGGCACCTGGGTAGCTCACGTGGTAGAGCGTGCGCTCATAGGCTCAGTCTCTAACTTTCATATTATTATACTCCACAAATATGTAGATTTATAATCATTGGCAAGATATATAGTTTCTGTTTGTATTTTCCTTTGGCGTATCATATTAAAGCCCAGTTGTATTGTGAAACGACTAAATCTCTCCTCGGGGATCTGTGGGCGAGCCTTGATCTTATCTCCACCCATCAGTGCCAGGTTTGGGTTAAGAAATCCCAAAAAGAAAAATACCATCTCTGGCTGTGGTGAAGTTGACCTCAAACTCTCTGGGCCAAGAAAAGCTCTGAGCTCTCCCCCCAGAGGAGGCAGAGGAAGTACCGGAGGAGATCTAGAACTGTGGGAAGAACTCGCATGGAACCAGCATCAGCAGCTTGGTGGAGGGGAAAACCACTTAAACATTTGTTTTTGCCCATGTTGCCTCCTCTCTAAGGCTGCACAATCAATTGCAATTTTATCTAATTCGCAATATGGACTACTGCAATATTCAAATCGCTGGGGGGGGGGGGGGGGGGGGGGGGGATATTTGTTAAAGGCAAAATATGTGTCAAACCTACAAATAAAACTACAAATCCTATTCTACAGACTAAAGAAAACATGTTTGTTTGGTACAGATCCTCACACAAATTGCACTACATTAATTTTATTTGAACATTTTTCAATGAAAATGAGAATGATGATACAAAAATGATCATTCCCTCCAATATTGTAGATCATATCGCAATCGCAATATCAGTCTAAATAATCGCAATTAGATATTTTTCTCATATTGTGCAGCGCTATTCCTCTGTTAGCCAATTCCACCTCCACACGCACTAACATAGTGGACCTATACAGGTATATACTGTATGTTCAAGAGCATACACTGGGTCTGTCCCAGTGCATGTTTAGGCACCACTAGGAAGCAGCGTCTGAAAAATGTCACCAACATTAACCCTCACTTGATGCATACTTTTGTTTCCTTCAGGCCTAGGCGTATCCCACAATTCACCACAGTGCAGTGTAGCACATCAGTCCAGATGTTGACGGTGAAGGGACAGTCTATATGTGCTGGTTTTAGGATAGGCCATATCAGCAGCTATGAAGAAGTTGTCCCACTGTGTTCAGTGAATACCCCATTATTATTCATAGGCAAGTCACTTAAAGTGCTCATATTATGCTCATTTTCAGGTTCATAATTGTATTTAGAGGTTGTACCAGAATAGGTTTATGTAGTTCAATTAAAAAAAAAAACATATTTTTGTTGTAGTGCACATTGCTGCAGTTCCTGTTTTCACCCTGTGTGTTTAGTTCTCTGTTTTAGCTACGGAGTGAGGCATCTCACTCCTGTTCCATCTTTGTTGGGAGTAGCACATGCGGCGTAACTAGGTAAGGACAACTAGCCAGTCAGAAGCAGAGTACAGCTTCTACACAGATACGGTCAGACTGATAAACTCCTCCACACTGCCATGCCTTTGAGTCCTCTAAAGAAATATCACCACACTTTACTTATTTACTTACTTGCTACTATCATACCTGCAAACTCAGAAGGGCTGAAAAGGGTGACAGCAAATTTTCCTGGGCCTATATTACAAAAAGGAGCACAAAACAAATTGGTGGCATTAAAGAACAGCTTGTTTATTGCTATGGCCACAGGATCAAAATTAAATGATTTATTAAAAATGTAATAACATAACTTAACTTATAACAACTTATTTCACCAGTAAATTCCTGTTAAACGACAACAACAAAAAACACTGGATGGGAAAAGGGTTTTTTACAATAACTCTGAATGGAGCTCAAGTGAACACAACATCTGTGTTGTTGCTACAGACTGTCATACGTCCCGGTATTGGAATCCTCTACAGTGAAATACACATTTACACCGTTTAGCTGTCAGCATTTTAACCGTGTTTAATCCAGCTGTAGCTAACGTTACCTGCTGTCAAGCGTAGTGTTAACTAGCGTCACATGCGGCGATGTTTTTGCTGCCTCTAACGTCCGTTCAGGAGCATCAGAGAGAAGTGCAGCCAAGCATTTAAGTGGCACCGAAATCCGCGTTGCTGTTCGGTCCGGTAGATAGCGGGCGTATTGGTGCTGTATTAGCAGACACCAATGGGTCTTGTTTCATAACGTGTTCGTTTTCATTTCACTCATATCTTACAACAAGATATACATTAAAAATCAGATAACAATACTAGTGCAGTGGAGGAAATCCTTCACATTGAACTAACATTGTAGGACAACACAATTCGCTCATCTTACGTTAGCTGACAAGCCGACAAGCTTGCTTTCCATTATAACGTTAAACACGTTAACAACAACGTTGGAGAAAACAATTATGCTCTTGGGGGATTTATTTTTTTTTTTTGTAAATTATAGAGTGTGGTCTAGACCTACTCTATCCGTAAAGTGTCTTGAGATAACTCCTGTTATGATTTATACTATAAATAAAATTGAACTGAATTGAAATGATATTGTTGGCAGATAACAGCACTTAGGCCTACCTCAAACTGTCAGTGATCGAGTGACATAGCACCAAAGATGTTTTATTGTGAAGAAGGCCGCAGTAGGTTTTTGAAACTCCCCCCCCCCCAAATAACTCTTCGGATCTACATGATTCACATGGATGACATTTTCCCAAGTTTGCAGGTATGTACTATTCTGACACCGTCTTTGTAAATTATTTAATTTTTTTGAAATTGCTTCAAATAGGATGGGGCTCATGAAGAAATGTTTTTAAATTATGTTTTTAATTATTTATTACTGTAGTAGTTGGTCAGCACCGAGACCTGCTTTCTTATTTCGTTCTCCTCATTCGTGTTAAATAAAGTATTCTATCTATCTATGAGGGCATGCCACGCTAGCAGCTAGGCGAGCATTATAAGAGACGCACGTTTGTCACAGAAGTAAAGGCTAGACTACAATAGAGCTGTTTGGAGCAGTTTCTGTTGGAGATGGTAAGTCCCTTTGGGGGGGACTTTGGGCTTTTTTTTAACTTTGTAAACCTATAACGTGCACAAAAAAGATATAAAACGCAATAAAGGAAAGGGAAAAAGCCCAAAAGCATAATATGAGCACTTTAATATTGGCAATCATTTCTGAGTTACTTATATTATTCTTAAAGAATAATAGCGCAAAACTGACATTGTCAACATAAATATTATTTTATCAATCATTTTCAGAAATATATTCTAGAGAGAAAACATTCAAAATAATATGTCTCTGCCTCTGTCTCACATTCCTCTGAATAAGAGCTGCAAAGACTAACTGATTAATTGTCAACTATTAAATGAATTGGTAACTAAATATGATAAATTGATAAATCGGTTTGAGTCATTTTTTAAGAACGTCCACATTCTCTGATTCCAGCTCCCTAAATATGAATATTTTCTAGTTTCTTCACTCCTCTGTGACAGTAAACTGAATATCTTTGAGCTGTGGACAGAACAAGACATTTGAGGCACATTTTTTACCATTTTCTGAGACCAAACTACTAATCCATTCATCCAGAAAATAATCAACAGATTAATCAAGGATGGAAATAAACGTTAGCCCTAGCTCTGGATAAAACAATTACATTTTATTATACTTCCTGTTTGCACCACCCACAGCCCAACTATAGTGCCAAGCTGTGGAAACAAAACAAACAACATTGTTGGAACAAGGTTTTAACCAAAAAGGAGATCAACAGTCAGAGCCACAGAACACTGGCAAGAGCTGAATCAAATATTTCTTCCTGAACAGCAAGGTAAACAAAGAGCAACGAGGGAGAGAAGCTACCCTGGGTTTGACTGCATCTCTATACCCAATAAACTGCATTTCAAAATCCCACTGTGACTAATCCAACTTCTCCAGTTCCAAATCTTATCGTCTAGTCCAGCCTTTCTCGCACTTTTTTTTTTGCCAAAACATTTGGCCCTGTATCCTCTGGGGCCCACTTACACTTTTTTCGGTAAAAGAAAGACGTGCTTCTGTTGCCTCTAACGTCCGTTTCGGAGCATGAGAGAGCAGGCCGAGCATTTATGTGGCAACGAAATGAGGCACCGAAATCCACGTTGCTATTTGGTCTGGTAGATTCCTGTCGTTTAGGCACCGGTGCCATATTAGCACCGGGCTTTGCTACGCAACCCTATTGAATATACAAATATCTTGTTAATATGGGGGGGGGTCCCGTCGCCCAGCAGGCATTCCTCCGTGGCCCGGCCCATAGTTTGAGAAAGACTGCTCTAGTTGATCTCCCAGTCAAACATCAGGACAGTAGCTAGTAGGGGTGGAACGGTACACATATTCGTATTAACCCGAAGCGGTACAGGCATCTCGGTTCGGTACATGAATTTACACGGAGAATACACGGTATAAAAATAAATAAAACATGCGTGCAAATTAATTAATGTAATGTGGAACTATCTAACTACTGTTAGATACGCAGGTTCTGGGGACACCTAATCTGTTGCCTCGCCTTAGCTCTGAAGCTAGCCACGCGAGCTCCGCCTGCAGTTTTTTGTCAGGTCGACGGTCCAGTGAGCGAGTCAGAGATAGCAGCACTGAAGGACGAGTATGGTG
The DNA here is from genome assembly GCA_023631565.1 of Gymnocephalus cernua. Classification (NCBI taxonomy): domain Eukaryota; kingdom Metazoa; phylum Chordata; class Actinopteri; order Perciformes; family Percidae; genus Gymnocephalus; species Gymnocephalus cernua. The sequence continues at coordinate 34,847,767 of CM042426.1, read as the reverse complement.
AGTGGTGGCGACCCACAATAGTTCCCCCCCCAGCCTCTTAAGATCACAAGACTGTATGGCTGCAGCCTGGAGCCTCCTGCCTGGTGCCGTCCCCGCCTCTAAAACTTCGGTCTTCGGGTCAGTTACAGCAGTACAGGCGAGAGAGTGGTGGATACGACGAGGACTGTGTGTCAGCATTGTTCAGCAGTTGTCGGGTATGTGAGTGGAAATACATCTAACATGCTAACGCATATCCAACTAGGCTTGGGTATCGAGTATTGATTGGAACCGGGACTAGCTTTGCGCTTTTCCCGGAATTGTTCAAAAGTTTAAATTTCGATTCCTGGTTTCAATTCACAGTCCGCCGACCGGAAGAAGCAACCGCTGAACACCAATGAAGAAGCGTCCACCGGAAGTGTTGGCATAACGGAGTGAGTCCGAACATGGCTAGCGTGCGTTGCTGGTGCGTCAGCGGTCCAAAGTGTGGCTTCACTTTTGTAAACACAACGAAATCTCGGCAAAATGCAACATTTGCGACAAGATTGTTTCGTGCATAGGAGGGTGCACGTCGAACATGATGAAGCACCTCTGAGTTCATGGAGTAGAAATAAATGTGTGCCCCGTCTTTGACGCGCTGCGCCGACCGTCCTCCGCTGACTCTTCCTCTGGCTCTGGCTCCGACCACCAGCCTGGCACCGCAGTGACTTCACTGCAGTCCGAATCCGGTACAATACATTGTGGGTTCTCTTAATACATCCATGATCCGGTAAGTAAAACAATACATATACAATAAATAATATGTCTTGCGCCAACATTGAGGCAGCTAACAAATTAGCCCACGTATTTTATCATAGACAATTTATGACCGATATGATCATTTTCCTAAACAAGAACAGTTTCTGATTTTATACTGTACCTGCTGCTAATCTGGACTGGGTTTTACAAGTTATTTCTTATTGTTTATTTGCTATTCTGCACCAGGTTAGCCCATCAGTGGGAGCACAGTAACATGTTTAAGTACCTGCAGCATCTTACACTCATGTGTAAATGTGTTTTCATGAGGTTTTAAAAAATAAAGCTCTCTTTAGGAAAGTGTACCCTTGTGAAAATATATTCATAATTTATAATATTTATATTCAAGTTCATAGATTTGATAGTTATATTGTAGTTGAAAACAGCCCTGCGAGAAATTCATAGTAAAGTTCATAAAAAGTAAAAAGTTCGTAGAATTAAAATTGATGGAGAAGGTCAGACTATTTCTTTCAGAAAGACCGTTGGTTAGCTAGCTCATTTAAAATATCCTAAACATTTTTGACCCTGCCTCTTAAAAGAATCGGAATCGAGAATCGTTAGGAACCGGAATCGAAACAAGGAATCGGAATCGGAATCGTTCAAATTCAAACGATACCTAACCCTATATCCAACGCCATGACCCAGATGTCCCAATCACTGGAACGAGACAAAAAAAAAGTCCAACTTCTCCTCCCTACAGTGCTTAACCAGCCTTTAGATACAAATACAAATAGGGCCAAAAACATCACTGAAGCAGTCGGAATTTACATGTAATCTTCAATACACCCACTCGTATTTGCTGTATGTACTCGAACCTCATTACAACATGCCAACATGCCGTCCACATATTTTTTTGTTTGTTATTATTCTATGTAATTTGCACTTTCATAAATAAGAGATGCTGTATTTTCAGTTTTATAGCTGCTTGTCTTATTTTATTTACACGTTCCAGATGGAGTCTGGAGATGATGTGGGGTACTTATCGTTTACGGTTTACATCTTACTTTACATAGGCTACTTCAGGCTGTTGCAGCTAGCTCAGGGGAGAGACTGTTTGACACTAGGTTCTGCATTTTTGTTTGGCTTTTCCGTCCATTGTACCGAACAAAACCGTGATGTCTGAACCGAGGTATGAACCGTACCATGACTTCTGTGTACCGTTCCACCCCTAGTAGCTAGTCTCACATTGCCAGACCTTCCTCCACAGCGCTGCAGAGGAAGGTCTGGCTAGTCTACACAGCATCCCTGGATGGGAGAAAAACGTGCTCTGGTTTATTGGCATTTCTTCAAACAAACAATCACAATCATCTTGAGCTAAGCACCGGACGGAGCCCCGGTGCCTCTGCAAAATAGCCTCGGGAAGGAATTTGTTTTGGTGGAACATGAGTACGTTCTAAGAAAACTCAGATTGGACAGATAGTCCAGCTAGCCATTTACCCTGCAGAGATCTGAGGAGCTGTTAACCACAGTCTTGAGAAATTCACTCGAGTTTAGAACGCCAACACAAAGAAAGAGGAAGGTGAGGAACATCGGCCAAATCTCCAGCGGCACCGGAGCAATCCCGGAAATAAAATAGTCGATATAGACTAGTAGCTAGCTGGCAGCCATATACACACTCACACAAAACCAAACCCACAGCAGCCTATTCAAGAAAACCCCTAAACCTGGGTCAAAGTATGGGAAAGAAATAAAGTGAGCGGAGGATGGGGGGCACGAGGAGGGACTGACAGAGTTCACCACAGCAATGAAAAAGACAGAAAAATGAAAAACGGATGTATTTGCCTTTGAGCGCAATCAAGTCCAAGGCAGCGATCACAGACGGTCAACCAGAAATCCAACACTTGTAGAAATATAAATAAAAAGCACTCTAGATGAAAACCTCCTGTCAGACCAGCTCTAGGAACGCACACAACACAATGTTGACACATTGCTTTGAATCAAATGATCTTTTATTTTGAGAAATTTGAGATTCACAGCTAATGAGGAGCAGGTTTATTTGCAAAGCATTAAAAACCCAGATTACTCTTTTGGTCTATTTCTGTCTTTTAAATTTTAGCATGAAAATTGTTTAACAACATGTTGAAACATGCATTCCGTTTCACTTCAACTTTAACTGACATCTCACAAAGAAGCAAATAATTGTCATTTTAAAACATGTTAACTTGTTTACATCGTTTACAGTGTTTCAAATTGATTAACTTACAATTGTTAAACTTACGTTGAAACTATTTCTCTAAGTTTCCTCCAAACTAACATATACTTAGAGCACATCAGTTAGTCAACTGATAGAGCATTGAATTCAAAAAGAGGATATCTTGAGGATTTAATTGAATGCTATTACAATGTTTGAAACAAATATCCCAAAAGAAGAGGCATTCATATTACAGATGCCTAATGTAATATATTTTTGTTGGGGAAACTAAATTGGTAATATACTGTGTGCTCATTGTTAGGCTAACTAAATTAGATGCAGGTTTTGGGGGCATTTTGGGGCTATGAATATATATTGAATTTGCTTTGGATGACGCCCTAAACAGCTGTTCCATGCTCTTATTATTTTTCATAACTTCATGGAGGACACATGTCAGATTTCCTCATATCATTTTGTATGTTATTGCAGCGTTTGAAAATCATTTCCAGCAGGTCTTTGAATATTTGTTTTATATTATATATATTATATTTTGTCATCGGTGTTGATTCAACTCTCTAACAAATAACAGTGACAACTGATACACTGTCAAATAATTACAACGTGAAAAGGGATTGCCAACACTTTATAATGAAAAATCTGGAAGCATGGAGATTCTTAAAATCCTCAGTACGTACACTGTGTGGTGCATTACATAGTCGAGCCACGAAGGCGGAACAATTGCAAAGCCTGTGGTGTGGCATTTTCAAAAAGTCAGATTTTTTTATGTGCAAAATGAAGCTGTAGTCTCAGGCTAAATTCCAAGCTTTAGTGAAACTGGTATGAGAGCAGGAGTCAGGGGAGCCAACTGCTGTGAAAATGTAAAATGAAGACAAAACCCTTACCCTAGTCTGGATCAACTGAAGTACATTTACTCTTTTAGCAGCTGGCTTGTTAGGTAGTGGTTAAAAATGGCGGTTGCCGGTGCTGCATTGGCTCATGTGATCAATCAATCATTGACATACACTTTTGGATCAATGACTGTACAAAGTTCTCTATCGTATCGAGACTATCTTTCCACAGAGATACATATTCCATATGTACGGGGGACTGGCCCACTGGGGCAGTTGACATGGATTCCACGTTAAGACACGCTGCTACGTGGCCCATGCTTGGGCATAAAAGGCCCAGGTGTGCATGGGTTCACTGATTTACATTGATTGGAAACGGTATCCAAGCAGCCTTGCCCTGGAGAGATAGTCTCTTCACTCAGAGAACCAAGGTTACCTTGTAACTGGGAGAGTATATATTCTGAGGTAGGAGCTGAACAAGTCAACACAAAAGGGGTTCTTAGAATAGTGTTCTAAGAACTATAAAAAAGTTCCTCTGGTTTCAAAAGGCCTATAAATGGCTGATTTAGCAGACAAGAAAGGTGGGACAATCCATTGGAAAAATCATTTTGTGCATCTATAAAAAATAGCTAACAATACAAGTGTTCATGACTTAGAGCTGGCCGGGACAAATCGGTCATGGGATTCTCCCCTGGTGATAACTCCAAGTAAGACATTTTCTCTCCCAGACACACAGGGACAGGGCACCATGACAACGTGATGTCCCAAATTAGTCTATGAAATGATGGCGAGACATTTGACACGTATGACAACCTCTTGCTCAGTACAGTATAATTGCTATGAAATGTGCCATTACAAATGACTCGGCCTGAAACCAACATCAGTCATCAGCGACAGATCGTGCTTGTAAAGTGGTGGTTTTATGGCTACAGGACAGGGACAACAGACCATCAGGAAAGGCAACAGGCAGATTGTGGAACAGTCAGGAATTTTTAAAGAGGATCCAATCAGTGGGGGAACTATGAGCAGCCGTGATCAGCTTATCAGCCCCCGCTGCTGCCTAAGTCCACTACCCCAATTCGAAATGAAAGGAAAGACCTGAGTTTTCAGCCAGTGTGAATGGGGCCTCAATCCTGAAAGAAGGGCCATATACAGTAAATGCTTCCATGAGTGGGCATGCACAAAAGACTCAACAAAGGCCATGTTCAGACTGACATTTAGATTTAGGTGAGAAAGCACTGTGCACCCATTCATTTCAATGAGACCACTGTACTGAAAGAAAGAGACAGTGGCCCAATCCCAAAGTCCGGACTCACAGACTCACGGACTTTGGTGCGCATTCTCGCGAAATTTGTGAGGGCTTAGGGTCGTCCCAATGTCGAATTTCAAAGGGCGTGAGGGTTTGAGTACACACTTACCGAGCCCTTTCCGTGAGTCTGCATCGATGCAGACTTCACCAGAGGGAATTACCCACAGTTCAAAGCGTTGTGACGTTTACCGCGGAGACGATAGGAAAATCCGGAAATAACAAAGGTAAACAACAGCACAACCACGGGAACGGAACAGACCTGTTGTCCAGATGTAAAACAAGAGTTTGAAAAAATGTGGAATCAGGCAGCCGTCTACTGTGGCATGGCCGCGTGGAAAGCAACAAACTTAAAATGAAAATTCCCGGCAAATGTCAGCAACATGTTTGTTATTAAACGTCGCACAGGTAACGTGATCTCGTGAAGTGCTGTCCCAATCCCATTCTACCTATCTGAGCCCATGTGGCCTCACACACTCACTCACTTAGCACCTGAGATCAGTTAAGTCTGTGAGTCTTTAGTCCTTAGTCCTCAGGGCTCACTTTGGGATTGGGCCAGTAATAGAATATACGTCTATGTCTCCCACACACACACACACACACACACACACACACACACACACACACACACACACACACACACACACATTACATTAAAGGGTCAGAGAGACGAGACACCTGGAAGCCTGGAAAAGAGCTGGCAGGCTTTGGATGCTATACCCGCACTAATCATATCTATTGGGACTAGTACAAGACACAAACACACACAGGACAGCCTTCACATCTGGCTGTTACAAGAACATTACAAGAACATTATGGGGAAGAGGGCCCTGTCATGTGTTGATACAGGCCTTAGAGATTGTAAACTCTATATTTTAAGACCAAATATTGCCTCTTCTTAATATATTCTTAATATATTTTGCATGTATTTTGGAAAATATAAAAAAATAACAGATAAATGTGATGTGTAAAATGATAATGATCCATGTAATAAACTCTCACAGTCACATTGTTTACATTGTTCTATCTTCTTCTAACCCCAGCCATGCTGCAAAGAGACTGAACAAGCTAGTCGCGATTTCTTTTCACAAAGACCTGATAACAGTGTTCTAAAATAACAGTACAAGTGAACATAGCACCCTGGGGTTATCAGACCAAAGAAAATGTAGCACAGCAAGTTTGTGATTTCAAATAGGGTGGGAGAGTTATGCCGTGGTACACTACATGGTACAGCTCTGCCTTACCCAACGCGACACACTCTTTTTTTGGATTTCTATCAGCAAAAGTTCTGGATAGTACCTGGTACTTATTTTAGTACGATCACGGTCGAGGTTCTAAGTGAGCTGAGCCGATACCGGGAGGTTGAGTTAAAACACTGCAGACTACCGATTGGTCAGAGAGAATCGTCACTAGCGTGACACGGGACATCCTGCACAAACCCGCCATTTAAAGAATAGGCTATCGTCAATAGCGATTGCAGGTTTGTATTCAGCCCCACAAAACCGCTAAGTGACGAAGTGCAGACGTTCCTCTGTTTGGTTGCAGATGAAAGGACTCAGCTAGCGTCACGTTGAAGATATCTTGGCGGTTTCACACAGCGGCGCAACGGCGATCAGCTGAGAATGCCGCGGGTACTATCCGCAGTGGAAAACAAAATAGAGAAAAAGGACCTGGTACCAAAAGTGAGTCTAGTCGAGTCAAGCAGAGCCATACCACATTGTGGAAAGGTGCCATTGGTCACATTTTCCAAGACCTTTTGACCAAAGCTTTGGCTCCTGGGTCATAGTCCCATAAAAGACACAAAGCTGGAAGTTTCCCACCCTATCAGGGGCAACTAAACCCAATGAGCATGTGCAATAGAGTCCTTCTCTGGCTCAGCTGGGTAACTTCCTGCTGACTCCCCGCGCACATTAATGGCATGTAAATCATTTACTGATATGACTGTTCAAGAAATGCTATTGAACCTGATCAGAAATTGTGATGATACAAGTAGTCATTTTGGAACCAGACAATGTATGTGTGTATATGTCATTTCTTTTTGTTAAAATGGATTTTATGAAATAGGTATCGAAAAAAGTTTCCATAAGGAACCGGTATTAAAGTCACTGTATTGGTATCGGTACAGATAGACATTTTTTTTTAACGATGCCCAGCCCTAGTGGAACTACGAGCAGCCGAGATCAGCTAATCATGTCTGAGAATGGTCCAGTCCACTCAAAAGGGTCTCTGGTCACAACCCCGCCCTGAAAGAAGGGCCATATACAGTAAATGCTTCCATGAGTGGTCATGCACAAAAGACTCAACAAAGGCCATGTTCAGACAGACATTTACACTAGGTGAGAAGGCACTGTGCATTCATTTCAATGAGACAGGAGGGGGAGAGCATTAGCACATTTGTTGACATCTAGGAATGTGTAAAATAGCATCATTCATTGTTAGCCTGCACAAACTTGCACGGGAGCTCCCTTTTTCCACCACTCTAGTAAATCAATTCTCTGGGTGGGTGTGGATGTGCTGTAGTTTTTTTTCTGTACAGCCTAAACTTAAAATGTAAAAATCTGTCTTCTTTTCTTTTCCACCATATATTCAGTTCCAGCATGTGTATCTGTATGCTGGTGCAGCAACTCCACCCAGCAGCACCAGCATGTGTGTGGAAAAAACCTTAACAAAACAGTACACAAGTACTTATTCTGTGCAATCAGTGTCATAGATCCAAAGCATGTAGAAGCTGTTGTTTGTATCTACAAGGTTTGCTCTCACAAAACTCAACACTCCTGCCACAAGGTGTATTCACTGTTTGGCTTCATCAAAATAATGAAAAATATTGCATTCAAAGCTCTTCGCAATCCATAGTTGAGAATCCCTTATTGATACATCATGAAATCATGAAATCAACAAATATGATATGTTAGCTTGTGATCGGTCTCTTGTGAGTCCCCAAACTTTATGACAAACTGGTATAGGTACTGGTAGGTCATATTAGTCTGTGACTGATTATTGTTAACTCCATGACTAACTTGATAACAGGCCAGAAATAAACTCTGTGTTGTCTGTGCTGTCTGCAGCCGCTCTCTGTACTCAGCCAAAGATCTGTTTTAAAGGTCCTATGACATACTGCTTTTTGGATGCTTTAGTGGTCCCCTGATACTGTATCTGAAGTCTCTTTCCCAAAATTCAGCCTTGGTGCAGAATTACAGCCACTACGAGCCAGTCCCACAATGAGCTTTCCTTAGAATGTGCCATTTCCGTGTCTGTAGCTTTAAAGGTACAATATGTAAAATTTCTGCATTAAAATGTCTAAAAACGACCATACCTATGTTATATATTTTTTTGAGTTGTGTAGTTACATTCTCCCAAATGTTTACACCAAATGTCAAAACCAAAGAAATCAGTTATTTTATTTTCAGACACGGCACGTTTCCTTTAGTCGCCCGTCAGTTTCGTCATATAACCTTTCACCCTCTAGTTACTCATTAGCATTATAGCATTATAGGGTTACCACAACGTTCAACATGCTCATAAAGTTATTGGTAGCATGATTGTTTTCACCACGGATAAAAGCAGCGCTGGGCTAACCCACGAATGAGTTTACCAGTAATGTTAACGTTAGCTGTATAGATAAGACGACTAATCTAATGCTAATTTAGCCAGCTAGCACCCCGGTCTGTCTGCCTGGCATAACAGCTGACAACACAGCCGGGACATGTAGCAATAGCCAGTTACCGTTAGCCCATAGCCAGCCAACAGACAGCCACCATTACAGCAATCCATACAGTATAAGTACTATACAGCACTTAACTCCGGTGCCGGGTGCTTACGACGCTAACAGCAGTTTAATGAAGCGTCGGGATACAGACCATATCAGACCCAGATCCGAGTGGCAACAGTAAAACCAACTGTTTGGAACATTCTTAAAAAGAAACCGGTGAGCTCAGCAACACCAAAAGACCCGGAAGACCACGGAAAACAACTGTGGTGGATGACCGAAGAATTCTTTCCCTGGTGAAGAAAACACCCTTCACAACAGTTGGCCAGATCAAGAACACTCTCCAGGAAGTAGGTGTGTGTGTGTCAGTCAACAATCAAGAGAAGACTTCACCAGAGTGAATACAGAGGATTTACCACAAGATGTAAACCATTAGTGAGCCTCAAAAACAGGAAGGCCAGATTAGAGTTTGCCAAACAACATCTAAAAAAGCCTTCACAGTTCTGGAACAACATCCTATGGACAGATGAGACCAAGATCAACTTGTACCAGAGTGATGGGAAGAGAAGAGTATGGAGAAGGAAAGGAACTGCTCATGATCCAAAGCACACCACCTCATCAGTGAAGCATGGTGGTGGTAGTGTCATGGCGTGGGCATGTATGGCTGCCAATGGAACTGGTTCTCTTGTATTTATTGATGATGTGACTGCTGACAAAAGCAGCAAGATGAATTCTGAAGTCTTTCGGGCAATATTATCTGCTCATATTCAGCCAAATGCTTCAGAACTCATTGGACGGCGCTTCACAGTGCAGATGGACAATGATCCGAAGCATACTGCGAAAGCAACCCAAGAGTTTTTTAAGGGAAAGAAGTGGAATGTTATGCAATGGCCAAGTCAATCACCTGACCTGAATCCGATTGAGCATGCATTTCACTTGCACTTGCAGTAGAGGCCTGGCAGAGCATCACCAGGGATGAAACCCAGCGTCTGGTGATGTCTATGTGTTCCAGACTTCAGGCTGTAATTGACGGCAAAGGATTTGCAACCAAGTATTAAAAAGTGAAAGTTTGATTTATGATTGTTAATCTGTCCCATTACTTTTGGTCCCTTAAAAAGTGGGAGGCACATACTGTATACAAACTGTTGTAATTCCTACACCGTTCACCTGATTTGGATGTAAATACCCTCAAATTAAAGCTGAAAGTCTGCAGTTAAATCACATGTTGTTCGTTTCATTTCAAATCCATTGTGGTGGTGTATAGAGCCAAAAAGACTAGAATTGTGTTGATGTCCCAATAGGTGTTTAACATTAAAAACTACAACTCCCATAATTCCACCGAACTTACCAACGTCATCAAAAGTCCGTGTTTACCATCCATTGTTTTGGTTGAGAGACCCCTAGCGGCAGAAAGTTACATATTGTACGTTTAAATGCTATTGAGGAGGAGAGAGGGGGGGCAAGGTGGAGGGTGGGGGTGTGGCCTTGACCAACGACCATGCTTCGCTTGTTTGCAAGCCATGATGTCTCTCCCTTTCTCATGGGCAGGCCAAATTCTCTGGGCAGGCAAAGCAGAGAAAGAGGAGGTAACCTTTCTCCTTATGACGTCATAAGGGGAAGATTCCAGATTGGGCCATCTGAGCTTTCATTTTCTCAAAGGCAGAGCAGAATACCTATCTCATATACCTATACCTATATCACCATTTCCAGCCACTAGGGGAACATAGGCAGGCTCATATTAATGTTAAAAAACCTCATAAAGTGAAATTTTCATGCCATGGGACCTTTGAAGGAAGAAGCTCCACTCTGTACAATGGTGAGTGTTTGTGTAGTTCACACAACTCCAACAGAGTGACACGTCTTCTCTCTGCAGTTTCAGGGGACACATTCTCCAGTTCCTCTTTCATTCACATCATATCAATACATTCAGGTTATTAACTTAATGTTTTTGAACCAGGACCTTCAGTATTCGGATCAAGTAGCTCGTGAAAAATACAGCGTGTCAGATTAAGTAGTCTATATCTATATTACAGTGTTTCAGATATACTGTTTAATTGTTCAACATTTAAGTAAATTTAAGTATCACATCGGATTCGTATTGGCAGATACACAATATTAAAAGTCCAAGAAAACTTTATCAGGACATAGTCATTTTTATAAAAAAGTAAATAGAGGCTTTTCTGATACTGGTCTCTGTATCGGGACAACTCTTTTAATTTGAGTAAAAGTGATATAGAAATGATATAGAAATAGACACACCTCTACATTTTAAGTGACTCCAATTAAAATAAAAAAATTGGAGTGACGAGACGAAACTGAGTGCCAGTTACTCACCAAACTGTAATTTACAAGATTAGAGGTTAAACTCTGAATGAGAAATTGAGTCTCATTTTAACTCATTGCAAAGCTACTATCGCCCTCATTCTTACCTCGCTCGCCTCTGGGACTTGAGGTATTCCAGCTGGACATAAATCAGAAAACACAGCTTTTGCTGGCAGTCCAAACTGGATTTTAACTTTTCTTCTCTTCCCGTATAGCCTACTTTTTTGCAACTTCCTGACTTTCCTTTTCCTCTTTCACGGCCCTTCTGTCTCACAGTTTGCCTCTTCCTCCCGTTTTCCTGGCCCGGCGTCCATGTGAGCCCCACCCTCTGTCATCACAGGGCCCATAAAATGCACAGCCAGCCAGTGGGTCGAGCGACGGGATAATAAACTCTTTGACAGAACATCTGTCCTCGCTGACCACATGCTATACAGCCCAAACTTTAACTAATGGTTAACTTGACCCTGTGTCTGAAAGTCATTGTTCTTACCCCCAACCACACACACCACAGTTTATTTCATTTGTCAATGCAATGAGCAACAGTCTGAGTAGCAGAGTGGTCATGAGCAACACAAAAACACACCATAGGCGACAGAGGGGGTTCACAGTAGGGCCGGGACGATATGCTTTTGTTCTGATTCGATTCTTTCATGATACATGGACACCAATTGGATTTGTATTGCGATTTTCATTTATTGTGATTCTAAAAACTGATTGTTTTCTAAGAAGAATGCACATCAAATGTCAGTCAGTCAGTCTGACATTTATTTCATTTGTAAAGAAGAACATACCATGGATTTTCTGCATTTTCTGCTCCGCTCTGTTTTGCTGGAAACAAATATGAAGTAGTCGCTGTCGGCGGTACCGTATGAATAGAAATAATTGAGGGGAATCATTGGTAAAAAAAAAATAAAATAAAAAAATACTTATTCTAGGGAAAAGAAATAAAAAAATTGGTTGCAAAAAAACGTTACGAAACAAACGTGAAAAGATTTTTTCCCCCACCCCTAGTGCATAGGACTGATTTATGTGAGTGTGACCATGAAGAGATACAGCATGGCGCTACAAAGGATTTCCCCCAGTGCTCGCCAACAATTCTGTGTGTGTGTGTTGCAGTGAGTCATCTTGTGTGCTATTTTTTTCTAAATGAGAAGCAGCTCTGGAGAACCCTCTGTCTCAGTGGGGCTGGCTGCCTGTACAGTTCAACCACACAGTGAAAGAACAGAGGATTCACACTGGTATCTGACTCGCAGGCTTTTGTCACTTGTCACAATCTAATGTTCGGTACTGTGAAACACTTTATTTAATACTAGAAGCATGTTTCTTGGCGTGCTCAAACCCTGCTGAGATCGCAACTCTCAATGGCTGTAACAAGGTAAATATGGCTTCTAGGGGTGCACGATTCAGAAAATGTCACGATTTAATTCAATATCAATTTTTAGGCTCACGATTCGAATCAAAATCGCTTTGATTAAAAAAACGATTCTCGATTCAAAAAACAATTCACAGTATGTAAATGTAGTTACTTTTCCCGTGTGTGTGTGTGTGTGTGTGTGTGTGTGTGTGTGTGTGTGTGTGTGTGTGTGTGTGTATATATATATATATATATATATATATATATATATCCCCCTTAGTACATTCATATTTTATTTAGTTTATTTAGTATCTTTTATTGTCCATATTATTCATGTGGATTTGTTTATTTGTTATTTTATCATCCTGTTATGATGTATGTGTATGTTGTGTGTGACGTCTGTAAGCTACTGCAACCTTGAGTTTCCATAATCAATAAAGCATCTATCTAGCTATCATGTGATTGCAATAGACATACAGTAAAAAAAAAAAAAAAAAAAAAGAATAGATTTTTGGAATTCTATGAATCAATCTTTAATCGGTAGAGCTTGAATCGTTATTCGAATACAAATCAATTTTTTTGCACACCCCTAATGGCTTCCCATCACAGCTCAGTTGATGCAGAGGGAACGTTTTTATCTGACAGCAGCTGCACGTGTTCAGTGGGGAGCCTGTTTGAAATACAAATCAAGTCCTTTCTCCTTTTGCTCCTCGCCCATGTGATTGGGTCTGAAGGCTGCGGAGTTGTATCAGTGCATATAATACAAGGAGAAGGGAATGCATCTCTCTGTATAACCCAGGGGTTAATGCATGGACTGTATAAGTGAAGCTAAAACATCTGGATCACCCCCTGGTAGCTGGCTGCAGTATAGGTCATAAACCCTGCCCCTTCTATGTTAGCAGATGGGCCAAACTAAAAAGAAATGTAAGTAAAAGTACACATCAAATACATTTTCCTAAAGACAGTTTCTGTCACTTTAGGTAGTTCTGATCCCGCTGATGTTTGCTCAAGTGTTACAATGCTATAAAAATGGGGTCAAACGTCATGATTGAAAGTTGTGATTGACTCACGATTGGTTGGGCAGGTGTATAAGTGGGACTTTGATACCATGGCCCCTCTGCCCGATCACTACTGCGCAGACTCTGGCTCCAAAATGAGTTTTTGGCTTCGCCTTTGTACAGTGGAAGGAAGTGGAGACTCGTTGTCCATCTTTATATACAGTCTAATGGTATGACCATGCACTGTACATGTCTAAAAGGGACAGTGGGCTGAGAACAGGAGCAGCAGTGATGCCCTGTCACTGCAAGGGTTTGTGGTTTCACACCCTGTGTAGCCGGAGTTTCAAGCCCATACTGAAATTTCTCAACATCTATAGGATGGATTGCCATGACATTTAGTTCAGACGTTCATGTTCGCTACAGGATGAATAGAAAGAATCTTGCCATTCATAATCAGGTCATGGTCAATAACTGCACTTCTCACTGTGGATTATCCTTTACATAATGAAATACAGAGTGCTCCTAAACTACAGACCAAGCCGAAAATTGGCCGTCGAACTGTCTGGCGAGGTCAGTGACTCAATTCTGTGCGGTGTGTTCTGTGCCGTCGTCCGTTGGAAGGGCCATTGGCCTTCTTTTTCGCCGATCTTTAGGGCATAGTCGGGAGGGCTCAAATGACCAATCTGATTGGTGGAATGCTAACCCAGAAACAGGGAGCCGAATGGCCGTGACTAGAGTCTCTCAAAATCTGACAAAAATCTTTTAAACTGACCTTTGTCGTTGCATGGCCTATTTCTCGCTTACAATGTTTTCAGAAAAACATTTCGGTGAACTATTTTAGTACAATTTGAGATTGTATTCTGAACGAGTCGCCATTAATTGAAAAATCCAAAATCCGGAAACAGCAACCAGATCCACGTGACACATTCGTCCAATCAGCTGCCAGTTTTCATTTTTGGCTGACAATACGTATTAGCGCTGCCTGCTGTTATGGAGACGTATTACGTCTCGTCTCCTCGGTGTGTTCTCTGGCATGTTTTGACCAATTCAGGGGGAGACTGATCAGTCCAAATGCCTTTTCTGCCGATGGTTGCCCCGTCTGGTCTATGTGTAGAGGCTATAAGATTGACTGCCTCCGAAGTACTTTGTTCAAAACAAATGCCACATTCAGCCTGACATTAGCACAGCATGTCAGTGCCCTCAGTCCTTTGAATGGGCCTGATGCAGAGGGCTCCGGGAAAAGAGTTGAAGCTGGCTCAACATTTTCCGCAATGCAATTTCATCTGGCAAGGTGCTGATGGCCAATCAAGTACGTGCAACTCCTTTTTACTCTTTCAATCAATATGATTGTTGCCATGAGAATTTTCCAGAGTTGTAAATTCCTGTACCAGTATTAAAAGCCACTTGGCACTTGGAGTTTTGCCATCTGATAACTCTTCAAACTCATGAATCTCTAACTCAAACTGGACTACCTGGATCATATTTCATCATCTCACAAGTCCCTGAAACAACAAACCTGCACCCACCATCAGTTGCATGCAGGGTACAAAATTAGCACCCGCCACTCGCCAAATGAGAGTAAAAAATATCTGCGTTGCAAATAAAATAATGTCCGTTTCCTTCCGCTTTCTTTGTGTTGGAATTTTAAACTCCGGTGGACTTATGAGGACTATGGTTAACTGCTCCTCAGATCTCTGCAGGGTAAATCCATTTTAATCCATTTTAATGTACACATATTCCACCAAAACAAGTTTCTTCCTGAGGCTATTTTCTAAGGTGGCCCTGTGAGGCCACTTAAGAGAACACACGCAAATAGATCACAACACGCAACAATAAGAAAGTCAACATGTCTGCTGTCAGAGGTTTCGTTAGACTTTCTCCTCCATATCATCATCATCCATATTTTAATGGGAATGAGACAGTGAATTTGAAATATAGATTTTTTTTTTTTAAACATCCCGATCACGAAACCATTTAAAATACCCGTTTCAGCGCTGTAAGTTCAGTCACTCAGGGGCTGCTATGTCAGTCAGGACACTTTTTTTTTACACCTAGAAAATAGAAGTGCTGATTTGTTGCTTGAAATGATTAGCTACAACACACTAGAATCTAAAGACATATTACAATAAATAAAACAATAAATGTTCTTTAGGTGAAAAAAAACAGGCTGAATCAGTGGGTGTTGAACATCAAAAGACAGAAGTGAACTATTTCTGCCACTTTCTCCTCTCATTTCACTCTACAGCCAGCACTTTGAAGATCAGCTTATTAGGGCTGGGACGGTTACCACATTACCGCAATACCGTGGGTCACCGTCATCACCGCAAAGAAACACTGGCATGCACATGTGTGTACGTTGTGTCTAATGACATGGATTCATTGATTCTAATGCCATGGATTGTGATTATAAACAAAACGTATAAAAAGATGGAGCAAATCCGACCTTTCGCGATTTGGGGAGCGCAATGTTCCATGACACATAATAACATTCCAATTGTGTTGACTAGTAGGCCTATATGCGAGAGTACCTGTAATGTCTTCTATCGGAGAAATGTCTTTGCCTTTCCTACTGTGTAGTACGGTAGGAAAGGCAAAGACATTTCTTAGTTCTCAGCTGAGGTAGACACATTAACTAGCTTAACAAGCTGCAGTGTTTACCATTGCACATTAGCCTAGCAACTAGCGGAGTTTCCTTCTGTTTATAGCTTTATACCGATAAAACAGCACGGTTGAATTTCAGCCTGCATGCAGGTTTCATAGCCTAAAACAGAGCAGCTTATAAGTGATAATATTGGTAAAGAGAGCAACAAGTTAGCGAACTGCCGAGTCTCCCTCTCTGCTCTCTGTCTGCTCAGCTGCTAGACGGGCTGCACTCGACATTGTCGGCATACAATTGTATTTATATTTTACTTTATTGACAAAAGAGCTTTCTGAACTGTCTGTGAATGGATCAACGGAGATGAGAGAAACCATTGTGGCCCTAAATGACAGCAAAACTCAGTAAAGACTCTCACATTGAGCTGAAATGGAAACTCTGTGCTGTAATCTTTTTATACAGTCTATGGCTGCAACATATGTTGTAAGGTTTAAGCCAATGTTTTTTCGAGGGTAACGCCATTCACTTTACTGGCAGTACTGACAATAGATAAAGTCACCGTGTCTTGAGAAGCTCTAGGTTGTTGTTTTATTGTTCACTTTTAACTCACTTTACATCATCTTTGCTATCATTTTCTGATGTAGACCCATTTTTCATAAGCAGTATACTATATGGATCACTGAAGGATCACACTTACTTAGTTATAGGTTCAAATTATTTTTCTATTAATTTTCTATTTTCTATTGTTATAACTGATGCAAGATATTCATTACATATTTTTTAAGAATACAGTTTAAAGAACTTGCAGGTTTGAGATGAAACAAACCCAGTGCACTATCTTACACAAGTGAAAAGTTTTAGATTAACAGGATCTAGATTAGAAAACATCTGGAACTTCTAGCTAGATGTTTACATGAGAGCAAATCTCCTGCAATATACTGTATGTGTACTGTTACCATCTAAATCTTTACTCTTAAATGACAATATCCTGTTGGTATATTAAAACTGAGTTTAAAAAGTTGTATTATTAACTGCTAAATAATTATATTTAAAGAATGAAATAAATATGAGCCATTGGGAATGTTTTTGTCAACTGACTACTCCTGATTTTGCAGATTTGCCACTCGCTTGTTAAATACAACACTGCAGCGAATTGTTTTGTGGTTCAGCAAATTTGATACGTACATTTGACACTAGTCATCTCTCTTCTAATCCTTGGTCGTTAATGTTAAGGGACATCTTCTAATATCACATTTGTGTATAGGTTATTTTGTATGCAAGAAGTATACGATGACATTGAGTATGGCCTTTTCTTGAATAATTTAAATTCTGACAAACAAAAATACCATTATAGTATTCCTAGGATTTCATTATTGTACATAATGACTTAAAACATACAGTATGTACCGAAATTAACTGACTTAGAGCAACAAATAAATTATTTTACTGCTCATTAAAAATATTTAAGGATATAAATACAGAGAGGTGGTTGTGGTCTATTTGCGTGCATTTTCTTATTGTTGCGTGTTGTGGTTTATTTGCGTGCATTTTCTTCATGTTGCGGGTTGTTGTCTATTTACGTGCGTTTTCTTATTGTTGTGTGTTGTGGTCTATTTGTGGGCGTTTTCTTATTGTTGAGTGTTGTGGTTTATATGAGTGTGTTTTCTTATTGCGCGTTGTGAGCTATTTGCGTGCATTTTCTTAATGTTGCATGTTGTGGTTTATTTGCATCCGTTTTAGTAATGTTGCGTGTCGTTATCTATTTGCATGCTTTTTTTTATTGTTGCGTGATGCGATTTATTTGCGTGTGTTCTCTTAATGTTGCGTGATGTGACCTAGGTGTGCGTGTTCTCTTAATGTTCCATGATGTGATCTATTTGCATGCATTTTCTTAAGTTGCAGTAGAGTGGCCTCTCAGGGCCACCGTAATTTTGTAGCGGCTTTGTGCGGAGCTTAGCACCGCCCAAGACAATTGTGATTGGTTTAAAGAAATGCCAATAAACCAGAGCACGTTTTTCTCCCTTCCCGGAATGCTGTGTGACTAGCCAGACCCTCCTCTGCAGTGCTGTGGAGGAAGGTCTGGCAAAGCAAGACTACAACATTTTAAATGACATCGTATCGTATGCAGTTTTATAGAGCTCAATAGTGTGGTTCCGGTAGTAATCCCATTCATTTTCCGTAAGGATTTTTGGATTATTAGCAAACATGTCTAAAACACCCAAGGTAGACTGACCACGAGCTACGAGATTGTGCAATGGTTTATGCCCCTGTAGATGCCACAAGCCACAAGAAATCAACCTTGTTTTAAGAAAAACATGTTTTATTCATGATGTCATTGTTATTTTGGAGCCTGGCTAGCTGCCTTCATAATATTTTACTTAGGCTATTATAATGATCTTTGTTGCAAATACATAGGCATAGCACTGAAAAGTTTTTCAGCTTTAAAATATCTTAATGTATAACTGTTATAAGACTTATACCTTCTTATCTTTGTAACAATTTAAAAAAAGACAGCTTTCTGACATCTTTGTCAAAAATGTCAGTATCTGCCTTCAAAAACCTAGCTGTAGTTGCCGTTCTGAAAATGATATATTCCACCTTAGGAGCCATGATACCTTGACACAGTTACACGGATCTGACAGCTACATTGTTCCAACGTACTGTAGTTACAAAATGGTCTTTCAACAGAGGTCTAAGCAGTCACAGCGAGATCCCCTTTCCCACTGATTTTGGATCAAGATGGATTTAGTGCACTGGCTTAAGTTGAGGCTGTCAGCACTAACCCGATGAACTGGAGAAATATGCATAGCATATGTGAGATGACCTACAACAAAGACTGATCCATGAACTGTACTTGGTATACACATAAATACATCCAGTTATCTGAATGGAATGGATTTGAGACTACAAAATGACTGAAACAAGTGACTCACAAAGACGTGGTGAGGACAATAAGTCAACATATCAGAAGTCTTAAGTAACTAAAAAGACTTACATTCATCCCTGAATCAATTCACAAGAAAACAAAGATGAATCTGCCATTTTCTGTGTCAAACTGGAAAACTGGACTGATATTACTTTTGATATAGAAAACAAAGCCTCTAGAAGCGCTCCCATTATATCAAAAATTGCTGACGCTACAATTCTCCCGCTCTAATGCAAGCCTAATCATTTCAGCTTTGGCTCCAAACTTCTACAGCAAACCTCTTCCCTTCCAAGTCGGAGAGTTCTTGAATCAGAGCCAGTGGGAGATTTCCAAACATCAAAGCAGAGCTGGAGAATTGTTCCTTCTTTTCCCCCCCGAACTGAAATAACACAGGATTTCACAGGAAGAAATCTATACATGTGGACATGTAAACAGTCTGCTCTTAATTACAGTATCAAAGGGAAAAATCAGAGATATTTTAGCTGTAACAATGTGATTTAATATCACTGGCAGGTTTCCAATCATAACTCACCCCTATACTGTACTTAACCCTATACTCTACAGACAAACCCCTGAAGAAATGTCACAGTTAAAGAAATACAGAGAACATTGTTAGCTGCCATTTCCTCTTTCATGGACTCCTGTAGATTGATGAGCACTAAGGCCATGTTCAGACAGAGACCAGACCATTGTACTGCTGCTGTGGGTGGCGCCGGCCTAGAGGGCGCTAGCAAAAAAGTCTTACCTGGGTCAACAGGTGCGTAATTAGGGCTGCACAATATATCGTTCTTTTTAATTGTTATCGTGATATCAACTGGCGCAATAAACGCTAGGGCTGAAACGATTCATCGAGTTACTCAAATAACTCAATTACAAAAATTCCTCGAGGCAAAAACTCTGCCTCGAAGCCTCGTTAAATTCCTATGACGCGCACTATACGTGTAGGGATCTGATTGTTCCACACTCGTGATGCGGTTTGACTAGATATGTTTAGCTTTGAGGTTTTTAAGTAGTAAACTTATTCACGTTCAATTGCAAGAGAGTATAGCCTAAAAAAAAGAAGCCCTTCACACACACACACACACACACACACACACACACACACATACACACACACACACACACACACTAGAGCCCGACCGATACATCGGCCGGCCGATATTATCGGCCGATATGAGCTAATTGCATTTAAATCGGCATCGGCGTTTATAACGGCCGATGAAACATGAGAAACTGAGTCTCATGCTTCACTCATGTTATGAGTGTTGCATAGTTTGCCCACCAGAGGGCGGTCTGCAACTCCCCAGTTGACACAGCGCCAGAAATCCACTACAGAAGAAAGCTCTCAGCCAAGCCAGTGGCCGAGCATTACACCCGGCATGGAGATGTACTGTTTTGACGGTGAGTCTGTCGTTCGTCATGTGAAATGATTGTAGATTTAGTTCATACTCTGTATATAAAAACGGTGTGGTAGTTCTAGCTAACGGTCCTAGCATTATCACTTCTAAATATTCTGTAATATCACTTACAGCCGCTAATGCATTGCTATATTAGATTAGCCACAAAGCTAACTAATACCATGTTTATCAGTGGAAGAGCGCGAACGTTAATAAGAGGTCAAACTATAATGTTAGCGTTTAACTTATTCTAAATATATCTGCAGTGTTTCCCACATAACTGTGTAACTGTGGCAGGGGGGCGCGTGTAGTAAATGACTAGAAGTTATGTACAGCGTGCCTCGAAAAAACTAACTGTTACGTTATTCTAACGCTAACATAGCTTCCTTTTTAGCAGGCCCCTTACATGTTTGCTATTAACTTGTTTGTAGGTGGTTCTTCTCAAAACTGACAGCGGTGTGTTCATGACACGTTAACGTTAACCATTCAACTTCGAATTTATTCCGTAATCTTCTCTGAGCTGAAAGCCGGTAACAGTAGGCTAACTTTACGTTCGCCAGCGCATGACAATGTTTTGATTCAGACGGCACAAAGAGAAGAGGAGAAGATATACGGGACCGTTGTGAATGTGTCTGTGAGAGCAAATATAGTTACAGTAACTACAGTAGGTGCGTCAGAAATTATTAAACCAGTGGGGACATGTAAATAAATGTGAGCTGAACAAGCGCTTTTTTTTTTTTTTACAGATCGTTTCAAAGCAGCTTTACAGACATAACAGGAAAATGTTGTAATATTGTTAAATATAAATAGGTAATAGGTAATACCTATTGCTTGACAAATAAAAATAAAAATGTATTGTATGTATGTATGCAGGAGATCCCTGTTTATTATTATTATTATTATTATAATTGTAATGATGACATGAGTAATGATACATGGTGATAGTATTAATACACATGCTTATTCTTTCTCTGTCTCTCTTTCTGCCCTACAGATGGCTGAAAAAGGTGAACGCTGTAGCAGCAAAGTGTGGGACTACTTCTGCAAAGATTCCTCTAATGCAGTGTTCTGTGTTATTTTATATTTATTTATTTTATATGTAGCTATACATTTAACTTATTTTAATTTTATTTTCAATTCATTGACATGGCTTTGTGGAATATTGAATTTGTTTGGTATAGCTCTTTTACTTTAACTTTAGTATTATAATTTATTTACAATACACAGACTGTTAAAACCAGCTTCAACTGGAAGTAAGTAAAAGTGTTAAATGTTTAAAACCAGACTGTTTTTTGATCATTAAAAAATATATACTTTTGATGTGCAATTGTTTAGTCATTGAGACTGTAATCTAAGGCTTTTTTTTAACATCCCTTCTGGAAAATGGTTTATACAGCCCACATACATAGAACAGGCAGATATTTTGCTATTGAATGTTGTGTAAGTGCAGTTTATAGGAAATGGGTCTAATATCCAGTTTATTTTCAAAATCAAAATATCGGCTTATAAATCGGCTCTTTGAGTTATTATCGGCATCGTCCCCAAAACTCCATATCGGTCGGGCTCTCACACACACACACACACACACACACACACACACACGCACATGCACACGCACGCATGCACCCTCGTCTCTCTCACTCTTCCTCACACACGGCACGCGTGCACACACAAACAGGTTGCTAGGTTACCATAGTAAATAGGCTCACCCCGGAAATTATACATTATTTGTTAGTAGCCTAATGGTAAATGCTGCAGGTGTAGAAATCTACATAAAACAGATATTGACTTTGATGTCAGGGCTAGATTACAGCATGAAACTTAATTAAATGAAATTGCCAAATGTTGGAGTTGGAATAAATACCTCTGTTCTTTTGAGAAATAAAAGCCAAATGCTTGATCATTTTACAGCCACATAATTTTTGTTATTCATTATTTGTTTTGGTTGTTTAAAAACGCAACAAAAAAAAAATCTGATTAATCGATTAATCGACCGATAAAGTGCTAGATTAATCGATTACAAAAAGAATCGATAGCTGCAGCCCTAATAAACACATTGCGAAAGGCTGCGACATATAGCTAAAGACAGTCCAAGATTTTCTTTGTAAGTTGAAAGAAAATATCGGAAGAAAACTTAAATGTTAAAATACATGTCATTCTTTTTTAATGGTGCCTTTTTATGTTCAATTCAATGTTCAATTTTTTTCAATACAAGAATGTCGGTAATGATTTCCTTTCGTTTTGAATTCAACAAGCAGTTTTTGTATTTTAGCAGAATACTGAAAGCAGCAGAACAGAGAACACTTTAATATCTGTTCATTTATCGCGAGTAATGTAATTATTACGTTTTTCAACAACGTTGTTGCATATCGTATATTTTCCTCATTTCGTGCAGCCCTTAATGTAATGTAACATCACCTGGCAGTACACTGTGGCCAATCAAATACGTCCACACACATTCCTGGTAGATTAGTTTGTAACTTAAAGGAACACGGCGACTTATTGGGACATTAGTATTCACCGTAACCCCGACAGTTAGACAAGTCGATACATACCCTTCTCATCTCCGTGCGTGTCCTAACTCTGTCTGACGGCTCCACCGTTAGCTTAGCCTAGCACAGATCCTGGAGGTAACCGGCTCCAACTAGCCTACTGCTCCGAGTAAGTGACAAAATAACGGCAACATGTTCCTATTTAAATGTTGTGATACGCTGCAGCTCTGAGCAGAGCTGCAAGCATATCACCAAGTAGCACGGCTTCCCTTTCTGAGAATATAGTTCCCAGTTTATATACAGTTAGAAGATGGCTGTGTCTCATGTGACGTTAACGTTACACGCTGTGACTATACAAATCACAACATGTAAATAGGAACATGTTGCCGTTATTTTGTCACTTACTCGGAGCAGTAGGCTAGTTGGAGCCGGTTACCTCCAGGATCTGTGCTAGGCTAAGCTAACGGTGGAGCCGTCAGACAGAGTTACGACACGCACGGAGATGAGAAGGGTATGTATCGACTTATCTAACTGTCGGGGTTACGGTGAATAAGCTAATGTCCCAATAAGTTGCCGTGTTCCTTTAAAAACTTTTATCTTGCAATTGTGATACAGTGATTGTTATGGTGACAAGTTTTGGGAGTTGTAAAAATCTTTATGAGCAGCTGTGCAGTGGTTTGCTGTCTGGCAAGCCTTAAAACACATGCACCTAGTACTGAAACTAGACTTCCTGGATCACATTTCATCATTTTACAGGTACAGTACATGAAGAAACACACCCCACCACAGACCCTTGCCAGGGTTTTTATTTTAACTATTATTTTGAACGCCAGCTTTTGTCCTTGAAATAAGAACCCCTGTGTCACATTATTATCCATTAGTAAGGCGCTGCAGCCCATTCTCCTCAGTTACTGCTTGTGTATTGCATAATGAATCCCCAATATTAAGAGTTAATTGAAATTGGTTTAAAATGGCACAATTTCTTTTTTACTTTAACCTTTTTCTACATTAACTTTACACTTCCACGTTACAGGCAAATTACAGAAAATATATTTGATAACCAGTAAAAGAAATGGCCATCAGAACTTCCCAGATCCCAAAGTGACATCTTGAAATTGCTTGTTTTGTCCCACCAACCATTATAAACCAAAGATCAAAGACATCTTTGCTTAAAATAAAAAATTAAATAAAAAAAGACTAAAACTATAAATCGATTGTCAAAGTAGTTGTGGTTTGTGATGCTCTAGTGGTGCTATTATCCAGACTCTGGGTTACTAATTGGTCTAACGTATATATCTAGCCATTTCATGTTTGGCACGGATCTGTGCAAGTTAAGAAATACTAGCATGTGTAAGAAATGACATGTACAGTTTACAGTATGTTGGGTTTATCTTGAATAGGCCTTTTCCATTCCGCAATTAGTGTAACTATAAAAGCATGGGTTGTCTGATGTTAGAGTGGGGGTTTAAATGTCACACTAGGGTTGGGTATGGTTTGGAATTTTTTCCGATACTGGTGCTAAAACAATACGGTGCATAAACTGTGCCTGAACTAAAACTTAAGGAAAAAAGAGAAGAGCACAAACAGACAGTTGGTGACATTAAAGAACGGCTTGTTTATTGCTAAGGCCATGTGGTCACACTTAAATGATTTATTAAAAATGTAATAACTTATTTCACCAGTCAATTGCAGTTAAACGACAAAAAGAAGAACCACTAGATGGCAGAAGGGTATTTTACAATAACTTGGAATGCACCACGAGCTTGTTTAGTCGTTTAGGAACTGGTTCCCGTACCCAACCCTACTTCACAATGACGTCACTGCTGAAGAAATAGTAATTTGGCTCAGATATGTAGCCTAGTTCTTTGGCTTACTGAAGTAGTTTTGAAGTGCATGTCCACTTTAGTTAATGAAGAAATGGCTCAGCTTCAATTTCCCTCCAAATAGACTATATAGTTATATTTTAAAGGCAAATATACAGACACTGATTTGGCTGTTTCTGTTCCAAGAAAAACATTTTAAAGCACGCTGGTTTGTTTGCACATGATGTTATTAGAGTGCTGTGGAAGCAGTAGCTGTGACACTGGGCAATGTATTTACCTGGCTCCAGTAGTAAAGTCTGACCTTCCTAGAAGCTTGCCAACACTCTTTGTCTGAAAACGTTGTGTTCTGTTGGTGTAAAGAAAACAAAAGTCAGACAATGCACCATTGTTAACTTACAGCATCAGCCTTAGAAAATCCAGCAAAATTGCAAAATGTACAACCATCCTGTATATGATGTGAATGCCTCGGCCAAACACTTTTCAGGGCTGAATGTATTGCCCCCCTGTCCTGCTCAGGTAGAAAAACGTGACAATGGCCGATGCTTACATTTTTTTTTACAATGCTTTTATTGTGATCTTAATGTGTATAATTGTATTGTAAAAGTGATGTATGGTGTGATTTTGAAGTTAAAATGTGATATTTTTAGACCTGAGGTCTGGAGGGGAAAAAAAGTAAATTATACTGTAGTTTCTACTTTTTCCACTTTCCACTTTTTTCCACTTTTCCACAAAAAAAGCTAATCTTCTTAAATTAATAGATAAATGATGAATAACACCATATTACTTTACTTCATATGAATAAACAACATACTTCATGAAATAGGAAAATTAGGATGGAAATCAGGGTAGAACTATATATAAAATCAACAAGACTAACGCTGGGTTTTCACAGGCAGCTTTGAGAGCGGCAGAGCGGGGCAATTCAATTCATTCCCTATGCAAACAGCAAAGTGAAGTCTGCTAAGGGCGGGGTCAGTCAACCTTTGGAGAAAAACTTGGAAAGTGTTAATTTTTCACCTGCAGGGGACTGGGCCAGTCCTTAAAAATTGCACTACCCTAACATGCACAGTTCAGGCTACAGCGACACTTTTAGTTCCGGAAAAATAATAATCTCCAGACTACAATAGGGTTCCCAGCACCACTGGTACTGGAGCAACGTGAGCTCCCAGCCCATTTGGGCTTGGAACACCTAAATAGTGAAGTACTATAGTAGTGCAATAACGTCTAGCTTTTGTTTCAGGTTGATAAGACATTATCATCAATGTGTGATGGCTGCTCTCTCTCCTACTCAATAGCAACCCCTGTCTGCATGGTAACCAAGGCATGGTAACCATACCAAGCAACAACATAATGGTGAGTATGTGTTGTCTCTGTCTCTGAGCTATCACGGCAAAGTATTATTACAGCTTTCAATCATTTGAGTTGTTATTTACCCGGTGCATACCCTGTACTACAGCAAGGAGCAAAGTCTGCGCGTTATCATGTAAACAGAAGATTTTTAAGATATCTTACTTGGAAAGTTGCTCTTCACAATTCTATTCATTGTATGTAAAGGCTCTGACACACCAACCTGACGGCAGACCCTCGGCAGAAAAGGCAGTCGGACTGATCAGTGTCCCCGAGTTGGTCAAAAAAGTGCCTCGGAACACACCGAAGCGACGCCGACTTGAGCGTACGTTCTGCGCGTGGGCGAGACGTAATACGTCTCCATAACAGCAGGCGGCGCTAATCTGTATTGTCGCCCCAAAAATGAAATCAGCAGCTGATTGGACGAACGCGTCAAGTGGGTTTGGCTTCTCCCGAATTTGAAAATGGCTGCTCGATTGGAAATACGAAAATAGTTAACCGAAATATGTTTCTGAAAACATTTTAAGTGAGAAATAGGCCATGCAGTTGCTGAATCTGTCTTCATTTCAGATCGACAAAAGTCAGTTTAAAAGATTTTCGTCAGATTTTGAGAGGCGCTCATCCCGCTCGTCATTTCCCGGGTTAGCACTCCGCCATTCAGATTGGTCATTGAGTCTGACTGCGCGCCCTCCGACTCGAGTCACCGACCTCGCCAGACTGTCCGACGGCCAATTATCGGGTTGGTGTGTCAGCGCCTTAAGACTCAGAACATTTAACCTTGTTTCAAAGGCTTGAGTGAGGCTTGAGTGAGGCTTGAACGATTTATTGACATCAGACACTCAGCTCTGTCTAACTTAAACCTAAGAAATCGACAGCTGCAAGTGATGCAAAATGCTTCTGCTTGAGGACTCACAAAGACCAAGAACGTGGATGACATCACTCCAGTTCTGAGGTCTTTACACTGGCTTCCTGTCCGTCAAAGAATTGATTTCAGAATATTTCTCTTGGTTTATAAAGCACTGAATGGTTTATTTCTGATCTGCTGCTACATTATGAACCATCCAGACCTGTCAGGTGGTCTGTCCCCAGAGTCAGAACTAAACAGGGAGAAGCAGCGTTCACTTTTTATGCATCACATAACAATAACTCCCAGAAAAGTGCGGGTCCGCTGCAACGCTGTTCTTTTAAATCAATGCTGAAGACTTTCCTGTTTGACACTGCCTTTTATTAAATCTAATGATTATTAATTTCTTACACTCTCGTCTTATTGTATTTTACCATGTTTTGGACTTTCTATTCTCTTTAAAGGGACTGTACTTGACAATCAGAAGAGTAACACAACAGCAAACATATATAAATTGCTATGTAAAGATATAGTGGAGTAATGGCGTCCTGAGCAGAGAATGAAGTCACACTCCCTCTGTGTGTGTTGTGATCTGAGCTTCTTCTTTGTTTTGATAGCCGTTCCGGCCACGCGTGCATGTCAGTGCATGTGGCCATGAAAAAAACTCATGAATTTCATGAAGAGAGCCGTGTGGAGGCAATCCAAGCCCACTGTCCCCCCAGTATTTTGAGTACAGCCCCTTTAATGACTTTGAATTGCCTTGTTGCTAAAATGTAATATATATACAGTAAATAAACTAACTTTGGTACCTTCGCTGCCTGCATACTTTGCTGGACAAAATAGATAGTCCCATCTCGCACACGTCTGGGCAAAAATAGCAAAAAAAGAGAACTTTGTCTCCCATGGGGCCCCAGGTGCAGCAAAAGGCTCCACTGTAGCAAATTATACAGAACATTCCTAAAGCATGACTCTCCCACTCCTACACACACACACACACACACACACACACACACACACACACACACACACACACACACACACACACACACACACACACAGCATACGCCCTTCAAGCCAATATAAATGCACGCAAACTCAAACATGCACTGTACTATGCTACAAATGCTATAATGCTAATCTACAAACTCAAGAGTTTGTATTTATACTTGAGCGCAAGTGACAGAGAAAGCAAGTGAGTGAGTGAGCGTGAGTGTGTGTCTCAGAGTGTCCAGCTCAGCACAGGCAGGTGGTGCAGTATCACATTGCCATCATTTATTCAACAGGACCCGGACAGAGAGAGGGGAGTGAGGAGCGGATGGATGGATGGATGGATGGATGGATGGATGGAGGTGATGTCAGGGGATGGAGGAGGACGAGGATAGATGGCAGCCTAAAGACAGGGAGACACTTTCCACTACACTTTCTTCACAGTTTGGATTAGATGTTATCAACAGCCATATTTCCACCCAAATCCCCAGAGCATTTGAGGCAAACCTTCGCCGTGTCCCCAAACAAGAGAGATTACGATAACGACAGTTCTGCATTTCTGCTGCTTTCAGTATTCTCCTACAATACAACAAATTGCTTGGTCAATTTAAAACTAATGAAAGGAAATAATTTGCAACATTCTTTTATGGACAAATTGAACATTATATTGAATATAAACCTCCACTAAAAAAAGAAAAAATGACAATTACATTTTAAAGTGCAGTTTTTCAGTTTCTAAGTTCTTTCAACTTACACAAATAATCTGCTTTGTGTCTATCACGATATGTTGCAGCCTTTCGCGATGTGTATATTGTGCCAGTTAATATTGCGATGAAGATAAAAAAAACGATATATTGCGCAGCCCTACTAAAGGTTCACTTACACTTATACTGTAGGTACACTATCTTTTTTAACTGCATCTCATGGGCTACACCAAAGAACATGGTTTGTTGGGTCATGTTTATGTTAAACATTTGCTAATGGTACAGCTACAATGGAACAGCTCAAATTAGCACGTTGATCCAAAACTTTGTAGGGCAGCATATGATGTAATATAATGGCCGTGCTTTAGCTATATTTTTGAGCCCACATGAGCCCTTAAGTTTAGTTCTGAGTCAAAAAAGTTAGTCATACAAATAATTTATCTTTAGTCGCTATTGCCTCACTAAAACCTTTATCATCATCATTATTATGTGATGTTACTGAACGCTTCAGATGTTGAGAAAGCAGGGCTAAAAAAAGGTGCATTTCTGCAGGGCACAGCGGCTTCAAAGCAAAAGCTAAGAGAGGTCTGCATAATGCGCACAATTAGGTAAATAGATGGAGGACGCAGCTCTTTCTCTTTATCACAGAATCTGCTGACGTAAAGATGATGAAATACCAGGAGAGAGATGGAAAGAGATATCAAGGCAAAGCAGTGCATAAAAAAGATGAAAGAGCGAGGAGGAGGTTACACCTTCACAATAAAACGTCACATCTTCCACACTCGCCGCCAAAATGGCACAGGTATACTGAATAGTCTGTGATTTCCATTCAACTGTACTCCTACTTCCAGTCCTTGCTTTGTGTTAGACTTTGACATAAGTGCAGGATTAAAACTGCAGAGAGTTATCAGCCAACTCTGCAGCTCCCCTCAGCTTCACAGAGTGATTTAGCCTCTTTTAGCTCATTGTTTTGGTTTTTAGGGCCAACAAATGTACTGTCTCACAACTCCGATCCAACTTTTTAGGTTCTAGAAGGCGCGGTCCTCTCCAGCAGCCTCTCTGTCAGCTCTGTTAAATGTATTTTGGGTCGCAACAATCTAAAAAAAAGAATTTCGCTGCCTTTTTTTGAGAATTGTTGCAGCCCAAAACGCCTGATTTTGCTGGAGCTTTTGTAAAAAATTGCGATTGAAGTTGCGGTCTTCTGTATGTTTGTTGCAATGAAGTTGCGGGAGACAGTGAAAGTTGCAAAAAAAAGGTTTTGTATAGTTTTGGGGATAATAAAAATTACTCTGGGCTGAGTTTTCCTAGTAACCAAAAAAGGCTCAGGATGCTGCAAATGTTGGTATAATATGAAAATGGCTGGTGGATTTAAGACAAAAAAATAATAATTTATGGAATAAATCAAATTTGAACATATGTGTCAGTGGCTTATTGTTCTTTACATTTTTTGTTAATTTCCTATCCTGGCCTGGGAGACACATTCATATGGTTTGATAAAGTAGCTACTTATGGGACTTTAACTTATCATTGCACTTACAATAACAAGCGTAGCTGTCCCCAATTTAGGTCATCCTGTATGTCTCATCTCCGGTTTTTTTCTGCATCCACGGTGTGTGTGTGTGTGTGTGTGTGTGTGTGTGTGTGTGTGTGTGTGTGTGTGTGTGTGTGTGTGTGTGTGTGTGTGTGTGTGTGTGTGTGTGTGTCAGTTGCGGGGGGGAACTGACCAGCAGCTCCACCTACAGGTTGGCAGGACGGTCTGAAATGTTTTACATGGTCTTTCGTTGTACGTTTTGTTGGTAAATGTGAGATGTTCGAGTCACACACGTCTCATCTTCATATCAGAAACAAGGAAATGAATTTGGCGACGTCCGTGTGTTACGTCATCCCATTCTCACTCCCGCTTGGTCAGTGGCTTTCAGAGTCACATACTGATGCAAAGTCTGGCATGTGGGACTGCTGGGATTGGTTGAAGTCGCGGGAAACTCCAGTTATTGGTCAAATTTGTGGAAAAGTTGCGGTGATTCGTCAAAATTGCGAGTCGCGAGTCGATTGGTTGAATTTGCGTGAATTGGTGCGATCGCGACATCGCGAAATCCTGGAGGGACTGATTATAATGTTACTAAGTTGTTAAGCTGTTAAGACCCAACAGTAACTAGCATGCTACGTTTTTAAATATTAGGCTAAAGCTGACTCTGTTCCACACAATGATACGATCTTTAAATACCACCTTTAAGAATACTAACTTAATGTCCTGTTGGCATGGGCTTTGAAAACTCACCTTTTTTTTTCATGCCTTTGTCTAAATCTAATATGCTTTAAAAGCAGCTCCAGAAGTGGAAGCAGATGAACGCTATGAGCATGTGACTGACATTTCACAGTGTGTCTGTGGATGAGACAAACAGGCAAACTTTGCCTCTGCTGGAATGGTAACTGTGAGGCTCTGGTCTAATACTGTCTGAATAGCCTGAGATGACCAGGAATTTGTCTGGCTCTAATCTTTTCCCATAAGGAAGCAGAGTTCACAGCCTGTGTGACACAAAGCTCAGTGGGCACAAAGGAATAGAGCGGGTTAACAGGCCCCTAATGGGGATCAAACCACTTTTTAAATGCAAGCAAATCAGCCAAACAAGCTTACACTGCAACACACAGACACATGGGAGCTTATGCAGCGGCTTAAATAACTACAAAAAAGGGGGAGAGACAATAAGAGAGAGAGAGGAATGAAGGGAGGGAAAGCCAAACAAAGCAGTGAATCAGAGAAATAAAACGTTATTTTTCTGATTCATTTTCTGGTTTCATATTGGTTCTGTTCTAAAGCACAAATAAAACCTCTGAGGGAAGGAGATGCATGGAAGGATGATTTTGTGTGAATGCAGAGCTTAATCCTGACTGTTTCTGTGTCTGTGTCGCTTTAAACTTGTGGAAAAATACTAGAGCCTGACCAATATACGTCGATGGGCCGATATTAGGCATTTTACAAACTATCGGTATCGGCATTTATAATGGCCGATAAATTCATATTTAAAAACTAAAATAAAAACGGACGAAACACCTTCAATCATGTTATGAGTGCTGGCGTTGCATAGTTTGTCCACCAGAGGGCGCTCTACAACGTCCCTGTCGGCAACACTCATGTTTAACCCTTTAAGTTTCATATTTTAAGTTTGTATTTTTATACATTTTATTTATCAGAACTTTAATAGATTTTGATGTTCCTCTGTTCTGACCATAAAACAAGTTTATTTTTAAACTGCATTATCATATTATTTTAGTTAGGACTCATAAATAACTACAAATAAATAATGTTATGGAAGCCTGTTTGTTTTGTTACGCATTTTTGGATTTAAATAATATATATATATATATATATATATATATATATATATATATATATATATATATATATATATATATATATATAATAATAATAATAATAATAATAATAATAATAGGTAAGCTTTGAGTCAAACAAAGTTGCAAACAGAGGAGTTTACAGTGTGTTGAGGGCTATATTTCAGGGGTGGAAACACACAGAGCCTGCTGTCATGCGGAGAGAGCATATGAGTGTGTAAGGGCTCACTAAAGACTCATTAATTACACACCACTTTAAGGTTAATGAAGCATTGGGGCAGGTGAGGCAGAAAGGTCAGGCCTGAGTTGTACATCACAGGAAACAGCTGTTAACATTCACATCACACTCAGACTGTCAGACAGTCACGATGATTCAAGCTGGAGTCCAATCACAACTCCAGTTTAATGCATGTACGCACACTGAAATCTGATCGCAGTTTCACTCTGTCTTGTCTCAGTCCCAGATAAAAAGAACTCTGGATTTTATTTCAAGACCGGTCAAGACCACAGCTGCCTTTTAATTATTTTATCAAGGCACTTCTCTTAATATACTTATGGCAATAAAAGTGACTATAACTTCTCCGGAGAGATACACACAGTGCTGCCGCAACTATCTAACAGCAACATTGCTGTAGTAAGAGTTGTCTGTATGCTATAGCAAAATAAAACGAAATTACATTCTTCTCCCGAAGGAAAACCGCCTCTTCTGTCCCTTTATAAAAAATTACATATATTTGTATTGACCAGCCAAATTTAGCTTTTTGTTACAATGTCCCTGAGCAAATATGAGCCTGGTTCAAAGATGACCAGTGCCTCCTATTTAACGGTTTCTTGTCAATCTACTTACATCTCAAAGTTGTTGGCTGTTTAGTTTTCATCTAGAACAAAAGTCTGCAAGTTTTGGGGTCCTTGCTTTTTACAATATATATCAATAACCTCAGTGAAAATGTTATGAATGCCAATATACACATGTATGCTGATGATACCATTATCTACTGTTCTGCAAAATCACCTGCTGAGACAAATTTAAAGCTACAAAAAGCATTAGAAAATATTCAGCTCAATTTACATGCATTAAAGCTAGTTCTTAATGATAAGAAAACTAAATATATGTTTTTTTTAGCAGAACCCGTAAGCATGGACCTTTCCTGCCTCATCTCCACACATTACAGGGCAGGCCAATAGAACTAGTTCCCTCGTACAAATACCTGGGATTTATATTGGAGAAAGACATGTCTTTTAAATTGCATATTGAGCAGTTAATCACTAAATCGAAATTAAAGTTGGGCTTTTACTACAGAAACAGTTCCTGCTTCACACAGAACGTCTAGAAAAAGTTGGTTGAATCTACCTTCTCGCCAATTTTAGACTATGGAGATGTGTTTCACAGACACTCAAAAACGTCCCTGTTGAAATCTTTGGATTCTGTGTATCATTCAGCACTGAGATTTACTGAGATAGATTTGGTTGACCCTTTTGTACAAATCAATAACTGTACATACTCCTTCATATTTAACCACACTCTTAACATCTAGTAGATCTTAGCATAATCTAAGATCAAGTAGATACATAATGTATGATGTTCCACAAACTAAAACAGAGTTTGGAAAAACTGTTTTTTTTACAGTGCTCCAACTTCCTGGAATGATTTACAAAATCAGCTACAATTGCAGGTTTTTATTTCACATACTGAATTCAAGTCCTGCCTACATCAAATATTCCAACATGTTTGCTCTTGTTTTTATTTCTTATTGCTGTCCATTCCTATTCTGTCTGTTATTTGTTGTCTGTTAAAGTGTATTTTATGTGCTGCCTTCTTGGCCAGGGCTCACTTGTAAAAGAGATGTGATTTTTTTCCCCTGGTTAAATAAAGGTTAAATAAAAATAAAAAAAAGTCTGCATTCGTCATTGTTGACAATCCTGCTCTGTTTAGTACCGAAGCCGTGGCCCAAGTGTTGTGCAGCAGTTGTCTCTAGATTCTCCCGATCGTCCACCTTAACATGAATACCCATCCCTTTAAGAGTGGGAGCTGCATCCACGAGGGTCATGAAGATCTTCACGCTGGAATCCAGATGGATTTTCAGCTGAGCGGGGAATGGTGATTGAGCTTTGATTGA
Source organism: Gymnocephalus cernua (assembly GCA_023631565.1). Lineage (NCBI taxonomy): Eukaryota > Metazoa > Chordata > Actinopteri > Perciformes > Percidae > Gymnocephalus > Gymnocephalus cernua. The sequence continues at coordinate 34,813,747 of CM042426.1, read as the reverse complement.
CTAATATTTTAAATCAATCAATGCAGATCCACTTGACTTAAAGCTCTGCAGTGTGAAGTTGTTCTTGCCCATAAACAGAGCACAGCTAGCTTTTTCAAGCAATTCGGAGGCAAACTTCTGAGAAGTTTGTGCAGTAAAGAGAGTTTCCTGAATCTGACTTGGAACATTCGAGAGAAAGATGAAAATGTTCTTGCATGAGGGCAGTTGTGGCCTCTGTAAACATAATGCAGGATGTAACAGAACCTGTCATTTTATAAGAATCAAGATTCTCCAGAGAGCAACACAGTCAGAACACATTAAGTGAGCCATATTCGTATTCAATTGCTAATGCTTATTGACACCAGAATAACTAACTGATGTGGCTGATTGTTCCAAAGTCGTTACACCTAAAGCTAAGTGTGTAGTTTCTGCCACCCCCATGAGGAATTCTGAGTAATGATGACAACACTGTTGGCACGTCCACGATACAAGCCTTCCATGATACCACACTGCCCCCCGACTAAAACAACTTTTGAATGTACACGTTCCACCAAAACAAGTTCCTTCCCGAGACTATTTGCTGTTGCTCATCACGGCGCTTAGCACCGGCCAAGACGATTGTGATTGGATTAAAGAAATGCCAATAAACCAGAGCACGTTTTTCTCCCATCCCGGAATGCTGTGTGAACTAGCCAGACCCTCCTCCGCAGCGCTGTGGAGGAAGGTCTGGCTATGCGAGACTAGGTCTACATTTAATGCTGCCATCAGTCTGGGACTGGCTCCAGCCGGCCATCGTCGAAAAATAACACTTGCCAACGGGCCTAACAACTTTTATGGGGGAAACCCTGCATACGGAATAAAGGGTTGGAGAATTAGCCATGATGTTGAATGTTTAATCTCTGTGTCCGATGTAAAGCAGTTACAGCACAGTGCCATGTTACGTCAGGTCCATTCAGTTTCTGTGGTTCAATGTCACAATGAGAGCTGACGGAAATTCATGCAGTCTTCTTTTTTACGTTCTTTTTTATTATTATTATTATTATTATTATTATTATTATTATTATTATTATTATTATTATTATTATTATTATTATTATGCCTAATTTTTTAAACCTGGCAATGTAGTTTCAGTTTAAAGGTCCTATGACATGGATGCTTTTATATAGACCTCAGTGGTCCCCTAATACTTTATCGGAAGTCTCTTTCCAGAAATTCAGCCTTGGTGCAGAATTACAGCCCTAGAGACAGTCCCACAATGAGCGTTCCTTAGGACGTGCCATTTTTGTCTGCAGCTTTAAATGCTATTGAGAAGGAGAGAGGGGGGGCAAGGTGGAGGGTGGGGGTGTGGCCTTGACCAAACGCCATGCTTCGCTTGTTTGCAAGCCATGATGTCTCTCTCTTTCTCATGGGCAGGCCAAATTCTCTGGGCAGGCAAAGCAGAGAAAGGGGAGATAACCTTTCCCCTTATGTCGTCATAAGGGGAAGAGTCCAGATTGGCCCATCTGAGCTTTCATTTTCTCAAAGGCAGAGCAGGATACCCAGGGCTCGGTTTACACCTATCACCATTTCTAGCCACTGGGGGAACATAGGCAGGCTAGTGGAACTCATATTAAAAAAAACTGTGTGAATTTTTCATGCCATGAGACCTTTAATTTTTTTTTTTAAGGTTTAAGTTTTTATTTAGTTTCGGTTTACTAAAAATATTTTTGCTGCTCATTTTCGTTTTTCTATAATAACCCTGCACAGACTCAGACAGGATGAACACATGTGGTGCACTGGTTAAAGCCGTAAAGACTGTGATACGGATCCACTTTAACGACATGTTATTGGAGCAGAAATGGATTAGAGAAGTTGATCTGATCTTTCTCTCTGTGTGTCAGATTCAGACACTCTGGAATCATTTGTGTTTGCTGTTGTCTGAGTAACAGCAGAGGTAATTGAGCGTTAAAGCCGAGTAAATCTGTCTGTGACCCCAGGTGGGAGGCGGGTACACACACCCACGCACACACACACACACACACACACAACGGTGTCCCATGGCAAGTCCCATGGGTATGGCTACAGATCAAAGTTATTCCAGGGTTTTCCCTTAGCCAAATGAACGTAACTACATGACTTACTCAGATCTAATAATTGTATTTGGACTAATTTAGCAAGTTTTGTCTTTAAGATTTTTGAGTGTTATTTATTTATTTATTTATTATCTGCTCTAGCTGTTTCAAAGTTTTAGACACAGATATGGTAACAATAATGGTTCAAAATATGTGAAATTGCATATTTCTTTTATTGAAAAACATACAATTTTCTTGTAGTAAGGACCTCTTAACCCCCCACCAATTAAGTGCCCCTAAGTCTTTCACAAACCTAGGGAAAACATTCCTCAAAATGATCACCATTGCCTCTCAAAAAGTCACAAAAATCTCCTAAACTGACCGTTGTCGATCGGAAGTAAAGGAAGATTCAGCAACTGCAGCTTATTTCTCCATTAAAATGTTTTCAGAAACTTTTCGGAAAATAAGAGATCATATTCCAAACGAGCCACCATGATGGTCGGTTTTGAAATCCGGGAGCAGACAGCCCCATGAGTGAAGCTTTCGTCCAATCAGGTGTAGCCATCATAGCTGTCGGAGGGTGGTGGTTTTCTAACTGCTAGTGGCGAGCCCACTAGTGTGAAATGCTGGGAAGCGGGGCGATCCCTGCCGTCATAAAAACGCCTATGTGGACACGAGCCATCACAATGTGATTAGCTTTGTTATCTTTATCGACGCTGATCAATTAAAATACACCCAGATTGGCCCTGATACCGATTTGTAGAATTGTCTTGTGACATCTAAGAGCTCAGAAATATGGACATTTCAAAATCTACAATTTCCATGTGACACATGCAACATATGAGTCGAGCATAAGACGCCGACCTCAAACACAGCTCACACGGTCGTCTCATTACATGCGGACCTACTGCACACTAGCACACACATAGACACATTAAAGACGTATAGAGATTGTAAAAAGGAAGCAGACCAGTTTTACAGGTTCAGTTCTACACAGCAGGATCGGCCATGCTGGCGCCAAAATACCATTATCTGGCTACTGAGAGGGAATGGACACCAATAAAGTGTCCAGAAATATATCCACCGAAAAATGCAGTGTAGGCCTCTGACCATTTCTGTATCCGTCATCTGTATAAAGTCAACAGTCAGGACTGCAATAGTACAGCTAGTAAATTGAAAGACTTTACCCACAGACCACAGCCAAAGATATGACAAGCTTGAGTACTCAATTTGAGTACATCCAAAAAAGCTTTTTGAAGGGCTGCTTCATCAGGATAGTTATTTAATCAATTAGGGATGCTTCAACTGACTGGGTGTCATCAGTCAATAAAAGTGTTGGCATCTATCACGACTGTCCAATCTCAACCACATATACATCTCTAGAAAACTGTGATAGGTATATTGTTCATGTTTTACAGACCATTAATTAATTAAAAATAATAATCAGCAGAAAATTCTTGTTAATGCCCATTCAGACCAAAAAAAGCTATTTGGTTATTTTCCGCAGGGTTGTGCGGTGGTGGGAGTGTCACTTAAATGGCCCATTTGTGTGACGTCCTGTTGTGTTCTTTAACTGTACATACACACCGCCGCCAACTTCAGCTGCAAAAGCAGCTCTGGCCGCCCTGTCAAGGACGCTAGTCAAAAAGTACAGGAGAGCTTTTGACGCTTTGGCTGCTCTGACGTGGCAGGACAGTCACATCAAGCAAGGAAGACTAGCATACGTACTTAAATAATAAAAACATCACACACTTTACCAACTCACCTGAGACACCAACTATTTTTTATTTTATTGTTTTAACTGGTCCCTATACGTAAACAAAGTCATATCATAAATTATAGGGAACCCAGCAACAGCGATGATGAGCTTTTCCTCCATTTTTCTCGGAACTAATGTCTTGGCAGGAACGAAAGTTTACATCGTATGTTCTCTGGAATCAGCCAGCGTGAAGGACATCTATATTCCGATTGGTTGCTGGTCGTTTGCCACTGAACCACGTCATAGCTCATTACCATAAAGTTGACCAAACTTCAACTTTTTGATTGACGCTCTGGTCGCTCAACACGCCGACGGATATGCCGCTTCTTGCAGCTGAGAGAAGCCAGCTTCCATTGAAAATGAATGACTTCCTGTAACTTTGAAGCTCAAGTTGGCGGCGGTGTGTACGTACAGTAAAACACTTCTTGTTTGACAAACATTCAGCTGTTACCCAAACTCCTGGGCAGTTCAATGCTTGCGTTTGTTGTTTTAAAACTTTCTTGTGGCAGCGATAGAGGCAGTGGTGTTTCCTGTTTCCTGTACGGGACTCTCACATTGCCTCAAAACACACCAACAAGTCTGATCTCCGGTTACATGATTGGCCACCGCAGCGTGACGTCGGGTTGCGTTTCTCCAAAAGTTGAGTCGGTCTCAACTTTTCACCGCGGGCCGCTGCCTTTTTTTCGTTTCCTCCCTGCGGCAATCCCCGTCGCAGCCTTAACGCACTACCGCCATTCAAAATGAATGGAAAGACCTGCGTTATTGCCGCACCGTCTGAATTCACCGTTAGTTGCAACCTTACGGACAAAAAATTTTAAGTTAATACCTTCAATTTGTGTAATATTTTGGCACAACATCAAATACCTACTCCAAATATCAGTAAAGAAAACAAAGGGAATAAATCAGTCTCTCTGTTCAACCACAAAAAGGCCTAAAAACAGGATGGTGGTGACCCCCAAATGTCAGTGGCTCCACACAGGGCCATCTGCTGCTCCTGTTCTCTACATCTGGAAGACAGATCACCAAGAGGCCACCAGATGCAGCCAATGATGTCATCCGGTGGTTCCACCCATACAGGAAGGCTGTGTGTGCTTATATCCATGTGTGTTTATTATGTGTGTATGACTGTGTTACAGGGTAAGTTATGGCTTCATCCTAGTCAAGGAGCCTGGAAAGAGAATGAATGTATGCAAGTACGTGTGTGTTCAGGAATTCGGAGGTCAATGCTTGCTTGGCAGATGTCAGCCATTTTCAAAAAGTCACACACGTCATGCAAGCAATCCGTCAAAAATGCATATTTACGCCAAATAATTTACTTTCATGAGAATATTTGGTTTTCACTAGAAAACTAGGTGCACGCAATTGGCAGGGGTTAAGGGCTTAAATGACTTTGAATTTGTGAACAGCCCATGTGAACATCCAATGATTATTTCTGTCTTCCTGTCAATGTTAAAATCAGTTATCGGTATCAGTCAAAATCTTCCCTAGTTTTTATAGCATCAAATACCTAATAAAACCAAACGGATCAGAAAAATTATGAACTTGAACAAACATCAGCGTTATCAGAATTGAATTGAATCAGAACTACCTTAAATGACAGAAACTATCTTTGGTAGAAAAGAAATATGTAGCCTACTATGGTTTGGCCCATGTCCCATACAGGTTCATGACCAAAGTGCAGCCAACCACCAGGGGGTGATCTAGATATACAAACTCTACAACACACACACACACACACACACACACACACACACACACACACACACACACACACACACACATTTGAAAAGTTTCAGTGACAGGAGCAGACCAAAGACATTCCTCTGCTTGATCTAACTCAAACTCTGCTGCCAGCCATAATTACCAAGTCCTAAACAAACAGCTAAACATAGACACACACTTACACTCTGTTCCACTCAGATGGAAACACTCCCTCAAAGAATAAAACACTGCCTACACTCACACTGCAGCTCTCTTGACTGCTTCTGTTTGGAGTTTGATAACCCTTCATGCAACCAGTCAAACCTCAGAGTTTCATGATATGCATTTAAACTGTGTAACTAACAGTAGCTACACTGCTGAGTGTGTGACTTACGGTCAATTAGGTAGCACTGTCACCTGACACGACAACTGTCAGAGAGAAAAAAAGAGAACCTTCTTAAATAACGTTTGAAAATAACTCAACCCAAATCCGACCCAAAATCTGTTATTTGGTCAGGATTTTATTGCACGACCAGGTAGCAGAACTTCTGTGCTTCTTTGATGCAGATAAAACATAATGATCTTTCCACTCTGGGCTTCCATTCATGCTAAGCCAGCATTTCCATATAAACCTAGAAAAAGTTGCTTGACACATCCTTGTAATCTTTTCACACCTTGCTAACATCCTAATTATTATGCTGGCTTAGCCTGCAACTTTGTCCGTGATGTTTTTGGTGCTTCTGCACACCCCATGCTGACAACAGCTTGACTTCCACGACCTTCGAGAGGCCTGACAGTCACTGTGATGGAGAGAAAAACACAGAGAGAGGGAGGAGAGAGGAGAGGAAAGGAAAGGAGGAGAAACAGATTGGGAAGTTAAGAGACAGAAAGGGCCGAGCGTGTGAACAGAGAGTTTAGAAAGGGACAAAGAGAAAGGGAGCGAAGTAGACGGGAGATGCTGAGAGGAAAGTAAACAGTGCGAGGGGATTGGAATGTGTTTAAGCAGCCGGCCGGAGTGAGTGAAGGTACACTGTCGGCCTGGCACACAGGCTGTCAGCTACATACCAACTGCTTCCAACTGCACAAGAACAAATACAACAGCATTCTTACCACGGTGTTAACAGTCCTCGAAAGTCAAATTTGGTCTTATTGTAAGTGAAATACACTTTATTTTATCCACAGACGTAAAGAAACAGTTTGAGCGGACAGAGACACTGTAAGTGATGGGACCGAGATAGGGTTGGGTTAAAATAATCAATTCTCCAGTTAAAAATCTATCTTTGTTTGAGTGGTCTAATATCCATTAATAAATCCCAAAATCAATCTTTGAATACATGCCTTTTCAAAGACTATCATGTTAGTCCTGTTAAGTAAAGCAACACTTTAAACAAACTTTTTGGGGGGGTCAATTCTTAATTTAGTTCTCTGAGAATCTCCTATATATCCAAGCTAAATGAAATTCCCCTAACCCAAGTGACATTGAGTTGGAAATGTAATCAAATCAGGACCGTGTGAATCAGAATGGAATTGATTGGGGAAATCATTGGCGATGCTCAGCCCTAGACAGAGAGATGTGTTGGAGCAGACTGAGGTAGACGGAGGAAGTAGAAAGACTTGGCTCCTTTGGTTTGGCCTGAGTTTCAGCGGGTGGAGCGACAAATGAGAGGATGTTGATATCCCACACAGGAAGACAGACAAACAAAGGCTCTGCTGGGTTGACACACTGGACGCAAACTGGAAAGAACAGACCAAAACCATACTTGCCAAATGTGAATAAAACACTGTGAAAAAGAAACAAAGTTAATATTCAAATCAGTAAGCGTCTGATCAAACAATAAGTAAACGAGACTTTGATGCCAACTTTAAGAACTTACATACTTGGTCCTTTGTACACAGCCTAGTCAGTAAAGTATTGATATTTACCACCCAGCCCTACCATAGCAACTAAACTATGCCATAGAGTTGCAACTGTATGAGATTTTCGCGGTATGATGAACGTCTCAGAAAATATCACAGTTTCAGGGTAAAGAGTATTGCACAATTATTGTTATCATCATTACTATTAACAGTAACGACAGACGGAGTGAAGAAATGATTTGGTTAAACAAACGTTTCATCATTGAAACTTTTTTATGAAAGCATGTATAAAAAGTCTCGCTTCAGAAAATAAAATAAAAATAAAAAATTCAATACCAAATAAAATAATAAAATAAGCAAATGTTCACAGTCTGATAACCGTCACTTTTTATACCACGGCACGGTATACTGTGAAACCGGTATATCGCTGCAACCCTATGCTGGTTATTTCTATAAAAGTGTATTGTTGAAATGTGCAGTTGATTATATCGTTATATAATTCAACAACAATTTTGAAAACAATTGTAATTTATTGATCAAAAATGCCAAACATAATAACTAATGTGAGGATTTGATGCTTCTCTTTGTTTCGCAACATTAAACGTCTTTGGGATTTGTACAGTTGGTTGGGCCAAACAAGCAACTGGAAGGCCATGGGTGATTCTGACTTTTTTTGTTTTTTCACTTCTACTAGTGACACAAGAATAAAATAGTATACTTAAAAAGGCAGCTTTGTTTCTCAAAACACAGTGACCAACCCTTACCCACAGTTTTTATTCAATGTACTGGCTCATTAGTTCTCAATAGCAGTACTTTGCTTCCTTGTTTGTTCCCTTTTTAGTATGTCCAGTGTTTACTGTATGCACCTAACACACCAAGGCAAATATCAATTAGTGGAGCCTAGTTACATACAACTAAACAGTCTTTATATAAAAATCATTCTATGATACTACCACACATAGGGTTGAGTATCGCTTGGGTTTTTACAATACCGGTGCTAAAACCTTTTAACAACGGTGCTTAAATGGTGCCTGAACTGATACTTAAAAAAATAAAAGAGCAGAAAACGACAGTCAGAAACATTAAAGAACGGCTTGTTTATTGCTAAGGCCATATGGTCAAATTAGGGCTGGGCAATATACCGATATTATATCAATATCGTGATATGAGACTAGATATCGTCTTAGATTTTGGATATCGTAATATCGTGATATGACATAAGTGTTGTCTTTTACTGCATTACAGTAAAGTGATGTACTTTTCTGATCTTACCAGACCGTTCTAGCTGTTCTATTATTTGCCTTTACCCCACTTAGACATAGTCCACATTACTGATGATTATTTATCTAAAATCTAAGTTTGAAGATATTTTGTTAAAGCACCAATTGTCAACCCTAGAATATCACTGCAAAATGGATAATGAGGTATTTGGTCAAGAATATCGTGATATCTGATTTCCTCCTTATCGCCCAGCCCTAGGTCAAATTTAAATGATTTATAAAAAATATATTAACAATAACTGACTTCACCAGTCAATTGCTGTTAACGACAAAAAGAAGAACCACTAGATGGCAGAAGGGTACTTTACAATAACTTTGAACGCACCATGTTGCAAGTGAACACAACATTAAGCCCTGTTGGTGTTGTTTCTCCGGCAGTGTCCATGCTGTCTCACAGTGCAGCTAGTCTCCTCTGTGTCTTTAGCTGCAGACTGTTGGACGTCTCGCTGTTGGAATCATTTCCAATGAAATACAGACACACATTAACACAGGTTTAGCTGTCAGCATTTTAACCGTGTTTAAGCCAGCTACTAGCTAACAGTAAGCTAATGTTACCTGCTGTGTAATCCTACCTAGCGTCACATGCAGCAATGCTTCCATTTCCTGTAACGTCTGTTTCGGAGCACCAGAGAGCAGCGCAGGCATTTAAGTGGAACCAAAATCCGCAGTGCTATTCGGTCCGGTAGATAATTTAGTCATTTAGTAACCTTTCGGTACCCAACCCTAACCACACACACACACACACACACACACACACACACACACACACACACACACACACACACACACACACACACACACACACACACACACACACACACACACACACACACACACACACACACACACACACACACACACACCAGACATGGTGTCTGAAACAGGAGCACATGGCTCTTGTTCGGTCTTATGCCTTCAGAAACTCTTTGTTTCCATGACAACCACACACAGAAGTCCCCTTTCAGGTTGCTGTGTGTGTGTGTGTGTGTGTGTGTGTGTGTGTGTGTGTGTGTGTGTGTGTGTGTGTGTGTGTGTGTGTGTGTGTGTGCGCCATTCACATGTCAGTGTGCAACGGATGGATACTGTTTTCAACATTCAGGGCCAATAAGGGAGACTGAATTGAGTTAAATGGAGGACAGGGGTGTGAGAGAGAGGTGAGGATGGAGGCAGAAATGAAGAGAGGGCAGAGAGCAGACTGGTACCACTATCAGACCAACAAAGCAGGCAGCTCCAGGCAGCACAACAGATGGTGCTGTCTGCTATGTGAAACCTCAGGACAATGTATGCAGGGGTGCAGGGATACCCCTCACAACCCCATGATCCTCAATACCTTCCCATTAAATATTCACATGTAAACAACCTTTAAAGCAAATATTTTATATTAATAAATGTCCGTGGCATTCAAGCCATTCCCAAATGAGTTGATACAAAGCTAAATTAAGCCCATCAGCTCCACAAAACTCTCTCTGTATTTCTCAGTATGGCTATGTTTACTAATGCTGTAGTCCAGCGACTTTTGCGTGCAGAAGCTCGAGTGATGGACAACAACCGCGTTCAGCTTTGAGACAAAGAGGACTGCTGCAACAGGTGAAGGCGCCGGAGAAGAAGCACCCGCGAGATGTTTCACTCTGTGATTGTGCTTCTAAGAGCCGACCTACACGTTCCGCACAATGACTAAAATCCCAAAAAGAAAGTGGCCGACGGACCCACTGCATTTTCTCTTCTGAAGAGTCCATCGTGTAATTTAATCCTCCGTGTCCTCCTTGATTTGACGGGATAAATGCTACTATCAACTGTGCGGAGGAGGGGTGGGGGTGGTGCGCGATCAAAAAAGGCTAGTGTCCTGTGGATGCTCCGACAATGTTGTTGTCATAACTTGGAATTCCTCATGGGGGCGACCGAAACTACGCACTATAGCTTTAAGGATCCATTCCACCTGTCTCCAGTTACAATTGTTTGCTTGGTTCTTCTGGATGCTGAGCTTATTTTTCCATTCCTTTATGTGGTTTGGAGATGATTCACAGACTCTTTGAAAGTGGTGAGAAATTTAACTACTTCGAAAACCAGTCAAAACTGCAGCGGCTGCACAGGCTCTGTCTGCAAATGATCAGATCACCCAGGAAGCAGGTTAACTCCAGCTAAAGTGCCGGTCTGTTTCTCACTAAAAAATATGTACATAAGCTCTACAGCAGATATTGTTAGTGCGCTGAGGCGAGGGAAGTGGCCTTTAATGTAAAACAAGCAACAGTTTAGGTGACAGCTAAGATAGCAACAGTGTTATGGTAACTCACCAGGCTCGAGACCACCTGGAATATTTCACCATATCAATCAAAAACATGCTTTTCTCCTGCTGCTGAAATGCAGTGCACTAACATCAGATTGGAGTCTCTGGGATGAAATGTTCTCAAGTGGGAGGTTAATTCTTGTGTTAATTTAGGGGTCTGACAAACTGATAAAGTGTGGGACTTCCTGTAGTAGTTTCTATTCTTTGTAGACAAGTCAGCCCAAACATTACAATGCTGAAGGATTTCTTTTCCAACCAGATGGTGAATTGGAATGTATATTTAAGGTTTCATTATATAATGGTCATTTGGTGTATAAATATCAGCACATAGTGTAAAATGCCCATCACAACTTTCTTAAAGGGGCGTTATGCAGTTTTTGGCAATTTCTTCGCTGTTTTCTCGCTTTTTGGTCGCAGGTTTCTCTATAAAGCTCCCCCTACAGCTTCGGAATAGATATTTGGCAACACTGTGTAAAAACTCGCTCGGTCAGTCTGCCGTTTCCTCTTTCTCTGTTCCTCCGCTTTCCTAGCTTTCTGCTTCTTTTTTGCCGGCTCAGCCATGGCTCGCCGGCCCAAAGTTGCAAGGGTGGTTTTTCCGCTCACAGGCGCTAGGGGGAAAGCGAGACGACCACCATTCAACCTGGAAAAGGTCATATAACCGTTCCAATGACTCCGAAGCTGTTCACTTAAGGTAAATTAAGCTAAAAGAAACTGCATAGTTAGTTCCCCTTTAAGTCCAAAGTAAGGTATGTTTTGTCCAACAATCCAAAATCCAAAGATACACTATTCAATTTACTGACATATAGGCTATGTTTGTTATTTTGGCTTGCTAATCAACATTATTAAAGTCGTTTGACAATGTAATTTATTGACCAATCATTTCAGATTTAATTCAAGGGGAATGCAGACATAAGATTTTTGGATCACTTCTTCACTTGCATTTTTTTGATCAACACAGATGAGGGAACATTTCATACCCTCTGTGTAGGGCTGGGTAACGTTTAGAAATATTCAATATCAGCGCCGATTTGATGCCCGACTTTCAGTATCGATGTGGAAACGTAGGGTTGGAGTTTGATAGCATTTAATCAATCCTGTCTATCCCCTTATTAAATCTAACAAATGTTTAGCTTTCAACATGTCCAAGTTATAATTAAAAGCAGTCCACATTTGCTCCCTGGGAAGTCAACAACACTACAGATTTTACTGGTAGCCTAATTAATGTTCACAAACTGTGAAATTAAATGTTATCTGGCACACTGAAATAACAGTTTTCACTAGCAACAAATACTGACGATCCCCATGAATAACTACTGAGTTCATAAGCTTTATGATATGAATATATACAGTAAGTTCAACGTTCTGTGGCATTCATTGTTTGTGTTTGTTCCTGTTTCACAAAGAGTTTAACCTGACCCAGGCCGACAACAAAGATAGAAATCATATCACATCCATACAGGGATAGTAGTATACAGTTGTTAAAACATAATAAAATATATGACACACCGGTATCGGATCAGTACTCGGTATCGGCCGATACGCAAGTTCAGGTATCAGAATCGGTATCGGGAAGCAAAAAATGGTATTGGACTATCTCTACTTGCAGAGACCACATTAACCACACAACAGCAGCCCAAAGTTTATTTTAGCCTTCATTGAATTAACGTTGAGTACCTACAGCTGATATATTCTGCCATTAACCATTTGTACCTGGGATAGCAATGGTCAATGAGAAGCTGCTACCTGAACCTTTTGCGCTTTGTGCCATGCTTAAAAAAAAGTATTGAGGTTTTACACCCAGTCCTATCCTATGCCTCCCTCCTACATATACTGTATTACCATTACAGTCCAGTCGCAGAGCTATATCAGTTTTTCTCAGAGGAGATTCCTGATGGTCTTTGAAAAACCCGGAATGCCATTGAACAACTCCTTGTTCATTTTGTGCAACACAAGATGAATATTGATACATTTTGTGTATTAAATTAGTGCTGAACAATTAATCCTTACATCCTTACATTTTTTTATTTTTTATTATTACATTTGTTTTTTCATAAGATAAATGCTGGAATAATGTTGCATATCACAGATTCAATGTCCCATGCTTATTAAAAGAATAAGAATATGGAGCAGTTTTGATGGTGTCTCATGTTAGAATGCTCCATGACGATTCATCTGTTACACAGTGAATAATGAACGTTGGCTAAACTTAAAAAAAAAAAAAATCGCAAATCGAATCGTAATCGCAATATCTGGCAGAAATATTGCAATTAGATTATTTTCCCCAAATCGTTCAGCCCTAGTAGTATGTAACATATATATGGAGAAAAAATATATAACTGACAATAAAACATTTTAATCTTGGTAGACGTCCAACAAAGCAGACAGGGAGATATGGCATATCCATCTGTGTTTGGAAATGGAGCCACAATTTTGGACACTGGTTCAAAATCTTTCAAATATTCAGATGGAATATTTTGGAAGATATTGTAAAGACCTTCAAGACAGCGACGAGTGCGGTTACATGACATTCTCGATTCATCCTTGGAGATCTTACAAGATGCTTCACTCCGGGACCTGAATGTGCATGAGAGGCACAAACCGGGGCAAACCTCCATGACACAACTCACATGAAGCTGATCCCGGACCACCCCAGCCGAGAAGACTATAGGCTACATCTTATGTTCACAACCATGTACAGATGGTTTACCCAGTTTTCCAGTGAACCTCTCTTCACAAAGTGTGAATCAATCCTCAGGTCACATCTCCAAATACCACGGTTTAGACATGTTGCCTTCTGGCTTTTTCATTTACTGCAGTTATATGGGTAACTGCATCCTTCGCCACAGATGAGCTCATAAAACATCAGGCAAAAATCACCAGCAGACTTAATTACATACTATATAAATTCTGTACCCATTCAGCCTCTCTTTTAATTATTATGTTAAACAGCAACATTTTCTGTTTCTGTTTCTGTATGTGTTTATCTCATATTAATGTTCAATGAGTTTGTTTATTTATGCATGCACCAAGGCAAATTCATTGCAAGTACTTACCTGGCAATTGTGTCATTGTGGTCACAGTTGACTTCATGCAAAATTAGGTTACTGAACATCCAGACTTTTTTTTTTTATTTATTTTTTATGATTGTCTCTTCTCTAGAATAAGGAAGCTGTGACATTCATACAGCCTATTCATCATTTCTGGACAAGCCAATCTGCCCTTTCAGGTATAGCCTACCACTGGGGTTCCCCACTTTGGGAACTCCTGCTACAGGCTCTGGAACTCGCTTGTCATTTCCATTACATTGCAGGTGGTTATACATCTACACAAACGAGTTTTGCATTTCAAAAAGTCAATGAGCAAAGGGAAAACAAAACCCTGTGTGAACTTCACCGGGGCTTCCACAGTCAAAGTGCCTTTTCCTTATAGCAACAATGTTACCAACATACCAGGAGACATCACGGATAAAGCAACTAAGGAAATATCACTTCAAAGCACACCATAGGTCTATTCTTTGGCAATTAGGCTAATACCCAAAAAGCCGATGCACATGGAGAGAAAAAGAGAAGAACAAGATATTGTTCGTGTCATTTGACACCAGTGTGTCTCAAAGCGGTGTACTCAGTCAAACTATCAGCCACTATGACAACAAAAGCAAGGGGGAACGTACCGTAAAGGAAGCACCGGTGAAGAATGCTATTATATCCGCCTGCAATATGTGTTTTATCCCGGTAAAGCAGCTAAAGGTTCCGTTTTTTTCCCCAGCCAAACCCCGGTCTGGTGGTTGTCCTCTTTTTGCTGTTTTTTCCCCCTCTGGTCTGGATGGAAAACGTCGTCCTCGCTGAGGAGAGAAAACGGGAGGGTCTCGAGCGTTTGGACAACCCGTCCGACCAATCGGCTATCGATATGACAAGAATATCCTGCTGTAAGCCAATCGGGTTCTGTTTCCAACATACAGCCGTGTGCTTATTGGTTGGCCAAGTGAAGCCCTCCCAGTTGAAATACTACAGCACCGGGAGAGGAGCTAGTGGAATGTGATCTCTCTCATGTTTCACTTACTTTACCTAATGCTGAAGAACAAAGGACACAAAGTTCTTTTATCAGAAACAACCCACACTTTATAGATATATAAATATATTCAGGAGTGTTTTGTAATTTAAAAGCATGTGCAAAACAAGAGATATTATCATTTTCTGTGATGACTGTGAAATGAAATTACCGAGAATATTTATAGCCTACTGGCAATCAAATTCTAGATTTGAAAGTATGTTATTGTTTTCGAAACTTAATAAAACATTTTTTTCTTTATCAATCATTACAGGTTTAGTCTATAAAATGTCTCCATCACAGTTTCCTAACGTCCAAGGTAACGTCTTCTAATGTCTTGTTTTGCAGACCAGTGGTCAAAAACCCAAAGACGTTCAGTTTATAATGATAGAAAACAGAGAAAATCAGCATATTCTCACATTGGAGAAGCTGGAACTGGCACATATGTTTTCATTTCCGCTTGAAATGACCTAAACAGTTAATCAGTTGTTTAAAAATGTTTATTTTAATTTTGAAAGTTGACTAATTTATTATTTAACACACAGTGGGTATTTTTTTTGCATTTCTTGGACAATCACAGGAGTCAAAATTAGGGATGTCCAAATCATCCTGATCCTTCAATATCGAACACTGTTACTATATTTTTCATCATTCTTCCGTCATCAAGCAGCACATGCACACTTGAATAGAATTATATGTTTGATGGCAGAGTATACTCTGCTTTAAGAATATAACCAGTTTCCTTTGATGATTTCCCATGGTATTTTGTATAGCATGTGAAGTATTTGGGAGCAGCTCTGGTTCTTAGGGGCCTTTTACATGTTTGTGCTTAGGGGCCCATTGTCCTATAATCTGTCAATAATTAAACAGCTCTTAAACTGAAAAAGTAGGCTATGTAGTCATAAAAAGTCTAAATATCGCAATAATCTAGATAAATTAAGCTGAGCCAATAAGGAGTTAGTTTGGTAGGACTAGATAAGTGCTAAACTAAAAACAACACACCAGCTAAGTCTCATGAGGCTCTATTACCTATGACAAGAGTTTCACAAATGCAAAAGAAAACATAACACTGGCACCCCCTGATGGCAAGCTGAGGACCTTGGTCTGCCCTAAAAACAGCTCACAACGGCACGGCTGGAAGGCCTCTATTAACCCCCCATTCCTCCAATTTGTATGTAAAATGTGTAGTTTTTCTACCCTGAAATACTATATGGTTATTTAGGATATTTTGGCAAACATTTCAAATAATTAAGGTCTTCATTCAAAGTGACATTTTAACAACAGGACCCAAGACCAGGTAATAAAGAAGGCCATGCTAGGCCCTTACCATTTCAACTGATCTTTTGCTGCTGCATATTCCGAAACATATTTTTAATCAAATAAGCTAACAATCTGGAGATCTGGGACCCCAGGGCAGGTGCGTGCCTACCAGGTTTTCAATCCAGCCTTATGTAATAGTCACTATGCTTCAAAAAACTCACACACACACCACATACAGTGTGTTAGGGCTGGGAAGATATGCTTTTGTCCCGATTTGATTCGTTCACGATACACGGGCGCAGATTCGATTTGTATTGCGATTTTCATTTATTGATCGATAGTATTAAGTATTGCAATTTTCTTTTCCTTCTTTAACAAAAACAAAAGTTGAGTAACACCCTTTTAGAGACAATATATCATGAGACATTTCTAGAAACTGATTGTTTTCTAAGAAGAATGCACATCATATGTCAGTCTGACATTTATTTTATTGGTAAAGAAGAACATAACATGTACTTTCTACATTTGCTCTGTTTTGCTGGAAACAGATATGATGTAGTAGTCGCCTTCAGCGGTACAGTATAAACAAAAAATATTTAGGTGAATCATTGGTAATACAAAATATCGATTCTAGGGAAAAGACCACGATTTTCGATCCCCCCCCCCATCGCTACAGTGTGTTAGGTTAATTGGCATGTTTGAATTAACATGTACAGGGGTCCAGGATCATTGCTTTTTAATACAGTAGCTCCTCTTTGTTTAGGCTCTTAATAAATATGGTTTGTTGGTCTTTCATGTTCCATAAAGCTGTACCATATTTATAGCACTTTGGGCTAGAGGTGGTGTGGAGGTTCAGTCATGGTTGGTGAATCCAGCTAATTGGACGCGATCACTGTTGGTGAGGAGATAGTTTGAATAGTATTCTTGGTCTACACAACTGAGTCAGAGAACACAGAATATTGATGCACCTCAGCAGGCATTTTGACACAACCACTGACTACCCATGTATCAATTTGGCCACAATTTAGCATATTGACCATACATGGTCCAGTCATTTACCATGGTTCCACCTAGTCTTGTTTTTTGTCACTGCACAGAGAATTATATTGTCACTATACTGTCAATATCACACTAGTGTATCTCATTTTAATTATATCTATGGCTGTGATCATGTGGCAACAGTGCATCTATTAAGGAAGGAGAGACACAAGCCCCTGACTTTTTTCAGTGTTACAGTAGCAAAATATCAAACACACAGCACACATACAGAATATACAAGAAATAATAAATAGGATAGAATGCAAGAAGAAATATTCAATATAACAAATAACAAAGGAAGAAATGTACAAACGCATATACAAGTTGGGAATAAAAATGTACAACTACTTGAATAGTATTTATAAAGATGTAAGTAAAACCTATGTTTGTGCAAGTTGCACTTAGTGCTGTATTGTGATGTATACGAGTCTTATCTAACACTCAGTGATGAAGTGTTAAAAAGTTGTATTGCCTGTGGTAGGAATGATTTCTTGTAGCGGTCAGGGAGACACCAAAGCTGTCGGAGCCTCTTGGAGAAAGTGCTCCTCTGTTGGACCAGTGTGGGGTGGAGAGGGTGGTAAGGTTTATCCATGATTGATAACAGTTTGTTCAGTGACCTCATTTCCACCACAGCTTCAAATGTCTTCTGTTTGCATCCAATAACTCCAATAATTCCTGATCAGTCTGTTCAGTCTGTTAGTGTCACTGGCTCGAAAATGTACAGAATTATTAGTTTGAAGGTGTTTTGTTCTACTATGTTCCCAGGTTGGTTACCATTTATTTTAGTATGGTTTGAATATGAGCATGCTGAGACTTGAATGTGCTTGAGTTAGATGATCGATTAGATTGAATATCACGTCTGCTTTTATTAAAGTAATGGTTATGTGGTACGATAATGACATTTGAACCAGAGACGTATTTGTACACGTGCATGACATTACATGCATATGGTCTGCATAATACTACTTACACAGGTTCACCACCAGCCAACTGATTTCCCCTCACAGACAGCTCAAGTGAATCTTATCGTATTTTTTTGGGCTCTGACACATGGAATGTGTCAGCTTTTTGTAAGCTGTGTTGAATATCAGTTACCTAAAAAGCCTAATGAAGATGGAGCCAGTGGCATTGTATTTCATCCTAGAACTGGAAAAGCTTTGGGTATCTGCTTGTGGATTGTGTAAATCCAAAAATCTTAATTTAAACTAGTAATAGTTTCTTAACTGTACAGTACACAATCACCCATTAATCAGCTGTACCAGGCCTTCACTACATTAAAGGTCCCATATTGTAAAAAGTGAGATTTCCATGTCTGGTTTTATTACAAAGCAGGTTGAGTCGCTATGCAAATTCTGTGAAAGTATCAAAATGCTCAATCCACAGAGAAATGCACACAGCCCGTATTCAGAAACTGTCTTTAAACGAGTTGTCAGGACTTCTGTACGGTTGTGATGTCACAACTATAATACATAGAGAAAATGCCACTACAGTGCCGTTACAGTCATTCCCCGGCTGCAATGACAGAGTGCAGAGAGGCAGAGAGAGCAGATGCAGAAGTCCCGGAAATGTTGAACAATCAGCTCAGTCTGTATTTTCTAGGACATGGTATGCTGAGCCTGTCTGTCTATGAGGAAGCTTAAAGAAATGGTTCCGAACCTTTTTGGTCTAAGGGTACCCCACAGCCCTGTCAGATGAACTCACGTACCCCTTCATCCATTACCCATATGTTCCAAATGTGTAACACTATTAATTATATAAAAGTGGTTATTGTTAAGTTTTTCATACAATTGAACTGCCAATATTAAAGGTCCCATGGCATGAAAATGTCACTTTATGAGTTGTTTTTTTTTAACATTAATATGAGTTCCCCCAGCCTGCCTATGGTCCCCAAGTGGCTAGAAATGGTGATAGCTGTAAACCGAGCCCTGAGTATCCTGCTTCGTCTTTGAGAAAATGAAAGCTCAGATGGGCGAATCTGGAATCTCCTCCTTATGACATCATAAGGGGAAAGGTTACCTCCCCTTTCTCTGCTTTGCCCGCCCAGAGAATTTGGCCCGCCCATGAGAAAGAGACATCATGGCTTGAAAACAAGCGAAGCATGGCGGTTGGTCAAGGCCACAACCCCACCCTCCACCTTGCCCCCCCTCTCTCCTTCTCAATAGCATTTAAAGCTACAGACACAGAAATGGCACATCCTAAGTAAAGGTCATTGTGGGACTGGCTCTAGTGGCTGTAATTCTGCACCAAGGCTGAATTTCCGAAAAGCATCCAAAAAGCAGCATGTCATAGGACCTTTAATGTAGGTTTGGTCAGCAACACTGCTAGCCTATAGGCTGCTACTGAAGCTGAATGTTTCAACCATTTATTCATTAACGTTACTTTCGGCTAACTATTTGAACCATTCATCCAGTACTTACAACTAATTTAAACTGTTTAGCGATTAGTTTTAGCTGTTTCTAAAAACGGGGTGCACACTACTGGGTGAGCTAGAGGTCGCACCCTGTTTCTAAATTTTCTAATTAGTTGAGCTACTCCACAATCTTTCCACGTAGCCCCTGGCTACTGCAGAAGTACCCCCTGGGGTACAAGAACCCCTGGTTGAGAATCACAGGATAACAAAGAAAAATTAGTCTTAAGTGCAGTGATGGACTTGGACTTGAGTCACTATTCTCTGTACTCGTGCCTCGCCTTAGACACGCGCACTGATGTCTTGGACTTCGACTCTAGGATTTATTAAATTAGACTAGTATAGACAGTATCCATGATCCATAGGACTCGGAAGTTGGATGAAGTTTCTGACTACTTTTATGCGTAATTGGTCATACAAATTTGATATAACATATTGATATATGTTCAGTCTGTTTAGTCTTGCTTTGCCAGACCTTCCTCCACAGCACTGCGGAGGAGGGTCTGGCGAGTCCACACAGCATTCCTGGATGGGAGAGAAACGTGCTCTGGTTTATTGGCATTTCTTTAAACCAATTACAATTGTCTTGGGCAGTGCTAAGCGCCGTACGGAGCAACAGTGCCTCTGCAAAATAGCTTCTGGAAGAAACTTGTTTTGGTGGAACAAGTACATTAAAAAGTTGTTTTAGTTGTTCAACAAAAAACTCAGATTGGACAGATAGTCTAGCTAGCTGTCTGGATTTACTCTGCAGAGATCTGAGGAGCAGTTAACCATAGTCCTCATAAATCCACCAGAGTTTAAAATGTCAACACAAAGAAAGCCCAAGGTAACCGGTAGAAAGAGAAAGATATCCGGCTGAAATGAGGGACATCTGGCAACGGAGCAATCCTGGAAGTGGAACGTCGTGGATATAGACTATTAACTGTTACCAGGGGCAGGGTGTTTGTCCTCCACCAGCGACTGTAGCTTATGATGGTCTTCTTCAGTGACTCGGACTTGTACCACAACCTCTTCTTTGGTGACTCGGACTCTGAATCAAACCCTGGGGACTCAAGACTTGACTTGGACTTACAGAAAAAACATCACAAACCTTGAAAAAAAAAAAAAAAAGAAGTCTAAAAGGGTTAATTTTCAGTTTACAAGGGTTAAACTTTGGCTCATGTGGAAGGCAAAAGGTATTCACTTACAGTACCAGTGTGATGGGGTTAATATTCTTTTCACTCTTCTCCCACTCGGTTGTGCTTTAAACTAGACTGGAGCAAACTTTCTGTTAAAGGTATAATGGAGGATTTTCCGGAATTTTAGAAAAGAACCTCCTTCTCCACTTTTTGAAAAAAATGCTCCCGAGAGGGAATGCCTATTAAACGTGTGCACGAGCCTAGTTCTCCTCGTGCACGCTCTGTTTACAAGTTGCTGTCGGCATAGCTCTACAAGCCTACTTTCCAAAAGAAGACTATGCACTTTTTCCACTGTCAGACTCGCCACCGGTAAGTGGAAATCCATTTACGACAAGCATCTCTATAGCTAACTTTAGCATGCTACAGGCCAACAAACAAGCTATCGCCGAGAGCGGGGAGACAGCAGCGGTCTGTGGCTTTTATATACCGTCTATGGTCGGATGCCGTGGCCGTCTGCTCGCTGACCTGTCACGGCACGTACGACGGCCTTACGTAAACATATCCCAGAATGATTGACAACTAGGAGGACCAATAGTCTTGATGATCCACCCGGAAAAAGAAAATCCTCCACTATACCTTTAATGCTGGGGACTTCCCTTCCCAGGGTTCTTTACTAAATCATTTTTTCTTTCATTTGCAGAGTGAGTAGGTGGCTGTGATCTCAGTTAACACTAATCTGTGCATCAATGCAAGATCAAAACTGATAACAGGCTGTAACCACTCATTTTGGATTGTGATGACTAGTTTCAGCATAACCGTCAATCCTGGTACAGTTCCATGCAATCTAAGGCTGAAGCAAGTTGAATACATTGTTATCAGAAGGATGGGATATAATAAAATATTTGATGTGGATGACTACATACATACACACACACCCCCACATTTAACTTTAGATAGAAGCAGAAGTTCTGGTTCTCAGGAAAGAGAACAAAGGAAGAAAGGGGGCCTGACCTTTATTCTTAGCATTAAGTAAAACAATTAGAAACTTACCCAAAACAGGCTGTTAGGAACCATGTTCAAAAATCCCGACAAACATTGAATGTACAAAACATTTATTGAAAAATATTAAATTTTTAATTTGAAATTCATTTATAGATTCAAATTTTAAAACATATTCTTTAAAACCTATTCTTTAAAACCAAGTGTTGTCTTGTAGAGCGTAGTCAGTGTTAGCGTCTGTTCCTTCCATATCTACCTGGAAGAAGCAACAAACCATATTAAAAAGGCAAAGAATGCCACTGATGCATTATGCAGGTTAGATGGTGGGTACAACAGTAGAAACATTTGTCCAGTGCAATTAAATCTAGTAGCATTGTCCAAACTGATGTATGTATGATGCCAACTGACAAAATGCCCGCCCATCCATCCATCCATCCGGTGACTGACACCAAGTGAAGCTGCACTAGACTGCTCATGAAGGTTTAATTTGAGCTTTCTGAAAGTACTGGGATAATATGGCCACAGGTCCAACCCGCAAAGTGAATTCCAATGTGCAGCTACTAAATTGCTTGTCCCATTGTGAAATTTGTTCATCTGTTAGCAATTTAGAGTTGTGTTACATCTGATGTTTTGTCCGCACCACAATCTTAAAAACAGTGTTCTAGGCTGTTCGGGGGGGGGGGGGGCCATAACTGTGGCAAATATATTCATACATTTTTAACTCCACCTTTATCCCAAAAGAGTGGATATTAAGTATGTGCAGTGATAGATAAGGTGGGTTAACACTGCATGATTAGTCTTGTATATATGCAATTCTCACCTTGGGATTTCCAAGGTCTGCAAAGGTTTCCGTTGTAGGCTTCCTGCTGGCTGCTGTGCATATCTGTAGACAGAGATGATGCCAGAATGTCTTATACAATCTAAAAGATTATCTCTCAACATTATGAACACACAATGTGCTCTTTTTGGTACTTGGCCATGGAATGACGGCATGTCTTTGATTTAAAAAAAAAAAGAAAGATTGATACCATTAATAACAATTTCTGGGTGCACGACTTCAGTCTTATCTCAGATAAAACATAGGGACATAGTTACAACTAAAGTTGCAAAAAGTGTTGGTATTTTGGGAAAACACCAACCTATGATAAACACTGGGGGTTGCCACTCTTTTGCCACTTCTTTGGTACATATTATTGTAACTCAGTCTGGGCGAGTAGCATACTCAAATTACTAAACTTGCTCCCGTCTTTCGTCTTCAGAAATGAGCATTAACAATCAACTGTCTACATCATAGTCATTTCATCTCAAACATTCAGGCATCTGTGTTTATCAAATCAACCAACTACAGATTGCTGTACTTCAGGGTTCTTGCAGGTTTTAGTAAGTCAAATTTAAGACCTTTTAAAGACATTTTAAGACCATAAAGATTGAAATTTAAGACCTACAAAACTGGCCGAGTCTGCTGTAGGCATTTTGCGGCTAGCTTGTGACTCCAGCGCCTTCACACCCAGAGTCCCCAATTGAAATTTATTTTATTTTTTTACACAAAGATTGCAGCGAGCCTCGTACCTGGAGCTGGGAACCCTTCTTTAACCGTCTATGGGTACCGCTTGTAACCAACAGCGGAAAATCGCTGTGATCTAACCATGTCTCGTTAAAAGTAGCTACACTTTCCCCATTTTCCACACATAGGCCTAGCCGAACTTTTAACACTCTGAGAGACGCAGATGTATTTCGCGGGCAGGTATTGCATTTATCACAGGATTTGTAGTTTTATCACGACGTACGTACCAACACCAATATCCCCCAGAAAGCACTACACCGAACCAATTTCTGAGGGCAGCATTCTGCTGGTTTTGTTACACAGCAAAGACCCTAGAGCTCCGCTTTGTAGGCTACGCCTCGATACATTTTCCTTTCTGCCGCCAGCGTTTCTGGAATGTTTTTTTTTTTTTTTTTTTGACCTGACTAGATGAAATTTAAGACCTCGGATGAAAATCTGGCCATTTTTAAGACCTTAAAATTTAAAGTTCCAAATTTTAGACTCCAAGACCCCACGGGAACCCTGTTACTTCTCATATTTTTTCTCCTTTATAATGGATCAAGTTATGCACTTTTTTAAATATATAGATTGATCTGTATTTTTGCACATGCTAACAAACAAGTTTCATAAAATGACCAGTGTTCAGAATTACACAGAAAATCTATAAGGCTACATTTTAAAATGAGCACAGCATGATCAGCAACAGACATCCTGAAGATTGATTCTTACCTTGTAGTTTCCAAGGTTTGCGAAAGTTTCCATTGTAGGCTTCCTGCTGGCTGCTGTGCATATCTGTAGTCATATAGAGAGATGAAGCAATTAGAAGTCCATGGTTAGTTCTCAAGCAGCTTTGTGTCTTACGCTATCATAGTATGTTCTGCCAAAGTCTGAACAGTTTGTTTTTCTGTGATCTTCTTAATGGTTTGAAGTTGGGAGGAAAAGGGTGATATGTAATGGTATGCACTAGACATTTAAATCAAAATCAGATGTTTGGTCACTTGTCAGGCAAACCTATCAAACCAACCCCACACAGTAGTATAGTATACCATTTGAAAATGTGGTTTCAGTTCCCAAGGACAAATTTGAAGAATGCTTAAAGAATGCATTCAAATTTCCCAGCACTTTCTTACTTTCTGCCGGGATGGTTGATCATTAAAACATGCATTTAAAATATTTTGGACCCCAATCTTTTTCTCTTTTCTGATGGGATATTCTAGGATAGAAATGACGACTTACAAAAAAAAAGGAATGCTTCTTATATTCATGATTTTATGTTGTATGGCCCCATATTACAGTCATCTAAAAACTACAGTGTAGACGAGTACTGTGCTTTGTATGCAAGCTTGTGCTAGAAAATTATTAGTCTTTAAATTACAGCATGCAAATTTTTCTATATAAACAAAACAAAAAAGGGTCTTGCAGGAATTTAGTGTTTTGAAATTGAAAAAAAAATTAAAATTCTGACCCGATGATGTTCCTCCAGGGACCATGCCTCCTCTTCTTTTCTTTCCCTTTCCTCCTTCAGACGGGCCATGGTTTGCTTTCTTCACATCTATGGAGGTAAGTAACCGTAAAAAAAACAAACAAAAAAAACCCCACTACAAACCTTTTTCTCAACAGGCAAAAGAGCATAGTACGTTAGGGCTGTGCAATTTATAAAATTTTGATCATGATTTCGGCTCGTAAAGATCCCCAAAACAATGTAATCAAGAAAGCACTTATTTTGCACAGTACGTTTTGCAAGTTAACTTATTTTGTCTTGTGTTCTAAATGAAAAAAAGGTAAACTTAAAGTGCTCATATTATGCTCATTTTCGGATTCATAATTGTATTTAGGAGGTTGTGCCAGAATAGGTTTACATGATTTAATAAAAAATAAAAACTATTTTGTTGTACTGCACATTGCTGCAGCTCCTCTTTTCACCCTGTGTGTTGAGCTCTCTGTTTTAGCTACAGAGTGAGGCATCTCACTTCTGTTCCAGCTTTGTTGGGAGTTGCACATGCACAGTAGCTAGGTAAGGACTACTAGCCAGTCAGAAGCAGAGTATGAGGGCGTGCCACGCTAGCAGCTAGGTGAGGATTATAACATGTGTTACAAAGTGACCACGTTTGTCACAGAAGTAAAGGCTGGACTACAATAGAGCTATTTGGAGCAGTTTGTGAACAGTGTTTTCTGTTGGAGACGGTAAGTCCCTTTGAGGTGGACTTTGGGATTTTTCACTTTGTAAACCTATAAAATGCACAAAAAAAAGATATATAACAATAAAGGAAAGGGGAAAAAGGCGAAAAGCATAATATGAGCACTTTAAAGAAAATTAGAGGAAATGTCACAGTTTAGGTAGTCTGGCTATCACCAGACCAAGCTCAATCTTGTAAGATTGAACATTAGTCTGGGGAGTCTGCTCTGTATTTTCTCTGCACAACAGGCGTGATCAACAGGCATAGTTCAAATGACTCTGTACGCAATTGGATAGTCCTTCAACCAATCAGACCAACGATCCGGGTGATGTAGCAGTGACATCAACGGGTTACTGCGCTTCGGTGGCCGCCATGTTGAATGTAAACAAAAAGTTGCTTGGTCGCTTCTCTATCGTCATTGCGTGCCAGGTGGATAAGCCAGTTTGTGATTGGTTCCCGCAAATTTGTAACGGAAGCAGGAGAGATAAATGTACAGGTTTCCAGCCTGAGCTGCAGGGCGAAATCAAAATCGCCGGCCGATCGGGCTGGGTTGACCCAGTCTAAGGCGTTTTCAATGTTAAATTTGTTTAACTTTATATAAAAGCAACATCTTTCCAAAAGTCAACAAGTAATCGTTACATAAGTGATTTCAATATTTACAAATAATTGTGATTAAGATGTTTTCCATAATCGAGCAGCCCTAGCACATACTCATTGTTGAATTAAGAAGCAAATCACCCAATTGTTTACCATGATGCCATCTACTCTGTCCCATGTGGCTCTTCATCTCACATACACACTTGTGCTCCTGTAGTTCAGTACACTGGACGCCACAGTCCACTAAATGTGCCTTTGATGGAGACACGTCGGTTATCTTCTGGTCAGCCGTCGGGACACACAGTTGCTGGTTTCGGACTTCTTTGTTCCTGCAAGCTCCATCCTCCATGTCCACTCCGTTTTGGCAAATCAGCTGACAGCTATTGGTGTCTGTGTCCTCTTCAGTGAGGGTATATACAATTTGTTTACTCTGCAGGGGAGTCTGGGAAGCTAAGGGGCCCTTTACTAAAGGCACCAAGCTCTGGCCTCGCTTTAGTCTCACTTTAGAGGGATCCATTTCACTGCACTTAGTGGGGATAGAGGGGGCAAGAGACTCCACAGACTCATTCATTTTTCTCTCCGTCTGACTGCTATACATTTGATAGGGAATGATCTCTGTAGTGTCTGCTTGTGGATTTGTCTCGTCGCCATCTTCTGGCTCATTGTCAGGGAGCTTTTGGGATTTGTTTCGGGAGTGTAGCAGTTCATCCGTGTAGGGTAGGCTACACCTTACTGCTGCCACGGATTCTGCATTTCGCTCTTCATGAGCTTTTCTTAGTTTGAAGATCTTGAAAAGGGTTGCACTGTCCATAGAGCTTAAGTAACCCTCAGCATTACCATTAGCATCATTAGCATAAGTGGCACCCATCACTGGACCATTATTGTTCTGAGTTCGACTCTGGAAAAAAGACTTCACATGCTCTTCTTCAGCTTCGCAAGACGCCAGCTGGTGGTCATTCTGAGGCGGCATGTTTGACATTGGAACAGAGTCATTAACTTTAGGCTCCAGCGTGCCGTTCTGCAGCAGCCACTCCTTAGTAGGGATAAAGGGGGGCAGAGACTTTACAGACCAAACAGACTCATTCATTTTTCTCTCCATCTGAGAACTATTTAAAGACATTTGACAGGGAATGATCTCC
Organism: Gymnocephalus cernua; assembly: GCA_023631565.1. Taxonomy (NCBI): domain Eukaryota; kingdom Metazoa; phylum Chordata; class Actinopteri; order Perciformes; family Percidae; genus Gymnocephalus; species Gymnocephalus cernua. The sequence continues at coordinate 34,786,511 of CM042426.1, read as the reverse complement.
GTCGTGTCTTCGTGTGGATTCGTCTTGTCATCTACTTGCTCATTGTCAGGGAGCTTTGGGGATTGGTTTTGTGAATGTAGCAGTTCATCTCTCCTTACAGAGCCAATGAATTCCACCGACTCATTTTCTCTTCTGGATTCTGCATTTCGCTCTTCATGAGCTTTTCTCAGTTTGAAGATCTGAAAAAGTGTTGCACTGTCCTTAGAGCTAAAGTTACCCTTAGCATTACGATTAGCACCGTCAGACACCACTGGACCAATTTTGGTCTGAGTTGGACTCTGGTAAAAAGATTTTTCATGGTCTTCTTCAGCTTCATAAGACGGCAGCTGGTGGTCATTCTGAGGCGGTGTTTTGGACATTGGAACAGGGTCTGTTACTTCAGGCTCCAACATGCCGTTCTGCAGCAGCCACTCCTTAGTGGGGATAATAGGGGGCAAAGACTCCACAGACTCATTAATTTTTTTCATTTGATAGGGAGTCATGTCTTCATGTGGATTCGTCTCATGGCCATCTTCTTGCTCATTGTCAGGGATCTTTTGGGATTCGTTTCGTGAATGTAGCAGTTCATCTGTGTAAAGTAGCACACGCCTTACAGAGTCAACCAATCCCACCGGCTCATTTTCTCTTCTGGATTCTGCTTTTTGCTCTTCATGAGCTTCCCTCAGTTTGAAAAAGGTCCGGCTGGTCTTAGAGCTTAAGTTACCCTTAGCATTATCACCGTCAGGCACCACTGGACCATTTTCAGTCTGAGTTGGACTCTGGTAAAAAGACATATCATGGTATTCTTCAGCTGCGCAAGAAGGCAGCTGGTGGTCATTCTGAGGCAGTGTTTTGGACATTGGAACAGGGTCAGTTACTTCAGGCTCCAACATGCCGTTCTGCAGCAGCCACTCCTTGGTGGGGATAAAGGGGGGCAAAGACTCCACAGACCAAACGGACTCATTCATTTCTCTCTCCGTCTGACAGCTATACATTTGATTGGGAATTATATCGGTCATGTCTGCTTGTGGATTTGTCTCGTTGCCATCTTCTTGATCATTGTAAGAGAGCTTTTGGGATTCTTTTTGTGAATGTAGCAGTTTATCTGTGTAGGGTAGGATATGCCTTCCAGAGCCAACCAATCCCATCGGCTCATTTTCTCTTCTGCATTCAGCATTATGCCCTTTATGAGCATCTATCAGTTTGGGGATCTGGAAAAGGGTTACACTGTCCATAGAGCTTAAGTTACTCTCAGCATCATCATTAGCATATTCTCCGTCAGCCACCACTGGACCATTTTTGTTCCGAGTTGTACTCTCGTTAAAAGACTTCTGCTCTTCTTCAGTTTCGTAAGATGGCAGCTGTTGGTCATTTTGAGGCAGTGTTCCGGAAATTGGAACAGGGTCAGTTACTTTTGGCTCCAACATGCCGTTGGTGCCGTTCTGCATCAGCCACTCCTTAGTAGGGATAAAGGGGGGCAGAGACTTTACAGACCAAACAGACTCATTCATTTTTCTCTCCATCTGAGAACTATTTAAAGACATTTGATAGGGAATGATCTCCGTCGTGTCTTCGTGTGGATTCGTCTTGTCATCTACTTGCTCATTGTCAGGGAGCTTTTGGGATTGGTTTTGTGAATGTAGCAGTTCATCTCTCCTTACAGAGCCAATGAATTCCGCCGACCCATTTTCTCTTCTGGATCCTGTATTTCGCTCTTCATGAGCTTTTCTCAGTTTGAGGATCTGAAAAAGTGTTGCACTGTCCTTAGAGCTAAAGTTACCCTTAGCATTACGATTAGCACCGTCTGCCACCACTGGACCAGTTTTGGTCTGAGTTGGACTCTGGTAAAAAGATTTTTCATGGTCTTCTTCAGCTTCGTAAGATGGCAGCTGGTGGTCATTCTGAGGCGGTGTTTTGGACAGTGGAACAGAGTCTGTTACTTCAGGCTCCAACATGCCGTTCTGCAACAGCCAGTCCTTAGTGGGGATGGGGGGCAGATACTTTACAGACCAAACAGACTCATTCATTTTTCTTGCCATCTGAGAACTATTTAAAAACATTTGATAAGGAATGATCCCTGTCGTATCTGCATATGGATTTGTCTCGTCACCATCTTCATTGTCAGGCAGCTTTTGGGATTCCTTTCGTGAATGTAGTAGTTTATCTGTGTAGGGTAGACTACACCTTACAGCATTTCTGGATTCTGCATTTTGCTCTTCATTGTCATCTCTTAGTTTGAAGATTGTGTAGAGGGTCGAAATGTCTATTGAGCTTAAGCTACTCTCAGCATTAGCATAAGCACCGTCAGCAACAACTGGACCATTTTCAGTCTGAGTTGGACTCCGGTAAAAAGACCCATTGTGTTCTTCTTCAGCTTCGTAAGACGGCAGCTGGTGGTCATTCTGAGGCAGTGTTTTGGACATTGGAACAGGGTCTGTTACTTCAGGGTCCAACATGCCATTTTGCAGTAGCCACTCCTTGGTGGGGATAAAGGGGGGCAGAGACTCCACAGACCAAACAGACTCATTCATTTCTCTCTCCGTCTGACAGCTATACATTTGACAGGGAATGATATCTGTTGTGTCTTCATGTGGATTTGTCTCGTCTTCTTGCTCATTGCCAGGGAGCTTTCTGGATTTGTTATGTAAATGTAGCAGCTTTTCTGTGTAGGGTAGGCTACGCTTTAGAGAGCCAATCAATCCCACCGGTTCATTTTCTCTTCTGCATTCTGCCTTTTGCTCTCCATGAGCTTTTCTCAGTTTGAGGATCTGAAAAAGGGTTGCACTGTTTTTCGAGCTTAGGTTACACTCCGCATTATCATTAGCACTGTCAGCCACCACTGGACCATTTTTGATCTGAGCTGGACTCTGGTAGAAAGACTTATGTTCTTCTTCAGTTTGGTTAGCCAGCAGATGCTTGTCATTCTGAGGCGGTGCCAATTTAAGAATCCTTGCCTGCGGCGTACCACCTCTCCAACTCATTAGAATGTCAGGAACAGAGACGCGTCTCTCTTTGACAACCTCCTCTTGCTGAAAAGAGCTACAAACAGGAACTATACCATCTGGAGAACTCACTGACATTAGTGAATTACTGCTGGGTAAGGTATTGTTCCTAACCTCCGCAGATGGAGAGTTTGAGCCGGTCCCATGCCCAGAATCTGAGCCGATGAGTGGGCTTCTTTCTCCATAACGACCTCTCTGTATGGGTTCTGTTTGGACCTCACAGTTCATAGTTTCTCTAACACTGCCAGTGTGAGGCAGACGAATTCTGTCGGTCTGGTTTGGGTTCTGGTAGGGTGCGTAGACTGGGGGGTGGAGGAAACGTCTGTCGACAGGTTGGACATAAGGGTGGGGTTGATGCAGAATGTGGGCTGGAGCATCCATATAGGGATGAGGAGGGAATGGGGGCATGGCCATACCATAGCCTAGAAGGTAGAAAAACAATTATAGGTCAAATTAATTGAGATGATGGTTCAAGACAAATAAGATAACATTAACAAAACAACCTTAAGACTCACCCATGCCTGGGAAGGCAGCAAAGGGGTTATAGAGGAAGGGCATGGGCCACTGGTACTGGAGGAAAGGGGGTGGAGGTGGAGGTGGGGGTGGAGGTGGAGCGTGGACGTAAAAGAAAGGCCGGACAAAGACGGGGGGTTGGGGATGAAATGATGGTCCTGGGTCTTGGCTGATGCCGCGCAGTCCTGGACCTTGCTGCTCACAGGTTGGTCCACGGCTGTTAGAGCGAGTGTGGAGGCTCCCTCCATTTGGTCCTGGATGAGCTGGTAGAGATATGTTGACAGCTGCCATATTCAACCTACAAAGATGGAGGAAGGAGGACTGTTAGGACAGTTGTGCATCCACTGCTAATTTCCCAAAACAGTTGGCCACTCTAGATCTTGGCAAACAATACTCAAACAGGTCAACTCAACAATTTGATTACATTTCTCACTTCCAGAATCTTGGTATTATGCATGTTGTCTCACTAGCAGGTTTACTAGGACACTTCAATAGAAAAGACTCATCCCTTCGCTTTACCAGCTGCAACATAAACGGTGTTAGGTGGAGAGAGCTTGCAGTTAGCTGTTTAGTTCAACGACTCAACAGACAACAGTGTCACCTTTTGGCCTTTTTTAGGAGGCTAAAATACAAGTTGCTGCTGCCTGTAATGCCCCCATCCTCATCCACTTCCGTGCATCGTACTGCTGCCTGCTTCTCCAAACTGGGGGAGTGCTGACCACCCTCTACAGTAAGTAACACACTGACTATGGATAACCTCATGCAACCCCCCAAAAAAGCCTCTGAACTATCCCTTTAGGTATTTACAATGAGAAGTTATCTTAAACATTGGGAAGAGGACATAACAGAAAATACATGTCCGAAAAAAGAAAAGCTCAAGATTTTGTTTCTATATTTATAATGCAAAAGCTCACCATTATTGTAGATAAAGTTAAAGAGAAATGGGAAAGAAATAAAAACATCAGCAGAAGATTGGAAATAGCCTACTCAAAGTGGATTCAGCTAAATCAAAAGATAGCCTACATATGTGTTCTTAGTCTACCTCTAGTGTCATTTGTCAGATTGTTTTGCCGTGAGTTTCCCAGTGTTAAGATAAATAGTATGCAGTATAAATATAATGGAACTATATAGCATTCTGCTTGTGGTGCTCAAAGTGGCAAAAAACTCAAGATAATCCACAGTCCTGGTTGTGAGCAGTTTAATGTAGGAACCATTTTCTTACTACCAAACTACACCCACCAACCATACCACCACGCCGAAGGAAGCGTAGGCTACTCACGGACAAGAGGCTAACCGCGGCAGTTTCGGTCATGGATGTATTACAATCTCCACAAGATAGCAATGTCATGGGTAACGTTATGCTTGCTTCTGGGCATACAGTTGGCGGGTGTAGTTGGTAAAAAAGTTAATCGTTTGGAAATAAAACCGCTCATAATTGGGTCTGTGGATTATCTTTTTTGAGCACCACAAGCAAAGTGCCATGTAGTTCCATTATATTGGAGAGAAGGCAAGGACGACATCTCTACAGCCGGTATCGCAAACATCTGGGAAACGCTCATCAAGACAACATGTCATTTTAGGGTGAACTGTCCCTTTAAGAGGGGGAATTTGCTTGGGAAGTGAGCATCAGAGATTTTTTATTATGCCTTATAGTATGGGCAATATTACCCCTAACAGGGACTAATTGTTGGAGAGAGGATGTGGGGAACAAGAAGAAAACGTACTATTCACATGCAATATTGATAGCCTTTCGAGAAGAGGTTATGAAAACCCTAAAGTATATTTTTGACTTAAAAGAACCTCTGAAACTAGAAAATATTTAGGGTTTTAATTTACTAGGAAAGATCAAATCAGTTGGCATTCATCTCTACCATATTGTGTGTGGCTATAAAGCAATTGACAAGGACATGCTAACAGCCAAATCCACCCAAACTAAATCCATGGCTATCAACAATAGAAGACATTTTGGACATAGAAAATACATATTTTACAAATCAGATCACAAAAAAAATGGAATAAGATTTATCCTAAAGATAGTCTCGCACCCATCTCCAAAACTACCATTTATCCTAGCCCAAGCAATAAACAGGTACTCCTCCACCAAGCCCCCCCCACTCTGCCAAAGTTCTTCTTTTTTTTTGGTTTAGTTTGAGTGTTTGGTCTGTGTATTTATTAATTTAACATGCATAAACATGTGCAATATACTCAAAAGTAAACAACTGTCTGGAAGATGATGAAACTACAATGAAAGTATTAAAAAGCACATTCCATGGCTTTTCACGACACATTAACATTTCAACTGTTTTTGCTGCCAGAAGCAAACACCAAGCAAGACACGTGGTTCTGTCGGACTCACTCATGTCCTTTTACTATATATAAATAAATTCAAGGTTTTTAAAAGTCAAAACATGTGCATTCTGTGCTTTAAGTGAATAAGTGAACAAAAACGCTCAAAGCTCTGATCTAAAGTGAGGAGTAACAGTACATAAAAGAAAATCCAACATGAGGAATAACAATGAAATATGAGACACAAGATTCAACAAAGATCCTGAACCAGATCACTAAACAGGGAATTTTATTTTTAAACTGACAAAACTGCCACCACTTCCAAACCATACTTCCAAATCTTTTTGCATTTTCCATGTTGTCTGCTGTGATGAAAACAAAGTAGAGTCACTTTACCTTGTTGAGAACTTGAAAACACAGTGATTAAACATGAGCTGCACACACACCTGAGTTTAAGTAGCTGCTGATCAGTCAAGTCTGTGCCCCATCAGCTGATTTGGAGTTTGGAGACTGGATGTCAGTGTGCCTGCCATCAGAACACCAGATGGAGCCAAACTCCAGTCAGACAAATAGGGGACTCAGCTGGCTGTTCTGAAAAGCTGCTATAGATTTCAATCTGCCATCAGGCATTCGTCTGAATTATATCTGCACAGTTTTTACAATGCCATAGCTCCTCCACCTTCTCAGTAAACCCCAACCTGTTCCTAAAACTCCCCAGCCTCTTTCAACTTCAATGTATAACCAAACACTAAGAATGTATATAAACACTCTGAGGAATGAATCATTGAATTCATTTCATCTGTCATTGACAGGATCTTTAATGTGTAACATGGATATGGATATAGATTCTAATTTACTAATTACCCAGTTTGGTTTATTAGTTATGTTGTCCAGGCAAGATAAATTTAGGAATTCAGAAAAAACCTGGATTAAAAAAACCTTGTCTTTCAGGGCTTTTTTTCCCAGTGAAGATTTATATTACAGTCTGAAAGTCTTGTGATGCAGGGTTCTACATATTAAACTCTCATAGCTTCTTTAATTTCCCTGTGTGGGATCAATACAACTATTCTGATCAAATCATACAATGGACCTATTTAGTTTTGCTTTCTAAAATAATTTATTTATTCTCAGCACAGTCTACATAGCCTACTGTATTTAAATGTTCATTTCTATTTGCTCATCATACTTCTTACAGAGGGGGAAAGAAAAAAACTGCTTTGGAAGTCACCTCACAATGACATAGGCCTACATTTACTCTCTTTTAGAAGGCAAAGTTGATGGCGTCAACTTAATTGGATAAGATGGCTTAGAGACTGTAGGTAGGCCTAAGTGGTTGTTGTTGTTGTTGTAGTTATTGTAGCGTTATTTTCCTCCCTCTCTAACGTGCCGGAGCTCAGAGATTTTTGCTTTTGGTTTTGACTTTAGCTCCTTCAAGTTAGTCAGATTACTACCGGAATTTTAAGGTTGCTACCTTCAAATTAAAAGACTATGAAATGTCAAATTACTAGCACGCGCAAAAGGCGGTTACAATATGATGGATATGGTACCGTTGTAGTTTGTGTGACTGTTTGATTATTTGCTGTAAAATCATAATTATACTTAATTTCAGATTCATTAAATGGATATTTAAATCACTCTTGGAGACGCTCGATAATATTTTGAAAATACATAACCGGACGTTTTACTTGTTATTGGACAGTCCCAGCTAGCTTGATAACTGTGTCCTGCTTCCATCCAGTGTAAAACACAGGTAAGTTGAACGCTCTAGTTATTTCAGCAACGTATTTGATTTACTGGTAGTGTATCGTGCTGATTTGACATAACTTTAATGCAGTAGTGACATGTCACTATCAGCTGGAGCGTGTGTCTTCTGATTCACTATCACACATTTGGTATTTGCCGAAGGAAAGTTCACTTCTAGTGTTAGCCACCAACTAGCTAGCTGTTAGCACAAGATTAGCATTAGCCCTGCTAACAATAGCAAACGTGTTATCTTATATTAGAAATTGATTTACATTTCCCCGGCTTACTGGTGTGAATTTACCAGTTGCGCTTTGCACCTACATTACAAACGTTAACGGCAGTTTATTTACCATGGTAGTTAGCGAAATGCGTGTTGTGCGTATGGCTAAGTAACGTTAGCTAACATGACCAGGAACCGTACGCGCCGTTCTGTTCTCAGCGATGGAACGTCACACCAGACTCCCTTTGAAATCTCGACAGTTCAAGATATATACCTCGTCAATCTGATAAACCACATTGTTGACTCTATACATCCCTGAATACCTTTTTTTCTATGTAGACTGATGTGTATTTCAATTCGGCTTAAGTACTATCTTCAATCGGTGCGTCTCCTTTTATTTTTTTTAAACTTTTGGAAGTGCTAGCTAGGTTAACGTTACATGTTTTGCGTGCTTGCTAGTATCGGTTCATATGCAGGAAACTGTAGCAAAGTTAGCTCTGATATTACACAACTAGCTGGGGATCGTGTCTCCAGCTCCAAACGGTCCATAATGCATAAAGAGTTCACTACAATCACATAACCTTATTAGGTCACCAATCTAAACAGCAACACACTGCTGTAACAGATGTGTTCGCGCTTGACAGGCTGATGTGAGTTAACGTTAGTAATCTAAAAGTTAACATTGTTGCGTTTTGTTAGCTTACGCCATACGCACCAATTAACGTTAGCCGACGAGGCAAGCAAGCTCGATTGTAATTAACGTCTGTAAATTGCTTGTTGTAATGTTATAAGCAATCTTCCACCTGTTGGGATCGTTCGATGTGGATGTTGGTGCGAGACTGCTAAACTAACCGATAATTTCTGCGTTAAATCGTTAACGCAGAAAGGTGGAAACGTAGTTTTTGTAGGCCTTATTAGATGACCGACAAGGTAACGTAAGTAGAAGTCAATTTGCTTGGTTGGGAGACCTAAGTATATGATAACCCATAATGTCTTTCCTTTGAAATGTAGCCAGGACGAGGCATGCTGTGTGCAGTGCTGACATTTGTCCGTTTCAGGCAGGCTGCTCCTGCCGCTGCTGCACACGTGGTTGACTTATGCTGTGTGGAGTTGAATGGGTCCTTTTGCTTTGCTAAGATGGGTTTAATCGTGGAAAGCTTGTTTCTCTCAATCAACCAGGGTTTGTTACATAGCAGTGGCCACAATTACTGGAAAAGCTAAGCAGGTGTTTACATTGTGACTGTATCTGCCCTGGTGCTGTTGCCATCAAGTCCTTGCTTCCATATATAGAATGAATTAGGCCAGCCCTTAAGAAACACTGGGTAGCTTGTTTTGAGAAGGTACAAAAGCTTGTTTATGCCAAGCAAAAGTGTGTTTCTCTCTCTAAAACACTGTCATTCAGACTGATCCTGATTCAGCTGCAATTAGGATTCTGTTTTTATTTTTAGCAATAAAAGTGTAACTACAATTAAATCAATGATTTCCTCAAGTTCCATTTTAAATAACTTCTAACCTTCCACAGTTTCAAAACCCTATCTCATATCTGATAGTGCAGTGTTTTGGTGTCTGATAAGCCTTATGGATGTATAATTCAAATGGAATTTCTGGTTTGTATGTTAATGCATCACTAACACCTGAAGCAGCATGGAAACCCCCATTGCTTTTTTTATTATCACAAGACTATATTTAGACAGAATGAGACTCCCACTACTCATCACTTGATACAAAGTATTTGGTCCTGTACTCATCTCATTTAAATGTTCTAACAGTTCTGGTTTGCCATGCATTTCTAGCTTGTGATCAGGACTAATGGAGACAACAGGAGTTTGTGAGATCGATGTGGCGACCAGAAGAATAGTGGGAGGCAGTGACTCTCCCCCCGACCTGGACAGCCCCTGCCAGGTAAACACTGTCAACCTGTGTGGGCTTTTTTGGATGTTCTCTTATTTGTCATGCCATTAAAGGTGCAATATGTAATATATTTAATGTATTAAATCCAAACATGACCACAATATGTCATCAGATATTAAGGGAACATGCTAAGCTGAAATACTATCTTTTCTGACAACAAAGCTAAAACCTATATTTTCTCCTTTTTGAAATTTCCGTTCCGTGACGGAATGAACAGGTAAGCGTTAGCTTTAGGCTAATTTATCACGGCTACTAGGGACGGGCATTTTATGTCATTTCAACATTCGTGTACTCACATTGAATTATATTGAGTACTCCAGTGGGTTACTGGCAAAAACAATTGAGACACAGCCAGTGAAGTGATCCCGACTAGTCCTGGCTAACGCTGCCATGCTAACCCAGCATCTAACGTTAGCTACTCTGCTGTGCTGTGGAGTAATGTCTGGCTATGTGAGACAAGCGTCTAGCAATTGTTGGATGCTGCGTTCTCAGCCTGGCAACCTCCATGAACTTCGAGTCTGGGGAGGAGGGGCGGGGGAGACGACTCTCCAGTATTTTGAATTTGGACAGCAGTAACTATTTTAAACGCTAGCTGTCAGTATTACATATTGGACCTTTTAATGCCTCTGAACACCCACCTAGGTATTTTTTCAATTATTCTGGCTGATTAGACCTCTGCTCAGGTTGAAGGTGGACATGAGCTTTGATGGGAATTTATTAGGTCACAAATCTTAATCTACCAATAAGAATGATAAAGGTGTCGTTTGTCCTGCCCTGTCAGGTGCAACGAAGCTAACAAGAGACTCAGGAAGATGTCCATCAATCAGTCTAGGCACACCCACACAGTCCTGGGAAGAGGTCTAATCAGCCAGATGGTAACATTACTGTTTTTAACGTTCAGTAAGTTGCAATGAGTTAGTGTAAACTTCTCTAATAGTGGTTACTAATTAGTTTTGTAGAAGTTCTCTGTATAAGTCCCTTTTCGACTGCAGCAACTTGGGGACTACAGTTGTATATCTTCCTCTTATAATACGATTCAAATTTCATTTGTTATTTTAAATATAATAACGCCCAGCTTCTTTAGTGGAAACTGCCAGATTGAAAGAGCTCTTCAATGAGAGTGTGTGTGTGTTTGTTATCAGGAGGAGGTTGCAGACTTTGGTTTGGGGCTGTGCTGTGCTGAGGAGGAGAGGGGGGAGACTCCAGGCCGAGAGGACAGCCCCAGCGACCTGGGGGAGGCAGAGCTGGACCCCGGAGGAGACCTCAAGACTGGAGAGGACAAGGCTTTTGGTAGGAACACTTCAACGTATGTTACACGCACTTAGAGACATGCTCTCATTACATAAATAAATTGGCAATTTTACATGAAGGTTTCATGTCTTAATCGGCGGACAAGTCATATTTCTGTAAAAAATCAGTCAGACCCGTAACACTCACTGCTCACCACCATCACGTAAACAGATAGATGCAACCCACCATGTTACCTATTCTGTCAATAAATGTCACATTTTTCACATTGGCGCTAATCCTCTTCCTCAAGGATTTGTCTAGGTTTCCCAGATAGAAAGTTCTGCAAATCAACAAACTTTTGCATACATAAATAGCATTATCAAAAGTCTTTGTTTTGACAGGAATCACAGGAATAATTGATATTCAGTTTGACCTCTTCCAAAACATGCTTTTAGGGATGAAACCTAGTATCCCCTTATTCCTAAAAAAATACAGTACATGTCTGATATCATCAAAATGACAAGATGACCATGCAAAATTCTTTGGGGAATATGAAATATGAAAGCATCCATGTACATTCCGTTTTTTGTCAATTTGTTCCAGGGAAGGAGGTTGTTCTTTTGATGCAGGCCCTGAACTCCCTAGCCACTCCTGAGGAGAAACTAGCCGCTTTGTGCAAGAAGTATGCAGACCTGGTAAGCTGAATGTCGGCTTTTGAAGAGTCAGACTTTGGATTCCGAAGCCACTAATACCTTTTTCACACCAGCAACCGGGGTCGGACCCGGGTTATCTAACCCGTGTTGTTGATTAGCGCGAAAATGGATGCTGAGGAGGGGAAACGGAGGCTGGCTTCTGGAGGACTTATTTTATTTCTTTGTTCCAACTTCCAAGTGGCCTATAGCCTACATTAGTCATGAATAAATTATGTTAAATGCATAATTGACTCATTCTTGACAAAAGGCAAAAGAGCTGTGTGCGTGTGTTGAATAATGTCGGGCTGTAAACGAGTTTGGGCTTTTAAAAAGCTGTCAATCAAAATGTACTTGTCAGGCCTCGCCGGGCCGAACTTTTAAAGCCCGATTACAGCTCTAATGCATACCTTTTACTCACGTGCTGGAAATGGGCACGGCAGTTTACACTCTTAATCATTGAACAGCTAACGTCAGGCAGGGGGGGGGGTTTATCTGATTGTTTCACAGCGGTAACGTTTTAAAGCACAATTAAATAACCATTAAACCCTCAACAGATGATTTTGTGGATTTTATTTGAATTCTCCTCTGCATTTAATTAATTGCAGGTGCAGCAAAATGAAGTAAGCTACTCTAATATCGTAGTATTTATGACTATTTTAGGACCAGCGGAGAACATTTCTTTTTGTTTGCATGCAAAACATACAAAGCAAACTTTGTCCAACAGTTTACGTCAATTTCATCAGGATTCTTCATGCCTTATATCGAGCATGTCAGGATTTTATTGGTTCCCGTTTCAACTGCAAATTACATGTGTACAATTAATAGACTGTAATTTCCCAAATAAATAACTTAATTGGGGTTTGTATAGTGTGCTTTGATGTATCCAAGAAAAGTATTTCTAATGCAATCTTTGTTGTTGACTGTGTGTGTTGTGCGTTCAGTTGGAGGAGAGCCGCTGCATGCAGAAGCGTCTGAAAGCCCTGCAGAAGAAACAGTCTCAGATCGTGAAGGAGAAGATCCACCTGCAGGGGGAGCACAGCAAGGCCATCCTGGCCCGCAGCAAGCTGGAGAGCCTCTGCAGGGAGCTGCAGAGACACAACAAGACACTGAAGGTACACCTCCGCCTACTGCAACTGGATTCATCCATGTCTTTCATCTTCAGTCTTGTCTGGACAATAACCAGCAGCAACACCTTGCACCGTCATAAGGCCAACGATCATTATAAGTTCAGGAAGGTAAACGTGTCTTTCAAATAGTAGTTTACTGCCAACGCCTATCTCCACAGCGCTGTGGAGTAAAGTCTGGCAACACCACAGATGCATTCTGGGATAGGAGAAAAAACACTGGGTTGTTTGCATTTCTGTAAACCAATCACAATCGTCCGCTAAGCTCCAGACGTTGTGACGGTGGCTCTGCAAAATAGTCTCGGAAAGGAACTTTGGTGGAACATTTGCACCCCGCAAAAGGAAACGCCACATATAATATTAAATGAAGTTAACTGTTCACACAATACAAATTTCCTTCAAAAGTTGCCATTTTCAGCGTGTAGCTCGCTAACCCAAGTTTGTTGATGTTTCCTGAAGCGAAGGGATTTTGAGAACGGCAACACAGAGCAGTAGGTGAGGCAGAAAGTCATTTGGTCCTCCTTGGATACATTTCCCTCCAGCTTCTAACCATTTTGAAGTATAAGACATTTGTGCAGTCCAAGGCGCAGGGCTTCTCTGCGTACATATGTCATTTGTTGCACAGATCTCCCTCTCTTGTCTCACTCCAACTCCTCGTCGACCTCCTTTCCTTCCCTCTCGTGTCCCCTCAGGAGGAGAACTCCCAGCGGTCCCGGGAGTACGAGGAGCAGCGGAAGGAGGCCATGCTGCACTTCCAGATGACCCTGAGCGACATCGAGGTGCAGATGGAGCAGCATAGCTCCCACAACACCAAGCTGAGGCAGGAGAACATGGAGCTGGCCGAGAAGCTCAAAAAGCTTATTGAGCAGTACGAGCTCCGAGAGGAGGTACGGGTTTAAAGCTGGCGCGTCTTCACGTCTGAGGCCGTTGTGGAGCCTGCACTGCAAGAACACAAATCGTGGTTGTCCAGAGAGTGGAATTCCATTAAAACTCTGCCTTCTCTGCTTCTCTGAGTTAGTCTTTATGTGGAACTTGAATCACGGCAGAAAGTAAAAGATGCTTTAACGTGTGGGCCATTTTAGCAAACCAGAGGACAAAAATTGCAATCCTGGCTAAAAATAGAGTAGAAAGACTAAACTGACCTATCTAGCTACATTTGTTTTACATTTATCTTTGGATTATTTGTTGGTGGCTTGTCCCTTAGTGACAGTAGATGGACAAGAAAAGGGGGGGATAGAGAGGGGAGGACATGCAGCAAAGGGCTGCAGCCTACATGGGGCACACGCTCTACTGGGTGAGCTAGAGGTCGCCCCCATTTGTACTTGTTTTCTGCTCATTAAGGGGGCCTTTTACACCTACCTCCTTTTGATCTGGACTTTCAGACTTTCCAGTTTGATCCAAACCAAAAGTTCCGGGTGTGAAACCTCTCCCCCCCCCCCCCCCACCCCCCCCCCCGACCACGGTCCGGACCAAACAGCCAAAATGGTCCGGTTCGTTTCTAGTGTGATAGCATTTTTGGGATAGTTCAGATGCTTGACCAAATACAGGAGATTCTGGCAGGCTATCGTCATGTTAGAAGAGAAGCATAGCTCCTTTTTAGTGGTAGTAAATGTACAGTGTAGGTTTCAGTTTGTCCCTTAATAAATGCTGTGTGTGTGTGTGATGTGTCCCTCTTGCAGCACATAGACAAAGTGTTCAAGCACAAGGAGCTGCAGCAGCAGCTAATGGACGCCAAGCTGCAGAGAATTACAGAGATGATGAAAGAAGTCGAGGACAAGCAGCAGAGGGAGAGAGACTTTGTGAGTACATTCTCCGTGTGTTCTAGTTTCCACTGCGCCATCAAATAGCTCCAACAAATACAGCCGGTAAATACAAGCAGTCAGTGGTAATAAACAGTGTTCGGTATAATGAACTGACTGTACTTTGACGCTTCAGCTGTTGAAGGACGCCACAGAGTCCAGACGCAAGTGTGAGCTGATGAAGGAGCAAGAAACGCAGCTCAAACAACAGGTACACACACACACACACACACACACACACACACACACACACACACACACACACACACACACACACACACACACAGACACAGCCCCCATTTGAATTTAATTTGTTATTTTTACTATTTGAATAATATTCAAATATTTAATGCTCAAATGCAGCCTGTTATTAATATCTACTACACTACTCAGGCTTATTCATTGCCAATGCCACTATAAGCATGTGGTAATATGATTTGACAATTTCAGTACTGAGCTCTTCCAGACATTTAAATAAAAAGAAAAATACTTTTTACTAAAGAATAATATAAAGTTTCTAAATTCTCTCTCTCTCTCTCTCTCTCTCTCTCTCTCTCTCTCTCTCTCTCCTCTCTCTCTCTCTCTCTCCTCTCTCTCTCTCTCTCTCTCTCTCTCTCTCTCTCTCTCTCTCTCCTCTCTCTCCTCTCTCTCTCTCTCTCTCTCTCTCTCTCTTCTCTCTCTCTCAGCTCTCCTTGTACATGGACAAGTTTGAGGAGTTTCAGAGCACGCTGGCCAAAAGCAACGAAGTCTTCACCACGTTCAGACAGGAGATGGAGAAGGTGACTGCCGGGCGTCCTGTTGCCTAGCGTTTGTGTCTCCAGTGTTGTTCCCTGCCCCGCTGCTAACTGTCTGAACTTCCCCTCCCAGATGACCAAGAAGATCAAGAAGCTGGAGAAGGAGACGACACAGTGGAGGACCAAATGGGAGAGCAACAACCAGGCGCTGCTGCAGATGGCCGAGGAGGTGACTGTCTTAGCATCCACTCTCTCCTCTTTGCTTTTGGCTGCTTTGGTAGCAGTAAGACAAATGGAAAAAAGTCACATGAGGTTTTATTGCCACAATAACTACACTTATGTGGAATTTGCCTTGGTGAAAGGTGTATGCATAAACTAACCAACGTTGACATTAAGTAAACTAGGGCTGAACGATGAATCGTTTTCAAATGGAAATCACCATTTGAAAGAATGCAATTAGCTAATCGTGACGACCTCGATTAATCGACTGCAGTATTTAGTTGAGTTTGGTTTAACATTTATATTCCTCTTTTTTTTTTTATATGACAAATGCTGGAATAATGTTACATATCACAGATTGTTTAAAGAAATGTCCTAGTTTCAGTGGATTTTTCATGTATTTGTTTTACTTTATTTAACATAATCATAGAAGGTGCAATATGTAGCTTAAAAAATAATAATCACAAATCGTTTTTTTCCCCCCAAATCATTCAGCCCTAAAAAAAACAAATGAATACAGAAGAACAAATGGTTACACTTTACTTGAAGGTATCTACATAAGAGTGACATGACACTGTCATGAGTCATTGTTAAGTGTTTTTTCGGTTTTTGTCATGACAAGATAACTAGAAGAGAAAATAATAGTTATGCTAATAAATATACTTTGGGCTTTCTCCCTGAGAGTTGGATGAGAAGCTGGCTATCAGATTGTGGCATGTTGTCTTTGTAGGATATATCTTTTTGTACTAGTGAGACGTGCAGTATTTGTTTTTAAAGCATGACGCTCATTTACGGCCAAGTTTAGGCCGTAAATGAGCTCTCTTCACTTTCCTCTTGTCTCTGGACGTTTACAGAGTTGATTATTAAAGCCCTGGGATAGCTTAAGTCGAAACATTGTTAACTTGCACGGACATGTTTTCAAGGCAGAGGGAGGAGGAATTGGGAATAATTAGATTCCTTGTGAATATGATCAGGTTTTGCTGCTGTTAAACACTTTTTTTTTATATATAGGATCAGTCAAAGTTGCCCTTTTGTCCCAAAAAAAGGGAATTCAATTCTGTTTGTTTTTCTTTTTGAGTTAACAAACCTGAGAAACAATCTGACAAGATTCACTGAAGCTTCCTAGCTAGTGTTGTTGTCATTACTTAGAATTCCTCATGGGGGGGCGACAGAAACTACGCACTATTCCCAAACTGCCATTTCCAAAGTGAAAAGTGAACCCCCGAGGCTCATAAAAGGTTGTGTTTGTGTTGTAGAAAACTCTGCGCGACGGCCACTTCAAGGCCCTGCAGGGGAAGCTGGAGCTGCTGGAGAGGCTGTGCCGCGCCCTGCAGAAGGAGAGGAACGACCTCAACAACCAGCTCAGCCTCCTGCAGGAGCCGGGAGACAAAGGGAGCGTGGCGCTTCCCGAAACCCAGCCGCCGGAGCCCTCTGCCGGGGAGGAGGAGGGGGGCCTGGCACAGGCTGGCGAGCTGGAGGCGGAGGGCATCCACCGAGCTCCCCGACCCCCCGAACTGGAGCCCACAGCGGCCGCTACTGACACAACCACTACTGTTGCTACGACGACGAGCAGCCAGCCCGCAGAAACGGCAGCCTCGCAGCAGGACTGAAGGAGCCCCACACGGTGAGAAGGCTGTGATGGGAGGGGCTCCACACACCTCCAGCCCAGTTCCATTACTAGCCAGAAATAAAGCATCTTCAATGGGGATAGATTTCTTTTCTTTAACTATAGACTTGCCTCTCTGGAAACTCAACCCATATCTTCTCTTCTTTTTTTTGTGTGCCATTAGTAAGAGAGGAATAACATGATTGTATCAAGGATTCTATTCTAAAATGTTGCCCGTGTTTACATTGGTTGTAATCATTGGCTTCATGGCAAGCACTTGGTCCTCCCTGTTTTCTACCATAACTGTATTTTCATAGGCAATTTCCGCACAGTCCCAGTGACGCTGCTCAAAGTCAAACTGGCCAAGGGCAGCAACTAGCGATTATTTTCATCATTGATTAATCAGTCGATTAGTTTCTGGATGAATGGGGTTAGTAGTTTGGTCTCTAAAATCTGTCAGAAAATGGTGAAAAATGTGGATCAGTGTTTCCCCAAAAAGTCCAAGATGACGTCCTCAAATGTCTCGTTAACTCAGATATTCAGTTTACTGTCACAGAGAGAAGAAACTATAAAATATTCACATTTAACAAGCTGCAGTCAGAGAATTTCCCCCTTTTTTCCGATTTAAAAAAATGACTGATTAATCGATTATCAAAATACCCGGCGATTGATTAAATAGTTGACGACTAATGGATTCATCTTTGCAGCTCTTAAATTGGCCCTCCATTTCTCTCTCCACACGGCCTCTCCCTGTAGCGTCACACATCTCATTGGGTATTCTAGTTTGATTCAGTTCCAACGTGGGTATATATCACATGCATAATTTGTCGTAGGTCACTTTTTTATTAATGTAGCCTTAATGTCCCCATGTCATCCGAAAAGCTGGAAGAGCAAATGGGACATAGTGTAGAACAAGTTCAAAGTCTGTCTTGGCCACAGGGTATTAAAACAGTTTTTCTGATCATGTCATATCAGGTTTTAAAATTTTCGGGATTAGTGTCAGCAAAATGAACCTGCACATAGGCTTAAACTTGTAAAATGCATCATAGCTTGTCACTCAAGCGATGTCGTGGAGGCACCGCTGATCAAAAACACATATTCACTTGAACGTGTCTTTTGGAAATATCGGGCAGCGCTACTCGCTAAAGTTAAAAGTTGACTCAGGAGACATTTTTATACCATCAGCTCCTGCAAACCACATCTGTTCTGTGGAGCGCGTTGTCATCTGGTAGTGCCGGGTTATTTCAAATGGTTTGCGACCCAGCTAGTATGATAGCTTCCTCTATCTGGTTCTGTCATTTGCATGGCAAAGAACTTTTATTTTTTTATTTTCTTTTTCCCATGCTCATCTGACTGGCCCGATGTCAAAACCAGCTTAATAAGGAGCCACCTCTTTACAGGCTGTTAGCAACAGTTAGCTTCCTCTAGGGTTGGGCATCGCTTTGATTTGAACAATTCTGTTTCCAATTCCGATTTTTCCTTTTGATTCCGGTTCTTATCGATTCCGGTTCTTTGAGGGGTGGAGTTGAAACGGGTCACGCGCTTATTTCACAGATAAGAGGGAAATGTTATTTTTCATTCAATGGTGATTTACAGTTTTTCCGGGCATTTTCAACCTAAAATAAAGCCACACTTTAGAGCGCTGCTTACCGTGCGCTCCATGGCTGCAACACGACGAGCGCCTGCTGGAAGTACAGCGGCCGCTATGGAAAAACCAAAACTTGTGTGTGTAAAATTGGGACGATTCCAAAAAAATAAAATAAAATTCCATTGGAATCGTAATTTACAAAAACGATTCCAAGTTGGCGCCAGTTCTTGATGCCCAATCTTACTTTTTCCCTCAGCTGAATGGCAGTGTGTCTGTTAGGTAAAGCTTTCTATAAAGTATATTTTATTGTTCCCTGACAGACTGCACCTTTGCAGAATTCAAATTGTACAATATATTTTCTTATATTTTAAGAAAAAGGTCATACCGTTAGATGACATGTACTTGCAATCATCGTCGTTCACACTTGCGGTGGCGTTTGCTGCCCCTGGTGGTCTATCCATGTCATTTTAAACTGAACTCTGGGACATTATTATTAAAGCTCACTTCTGTTACCACAGGTGTCACCAAATCAACCAGGATCTTAAGGAATTCATCGTTAAAAGGATTAGAACTTGAACAAAGTTTGACCTTCTGCGTTGCCTGTTTTCTGTCCCTACTTAGAAATGTAATGACGGGAAAAATATGGGAAATTGAAACCTAAAATGAACGATAGAGGCCGAGAACATTTGTTGTCGCTGGCTTGTCGCCCACTTCAGACAGAGAGAGAGAACTTAAATGATGTAGAGATGAAAGCTCAGCGAATGTCCTTGTGCAAAATGTGTTGCTTGATTTTTGATCTGCATCTCAGCACTTTTTTTTTTTTTTTAAATGAACCATGTAATTTGATTTCCATATGGCCAGCTCAACGGGGTGTACAGAAAAGAGCCATGTCAGGAGTTCTGAAACACCACTTTATACTGGAAGAATGGTTTTCTTTTCTGATGCGTGTGAATAAAAAGATTTGATTTTCTATCAGCGATGCATATCAACAGGAGGCATTACAGGAGCTGCAGTTATTGTAAGGAAACATCTTGTTAAACATTGTGGGATTGTTCTACTAGTAGCGTTAACGAGTAGAATCCTCTCAAATCAAAGTCAAATTCACACACTCGCATCCTCTGCAGATGTTATTCTAAGTCACTAGTTTTCTTTTGGAGCACCTGTTGTTCCGGCCATCAGTTCTTCACGTGGCTGTCTCTTTCCAACTCTGTATTTTGTAAAGTCAGTGAGAATCATAGGCGCGTTACTGACAAATAATGTTATTGGGGTGTTACTGACAAATAATCTTCCTTAACAAATATGTACACAGGGCGACTGTTGGATAACCCACGTGTAACTGGGTGTGATGTCCTTAAAGACGTTGCCTTGCAGTCCGTCTTTTCTACATTTCTCCTCATGCTTTATTTTTTTTCTTTACAAGTGTGTGGATTTAAAAACAATTGATGTGATGAGGGTCAGTTGGTGTGCGTATTTTTCCTTTCGGGTAGAGGACGGGTCTAGTTTGAGGGAAGACCTTTCCGGCATCCATTTCCTCTTTCTTTTGGCGTTGCCCCAGATTGACTCTCAGGTAATGTCAGAATCTACCTCTGTAGGTGAGACTAACTGTGAAAGAAGAGGCATGAGTCACCATAGCTTTGGAGAGCTCTATTTTTACTATAAATGAGCCCACACCCCCTTTGATTGTACAATGTTCTTATAGTCCTGTTTTGCTTTTCAATAAACATTTTTGTAGAATTTGCAATTAGTGGATTTATTTCGTCACCAAGTCATTTTGGGTATTGTGTCATTCCCTGAGTTAAGAGAAAATGACACTAAAAGGTTTGAGTGTGCAGTATTTCTCAAAGTGCACTGAGATGGTTCAGCCGGTTGTCAGTAAAAGCAGTGACGTTTGTTTTTAGAAATGTTTAACTTGCATAAATAAGAAACTTACCTTTGAAAAGTTATAAAAGTTTTATTGCAATTTGTGGTGCAGGAAACAAAACAAGGCAATTTCACATTATGTAACAACAGAAAGAGGAGAGGGAAAAGATGTGTGTTGCCCCTCAAGTGCACTAATTTAGTTCCACACCTTTCACTCAACCAAACGCTGAAGAGTTTATGTACCTTATGAACAGGAGGAAACGCAGCAGGGGATGTTTCTTCAGAAGGACGGCCAGGAAGTGTCAGCTCAGTACGATATTATGTAACAAATGAACAGCCACTAGTGCTCGACAGGTGGGGAAATTAAAGTAGGAATACAGCTCCCCTGGACATCCCGGTCAGCTTTTAGCCAATCACAGTTTGGACAGCATTTCAGTGCTTAGATGAGTCTTTTACTGTGCGGGTTTCCTTACATATATTTGTGTCTTGAGGGATGCCTACTAGCTTGTGGTTTTCTGGCTACTCATAAGTCAAAATGTAAAATGACACTTTAATGTTTTCCCTTGCGTGAGCCCTTGGAAATGAACTGATTCACTTGTCTTAACAATATCTTACACTGACTTTGCACCTAAAAAGGGTTTCTGCTCTTAAGAGTCTTCAAATCCCGTTCCCCAAACACTGGAGATATTACCACCTGAGCAACTCTTATCCTACTCCAAGTGCTTCTGGGGACTTGGGAGCAAGCTGAGCCTGAATCCAACCGTCTGTTACCAAGGGTGGAGTCCATGCCGTCTAACTCTCCACAGTGCTCATTCATGTGGAGCAGACTCTTCCTTGTGCACTTGATTGGCCAGAGAGGGAAACGACAGGCTGGGTCTGGGAGCTCAGGGAATAGGGCAGGGTTAGGGGTTGGGTGGGGGGGGGGTGGGGGTCGTGCCTGGAGAGACAAGTGCAGAGCTGGGTTATGATCCCTGAGCCTCCAGCTCTGATGCAGGGGTGTTGTCTGGCTCCTCGTCGTTGTAGATATTCTCCGCCTGGGAGAAGAACAGGACACAAGGTTAACTTTGGCTGTGTTCGGAATGTTCTACCGGTGCATGGGGAGGGACTGGAGCCATCGTAATCCCAAAAAGAAAAAACTCTGGATGATGGACGGCAGTTGTGCTCACCATCTGCCAGACTTGCATGATGTTGTCCTCTGACACCGAGCAGATTACCCAGGGTTCATTGGGGTTCCAGGAGAAGTCAGAGATCTTGGCTGTGTGGCCACCGTGGATGAACTGATGGGGGAAAAGGGTGGACGTTAGAGACCGGCCCTTTGATACAACAGCCAGACGTCAACAGGTGAGCAGGAGTTTGAACCCATCTCAACCAGGAGTTAAGGTACTGCCCTTTGTGTTGTACTTATTTTTTATTTATTTCATTTGTCCCTTTATCTTCTTTTTTCTTAATTTGCTTTCTCTCTTTCTATTCTTTTTATGAATGTAAAATGACGATGTGTTGACCTGCCAAGGGACTACAGATGAAAATTAGCTTTTTTGCTAACTCTGGCACACTTACATTATGAGTGTTAACAAAAAATGTCGATTGATGTGCATTGTCCCTTTTAAATAAATAAAATAAATCGACATGTTCAAACCTTGAATGTGAGAGGATGTGGCGTGACCATACATCCATCTGGACCGATATATATCGATTTCATATTTGACAAACCACCGTGATTAATGCAAAGTGTAAATATTGATACACATCATCTTTAAGATGTGCCATTATTTGAAAATTCTGCCTTTATATTTATTCTTTTTATGAAAAAGAATAGTTTTTTACTTTTTATTTAAATGTCTGGAAGAGCTCAGTAATAAAGTGGTAAATGTTCTCTTTTGAGTTGATATAAATGGAACTGATTGAGTTAAATGGACTTCTATCGCCTCAGGTTGCAGGTTGTGTCCAAAGAATTGATATCATATCGTGATAAAACTTGTGATTTACCCCCCCAGTGAAAGGTCAGTTCTTTGAAATCCACTAGTAACATCTAAGACGCTGTGTCACCGTGTTCTGTTTTCAGCAGTTACAATGGCATGGGGTACTTCCCATAAAATCATCTCTCAGTGCAAATCAAACCAGCTATTAGGCTAACTGAAATAAAACCACGCCAGTCTCTAATGGTGAAGGGTATGTGATGATGTGGGGCTATTTTAATTCCAAAGGCCAAGGGAACTTTATCAGGATGCATAGTATCCTGGATCCATGAAATAACTGGCCTTTAAAAATAAAAATCTGCCTGCCTCTATGGGAATTTAACATAGAGGTGTACTCACTTTTGCCCCCTGTATTTTAAGGAAGAACATTTATTTATTTACGATACATTATTCATTTACACAGAAAATTGGTGTTTTTCCTCTTTTTTTTTTAAATTAATGCATTAAGATCAATTTCCCAAAGATGATCTTTTATTCCTCTTTTTAGTCAACATTTGCATGGGTGTATACACTTATGCAGCTGTAAGTAATGAAGTTACAACTGGCATTGCCAACTGGACAGGTGCAGTCAGACAAACCTGATCACTACTTTGGAGTGTTGAAAGGCGGTCCAATCACATTACACCACTGCTTTTGTTAAGGATCTCATGGTGATCTAAGGATGACGCTGAATAAAAATCACACAGTTAACTTGATTATTGGATATTGCTTACCAGCAGCTCTGGTGGGCCATCCTCAGCATCTTCTGCCGACTGCTCCTCCCCGATTTTACTAGAAAAAGAACATCCAACAAAAACGGGAGTTACTCCTCAATAGAGACAGAGCATATTTAAGTCCCGCCCCCACTGGAGGGGAAAACAACTCTCCATTTACTTATTGTGTGAAGGTGTCTTCTCATCAATTCCATCTGCTAGCAAGCAACAGAAAAATGTCTAAAAGCTGCTTTGTGGCGGAATGCACTACCAACAATGTAAATAACCCATAACTTGAGTTTTTGTAAGCTGCCGAGCCGAAACACTGAGACAAAAGTGTAAACAGACATGAGGAATCAGCAGGGAGAATGGAGGACTGTGGGATCCTGACACTAAGCTAACAATATGTCTGACGTTATGTTTGCAGCAAGCATTTTTGTTACCAAGTCAAATATCCAAATGGCAGTTTTAAGCCAACTATATTTCTGTAAGTTAAGCTAAGGCATTTTGTACACAGTAGGCAATTTCTGTTACCGTAGAATGTGGATAAATCAGAAAGCTATGTAGTATTATGTCTGCAGGTGCCCAACATTAGCTTGCTAACAGCTAACTTGTCTTCTCCGGTAAACAAAGGTTGCTAAAATAATCCTTTGACATGCTTAAATCTGATGTTTTTAGCTACAGGCACTTTGTTAGCATGTCAGCCCTTAGTTGCCTGTTGTGGCGCAGAGTGTTTTCCTTTCTGGTGGGCGTGGCTTCCAGAGTATGACACGATGCGCTCTGTCTCTAAATATTTACCACGTGTGAGCAGTGCTGGCTAACCATTATTAAAAGTAGATTTTTGTTTTCAGTATTGGTCAGCCTCTACTCATTTGTTCCCAATATAGTTCTGTACCATTGAAACCAATGTGGTAATTCTTGAAAGAAATGTATATCTATTATTCAACAGCTGCAGATTGGTCTACACTGATACTAACAGCCCCCTAGTAATACAAGTAACATTGTATGGTTATGAGACAATATATTCTCGTATTAATACTAGTTAGTATGATGCCTTAATGTTATCTTTTATTGGCATTTAAAAAGGTGCAGTGTTCATTATCAAAATATGTGTTGCCTGTTCACAAACTTGTCTTTTTGTCATGAATATTTACCACCACCATCAATTCCAAGTATTCCTTTTGGCTTGAAATGTTACATTTGCATGACCTGGGTTAGACGCTCCATAGTCATGCGCCATCTTGAAATATGTTAGCCGGTAAGGGACATACAGGACATACTGCTCTGCCTTTCGCGTTTTCGCTGTCACATGATAAACTCGCAGCTTCTGCTAATGGGTATTGTTGCTTCCCGGCCCCGGCAAATTTAAAGAAGGAAACATGGAGGACCACACGTATTCAAAATCCAAATTTCAGAGTCGTCTTCTTCTTCTTCAATTAATAAAAATTAAACAAACGGACCTGATCGCCGGAAGGAAAGCTGGATGAAGACGTGGATGACATCTTGGCTTTTTGAAGCGTGAAGGCTACCGTAGCTGTAATACGTACTTTGAACTGTGTGGCACGAGAGAGCTGACTGCGATATATGATCTCAACGCTAGATGGGAGAAATTCCCACACATTGGACCTTTATGCACTATATTTAAATTGTAATTTCCCTTAGTTATTATCATTTACTATGAGTTGAGGTGGCTGGGGCATGTGATCAGGAAGCCTCCGGGCCGCCCCTCCTTTGGAGGTTTCCCCCACCACTTCCAACTGGGAGGAGACCCCGGGGTCATTAAAGACATGGATTATGATGCATGGTGGAGAGTTTTTACCTGAGGTCCCAGACGTTGAGACGCCGGTCGGTGCCGCTGGAGGCCAGGATGGTTTCATTGTGTGGAGACCATTGTACCTAATGAATTGGACAGTTGGGTCACTGGCAGGTCAAAGCGCTCATATAGCTGCATGGACTTTTTCTTAAAACTCATCGGGCTTGTTAGCAATTCAGAAGACTGTTTCAGCATATATTCATACCTTTGGCAGAGCAATGACTGATGGAGTGCTCCGTGTTACACTACGAGGTTCACCATTTTATTGATATATCCACACACAAACAGGGGTCTGCTTCGTTAATAATGTTCAATAAATTGTAATTTAAATGCTGCTGTTGCCCTAGAAAAAGATAAACTCTGTGGTACACCATTTCTGTTCGACTGCAGCATATTGGTGTTCAGGAGAAGGATCTGTTCTGGTCAAGTAAGCTACAGCTTAACTTTGATTTTACAGAGTGCTTGTGTCATTTGAATGAACAACATTATATAATTTATGTGCGTCACCATGGCCTGGTGCAGAACAAGGCACAGTAGCCAGTAGTTTTCATGCTTCTCTTCACTTACTGGCAGTAATTAAAGTTACAAAGTCATATTTGGGATTTACATGAGCTTTCCATTTCTATTTTTTTGTCCTTGGGCCAGATTTGGCCCATGGGCTGCAATTTGCCTCCCTTATAACAGCAGAAACACACCACACTCGGAAACACCGTGAATAGAACAAGCGAAGTGTAGATTCATGCCTGATCGCGTACCTGGCTTTTCAAACCAGACGTGCCGGGAAAAAAAACACGATCCTCTACACGCTACGGAAGGTCTCTCTGTCTCCCCATGCGTTTGGTTGTGGGTGTGTCACTCTGTTTGTCCATCCTTCTGTCTCTCTCTCTGCGTGCCTGATTACGTGTCTCGCTGTAGACGCAGCTGAGAAGTCAAGACAGCCAAAATCATAAACCTGGGTGTTTTATTTAGAAATTTGTTTTATTTTGTAAAGTGTCCGGTTGCATTGTGGCCTTCCTGTATGTGATTACCTGCCTGGCTTGACTCATTTGCTTGCGGCTCTCGGAAGAAATAAAGGAGACGCCGAAACGATCGTTGTAGCGCGCAGGCCGGTGCGGCTGCTGCTCCGGACAGATTGGATAACATGGGCGCAGAAATGAAAACACCTCCGCTTCCTGGCACTTTAGCGTGCTGTGTGTTTTTTGGTGTAACTTTAACTACACTACAAGTTCATCTGAATTTCATAACAGTTTTTTATTATTGCCTGTATCAGGAACCTGGCTGTCTGTATATTACACACATCTTCTTTCCAACTGCAGACTGGCATTAATATAAAACCGTGTTGGACCAACTAAATAAATACATTTGGAAGTTCTTACCTGGAAAATTTCATCTTTGTGGGACTCAAAGGAGTGGAGCTTCAGTTTGAGGTTCCTTAGATCCCACAGTGCAACAGTCTGAAAGAAACAAAACAAGCCTTGAATTAAATAGTTAATCCAGTTTATTTATTTCAGTCCGGAGTGTATTTCTTCTTCTCTACCTTATCAGCAGAACCAGTGGCGAGAATGAACTCGCTGTAGGGGTTGAAGCTGAGACAGTTGACCTCAGCAGTGTGAGCTTCGACTGCGTGGCTGGCTTTGGATGTGGTGTTGGACCGAGTGTCCCATCTGGTGGAGGGTTAAGGAGAGTCAGAGGCAGAAGGGACATCACTTATTTGGTTAGAAATTAAACAATGAAATGGACAGGGCTGCACAATAAATATTTTTTATTGTCATCGGATGTCAACTGGCACAATAAACATCACTTTGTCTTTTCGCAACATATCATGAAAGACAAAATATCAGTAGAAAACTGCACTTTAAAATGTCTTTTTTTAAGTGGTGTCTTTAATATTCAATTCAATGTTCAATTTGTTCAATAAAAGAATGTTGTAAATGATTTCCTCGATGATTTGTTTTTCAACAAGCGATTTGTTTTATTTCAGCAGAATACTGAAAGCAGCAGAAGTGCAGAACTGAGTGCACTTTAACATCTGTTGATCGCAAGAAATATCGCGATATTCAACAGAGTTATTGCATATTTTCCTCATATTGTGTAGCCCTAAAAATGGAGCAGTTTTGACTTGATGAATATCTTGTCTCCATTCACAAAACCAGACAACAGAATACCTATTTGTATCGGCAACTTACATCATGAGTTTCTGGTCATCAGCCACTGAGCCAAACAGAGATTCGTGGAGCAAATGCCAGGAAACATCTTCCACCACTGCTGTGTGGCCGGTGAAGATGGTCTTGGCATCCACAATCTTCCCTTCCTTTGGGCCCGCCCCGATGTCCCATAGACAGATGGTCTGGAGAAAAATGGCAGAACAATCTATTAACAGATTTTTCAGTTTTATCCACACTGTGTTACTGTAGTGTCTCTGTAAATTGCCCACTGGGGACATATAAAGTGTTTTGATTGAATAAAAAAAAATGGTTATCCCCTTGCTACAATGATCACTTATAAGATGGGAAAGTGCTGCATCACTAGGCATACCCACAATTTGTCATCACAAGTTCTTTCCAAGACATCCTCAATGGTTTGAGGACGCAGCAAAGAACAGTCAACAGAAGATGAAACTGAACCCCAGTGGTGTTTATCAAATCCACTAGCTTGAATGTGTATGCATGTGTAATACACTCTGCTTTCAGTCTAAACAAACCTTTGGACTAGGGCTGGGCAATACATTGATGATATATCGACATATGAGGCTAGATATCAACTTAAATTTTGGAGATTGTAATATGACACAAATGTTGTCTTTTCCTGGGTTTAAAGGCTGCATTACAGTAACATTATTGGTGATTATCTAAAATCTCATTGTGTTAATATTGTGTGACTAGTCAACCCTACAATATCGCAGCAATATCGACATTGATGTATTTAGTCAAAAATATCGTGATATTTGATTTATTTCATATCACCCAGCTCTACTTTGGACCCTTCTTTCGGGCACAGTCGCTTATCTGGACTGGATAACCAGTAAATGAAGGCCCGGTTAGCTTTTAGTTCCAGGGAGTGGCCTCTAGCTATCCCAGTAAGTGCGCCCCATGTAAGCTGAGGCCTTTGCAGCGGCCCGGGTTTGAATCCTACCTGCTGCCCTTTGCTGCGTGTCGTTCTCTCTCTCTCTCTCTCTCTCTCTCTCTCTCTCTCTCTCTCTCTCTCTCTCTCTCTCTCTCTCTCTCTCTCTCTCTCTCTCTCTCTCTCTCTCTCTCTCTCTCTCCCTCTCTCCCTCTCTCCCTCTCTCCCTCTCTCCCTCTCTCTCTCTCTCTCTCTCTCTCTCACCTTTCCTGTCAATCCACTGTCACTACAAATAAAGGGAAAAGCTTTTAGTTCCAGTCACTTACATGGTCGTCGGAGGCGCTGAGTAAGTTGCCGCTAAGGTTGGGATTCCAGGAAAGGCCATAGCCTTCTTTCTGGTGGCCTTTCAGCCGTAAGTCAGGACTGCACTCCCCACTGGGATCTGAAACACACAAATACACACTTCATTCACCTTCATGATGTGTGACTCACTGGAGTTAAGTGCATTCTGGTTCGTGTAGTCATTAGTGTATCAGCGCAGCAGTGACCCAACCTGGCTTAGTCGGGTGCTTGTTGTAGTCAAAGACCAGCACGTCAGAGGTGGGGGTCTTGGTGGCGATGATGCAGTGGTTCTGGGGCATGTAGCGGGCTCGGTTGACCTCTCCCTCGTGGTTTATCTTAATCTCGATCTCGATTTTCCCACTTACTGAACCAAATCCACCAAACTCTGGATACAATCAGATTGTAGTTACAGCCAAGGCAGGAAATGGACACCAGATATGTGAGCTTCATTTATATAAACTGTGCCAAACAGATGTGTCCTCTTATCAAAAGTGACACTGAAATTGCATTTTATCTTAAATAACAAAAAATAATAATTAGATTTTTAAAACAAAACTAAAATAGAAAGAAATCTCTTCAAATAAATAAACTAAGAACACGTAGTGAGTGATGCCTGAAGTCAAACAAGTGAAATCAAGCGTAAATTACTCCCTAGGCCGTTTACAAACTGCATCTCAATTTATTTTTTTTATACCTCAACCGGTTATCCATTTTTTAACCGATTCACGATGCATCATTACATCCCTAAGGCACAATATTGGTGGCTGATACATTATTGGCCGATAAATTAGAAATGAATGTTATTGAAACAATACTATTACATATATTCTCTAACATAGGGACAGTGAGGGCTCTCTAAACATTGGTGTGCTAGAAACAGAACAACGAACAGATAATTATTGGTTATAGTTATTGGTCCTGAAATTCTAGTAATAGCAGAGCATCTCTATATTTTGTATGATGTTGGCAGAGTCACTATGCCTGGAAAGTGTTGTATTAAACCGCTACCGTGGCCAGTGCACATAAACGTCCACTGTACTACAAGGTGCTGCTGCTTGCCCAAATCTGCACGGGCTGATTAAGGAAAGCCATTATGTGTAAATGTACTAAAGCTGGTGAGCAGTTTAACAGTTTTCGGCCTTTATTTTTGACAGGACATGAAATGGGAGATAGAGGGAGAATGACATGCAGCAAAGGGCCGCAGATCGGGGTCGAACCTGGGCACGCTGCATCGAGGAGTGAACCTCTATATATGGGCGCCCGCTCTACCAACTTCTGAGCGAAGGTGACGGCACCTGTGCTCAGGCACACTTTAAGAGCATAGACAGTCAAAGAAATGGACCAAGTGTTCCCATAGATTTTAACGAAGACCAGTGAAGTGAATTAGAAGCACTTGTCTGGTGAGTGCTGAACGTTACTGCGCAGCCTTCAACTGAGCTTGAAGACGTAGATATGACGTGAGCAACGTGTCTGAAAGTTGTAAGTCTTCTGGTAGCTGTGCCAAGATAAATCTCAATCATTCTGAATCTTGCAGACAGAGAGCTTAGGTATAGGTATTAGCACAGGCTAATTATTGCTAACTAAAATGCTAGTTAACATTAGTAATTAAACTTGAACAGCTAATGTAAGTCGAAACTGCCTGCGTGTTTCTCCTGTACTGTATGGTAATTCATCTACTATGCGACAGTAAGTCGCATGGTTATGACACAGTCATTAGCCTATTTTTACAAAAATGTCTGCTACGGAGCCATAATGTGAGATACAAGGTAATGGAGCCTGCTATACATTGTCGTGTTTCTTTAGAAATAAACAATGGACAAGTAAAGTCTTTAAACACTTGTAAATGTAATGTAAAGTGATTCGCTGTCAAAGTGATGTCAAAATGAATGGCAGTCAATGGAATGCTAACGGCGGGTGAGTACTTGTTAGCATCAAAATGGCGCCATAGGAGGTACGCGTTGTGCAGAGAGGCTTACCCCCTTGTTTAAGAGCAGGACAAACTAAATTCAAAAGAAGAAAACCCAGAAACCAATATGTAGTAAACTATTATTTTACCCCTCGATTTTTGTGTGTGTATTGAGCTTTAGACTCGGACTGGACTGTACCTTAAAATTGTTCCGTGGCCATACTAACATACTAATACTACCTCCGGCAACACGCCAAAGGAGCAGTGAGCCTTCAGCACACCTGCACACAGCAGGACACCCATCAACATACCTGCTGGAAGACAGAACAAAACAGTTTCAGCATAAAGATCGACAGGAACAGGACTCGGGTGGTGATGGCGCAGTGGATATGACACATGCCTTTGGTGTGTGAGACCCAGGTTTGATTCCCACTGCAATACATCAACCAATGCGTCCCTGAGCAAGACACTTAACCCCTAGTTGCTCCAGAGGCGTGTGACCTCTGACATATATAGCAATTGTCGCTTTGGATAAAAGCATCAGCTAAATGACATGTAATGTAATGTAATGTAAACCAGCTTCTGACAACGACAGTGTGACTCCAGAGCTGCAAAGATGAATCGCTTAATTGTCAACTATAAAATTAAATCAGCAGTAAAAGTTCTCCGATTCCATCTTGTTAAATGTGAATAGTTTCTAGTTTCTTCACTCCTCTGTGACAGTAAACTGAATATCTTTGAGCTGTGGACAAAACGAGACATTTGAGGATGCCATCTTGGGCTTTGGGAAACACTGATCCACATTTTTCACCACTGATATTTTAGAGACCAAACTACTATTACTATCCATTAATCGAGAAAATAATTGACAATGAAAATAATCGTTAGTTGCAGCCCTACAAAACTCACATGACAAACAGCTGTAGTTGGTTCTTCTACAAACATTTTATGAGGTAGGCAATGCATGTTGGGCTGTTCAGATGCACACTACGTACAGTATGGTGAGAATCAATAAATGCTAAAATATGACATTGTCCACTTGTTTGTATTGCAAATGTACAGCTACTCCCCTGGCCTTACAAAGACAGTATAGTGGTAACAAACAACCGTTCAGATGTGAAAAGTTCTCCTGCAGGATGACATGTGGTGTATTTACCTCCTTTCTCGCTGTCGTAGTGCGAGGCATCAAACTGGGCGTCATCATTTGGTACCTGGACGCTGGCAATCACCAGGTGGTTCTGCTCATCTGACGTATGGGTCCCCAACACCAGCCGGTGTACCGCGTAGTCCTTCCCCTCGGGCCTGCAGAGTTCCACAAAAGAGGACAGGATTTGAACCTATACTCTGTAGTAGGGCTGAAACGATTCGAGTTACTCGAATAACTCGATTACAAAAATTCCTCGAGGCAAAAACTCTGCCTAGAAGCCTCGTTAAATTCCTATGACACGCACTATACGCGCAGGGATCTGATTGTTCCACACGGACCGTTGTTCAGGAAGCACACCACTAGCACGTGATACATTTTCAATTTAGTTGGCGCGATGGCGGAGAGTAAAGATGTCCAGAAACGGCAGAGAATGTCTAAAGTTTGGGATCATAACATACTAAAAAAGGAAGAGAACAAGGTGCAACATTAAGTAGCCCTGGCATACCACAGCAGTACGACTTCAATGATTCAGCATCTGAACCGAAAACATCCGCTCCACGCTGTTTCACCAAGCGTCGCTGAAACAAGGTAACGTAGCCTAAGCAGCCGCTGATTTTAATCGCATACTGTATTTGTAGCGATGTCGTGATGCGGTTTGACTAGATATGATGTTTAGCTTTGAGGTTTTTAAGTAGTAAACTTATTCACGTTCAATTGCAAGAGAGTATAGCCTAAAAAAAAGAACCCCTTCACACACACCCTCGTCTCTCTCACTCTTCCTCACGCACAGCATGCGTGCGCGCACACACACACACACACACACACACACACACACACACACACACACACACACACACACACACACACACACACACACACACACACACACACACACACACACACACACACACACACACACACACACACACACACACACACACACACACACACACACACACACACACACACGTTGTTAGGTTACCATAGCAAATAGGCTCACCCCAAATTATATATTATTTGTTAGTAGCCTAATGGTAAATGTTGTAGGTGTAGAAATCTACATAAACAGATATTGACTTTGATGTCAGGGCTAGATTACAGCATGAAACTTAATTAAATTATGCCAAATGTTGGAGTTAGAATAAATACCTCTGTTCTTTTGAGAAATAAAAGCCAAATGCTTGATCATTTTACAGCCACATCATTATTTGTTTTGGTTGTTTAAAAACACAAAATACATAAATACAAAACGTTCCAAAACTGTTGAAAACTGCTGAAAAAAGGAAAATAGTACGACAATATGCTTTTATACAGCAAGAATATCAAGGTATAAAAAAATGTTTTGGCCTTCAATCTCTTAATGTATTCTTGTTATTTGGTAATGCCAGTCATATAGACAGATAGGGGTGTCCATCTGAATTTTATAGCTGTCTCAAATGCTAAAAGTATATAGACAGAAGCATCCATAGCTGATACGAGCTAGACAGGATATATGGACCTATCACTGCTAATTGTAATTGGCACCAAAAGCTTTCCATACCGTATAATATAATATCAATATCCAGTTTTTCAAGATTAATGTATAGAGACAAGTCTACACGCTCACATTTAGAAAAGTGCCTTGTTATGCCAGTCCCAGCACGCTACAGTCAAATTACAGTTGATTGAGTTAAGATAGTACAATTTAAATTGACATTATTCAGAAAAGGAAAACCATGTTAAACCGGCAACTAGAACAGCAAATATTACAATACTCCAAAAATATGCCTCATCTCCACCAGGTCAGCATCCCGCTGCTTCAGAGCCTCGAGAGAGAATCTCTTAAAGATATTTACTATGTCTTACAGATCCTGTCACTGTGGACAAACACATTTCAGCATTTAGCAGTACATGACATCTGTGAGGCCACCAGACATGGGGGACTCGAGTCACATGACTTGACTCGAGTTAGACTCGAGTCGCAAATTTTAGGACTTGAGACTTGCTTGATAAACATTCATAAAAGACTCGACTTGACATTCATGACTTGAGACTTGACTTAGACTTGAGTCAAATGACTTGATTTTCTGTTTAATAAATATATATTTTCCCCCTCTGATATTGAGGAGGAGTTAACGTTACAATTTTAGTGCTGTTGCATGCGCGGGAGACCGTTGTTATGGTGACGCGCCACACGGCGGTAGACCTGCAGTAAACGAGACTGGCTACGGCTGTTACTTAACGTCATGGATTCCTCTGCACCGAAAATAATAAAGTTTGGCTATAAGGATTACACGTCTGACCAGGCAAAGAAGATACAAAACGGCAGTTTACAAGGTCTGCAGTACAAAAAAATCCGACGTCAACCACCACCGCGGCAAATTTAATCAGACACTTCAAATCGGGAAAGATTCAGGTTCCAGTCCCCATATTCAGCTGAACCACTATTTGGACGCTTGTGATGAACAGAACTCCCTTCAGTTTTGGGCCACGAATAAGCACACCCTCCCCTCTTTGTTCAAGGTGGCGGTAAGAGCGAATACAGCTAGGCACACTGTATACTCTCTCTCTCTCTCTCTCTCACACACACGCAGTTGTGCAGATGAAGTATGTGAATGAAGCTAGGCACACATACACACACACACTGCACTCACACACACCACATGCACACATTCACTCACCAATATTAATAACTTTTCATTCACTCTCTCTCTCAAACACGCACACATTCACTCACAAATACACTGACAAATATTAACATATAGCCTACTATTCAATCTCTCCAAATTATGCAAAGGTGGTGGGATTCAGCTACTCTTAAAGAATATGTTTTTTTCAAGAGAAGGAAAGGTTAAATTTGTTTCTGTCCCATAAAAGTGAGGCATGTTTGAAGAATATTATTTGACTTAGAAACCATTATACTTGAATTGTTTGAATGAATTTCATGATTTGATGTCATGTTTGAGGCATATTGATATTTTTGTTGGCCTAATATCAGTTTTAGGCTGTGCTTTTTTAAATCTTTATACATTTAAACTGTTCATATATATGTGGCTTGGACGCAATGTCTTTTGAATATTGAGTAGGAAAAAATGCAAATAAAACTCCAGCAGTTATAACCACTGTCTTTAGCTTGTTTAAAAATGGAAACTTTTGTATGACTTGACTTGACTTGCTTGACCAAAGCTATGACTTGACTTGACTTGCTTGACCAAAGCTATGACTTGACTTGCTTGATTGTCACACAAAATGACTTGGACTTGCTTGAGACTTGAAGGTTAAGACTTGAGACTTGCTTGTGACTTGCCCATGTGTGACTTACTCCCATCTCTGGAGGCCACTACCTGATGGCTGCTGAAAGGTTTCTGAATTTGCTTGTTTGTCTATCAGCTTGTGTTTTCTCAGGTTGTCATGTGTTGAGCTCTCTCAGCCACCATACTTCTCACTCTCTTGCCAGTTTGGGGTATCACAGTATCAAGGCTAGTTTGTGTGTCAGTGAACAGACACATGAACCCACAGACAGACTGTGTCCTGAAATGGGAGACCAGGTTATGTTAACTTCCTTTCCCAGTATTTTCTTACACCGTCTCTAGGCCAGCGTGTTTCTCACCCAAAATTAAATTTTGCAAAATCATGAAGGACGTTCACAGCGAGGGCGGTGGGCTGTGTGGCGTAAAGAAAAAAAATGTTTATCACCTCTTGTGATCACTCATTTTGAAGCAATGAAATGAATTCCACTGTGTGGCAGCAGCAATTAAACATTTTACCACCCGGGGGCGCCATAGGCTGCTCAATTACCTGCAGTTTCCGTTTTGATTCCATAGTAAAGATGAAGAGGTCACGGCGAAGTGTGGCATGGGACCATTTTGATTAAAAAAAAAACTACTTAGTTCACTGCAAACACTGCGATGCCGTGTATAAGTACAACACGGCCACGACTCAAATGATGTACCACAAAGTGCATCCGACCCTGGTTAATGTCGGTGGCGGTGCGTCCTGCTCTCAGTCTCAACCTAGCATCAACTCGGCGTTAGCACGGAGGAGCTGCGATGCACAACGAGCAGAGGAAATTACCGGAGGGATCTGCACGTTCATTGAGATGGATATTGGAACCAGCATTTCACATTCCGTCATGATGTACCATCACCAGACTGGTAGAAACTCAGTAGAAGAATGGAATAAGGTTCCCCAGCCCGGGCTGGCCAAATTAGCACGGAGGTACCTGTGCATCCCGGCCGGCGGGTGTTTTCAGCGGCTGGACTAGTCACCAGGTAGCGGTCGCGTCTGACCCCAGATCATGTCAACATGCTTATTATTTTTCTCAACAAAAAACAGTAGACTGGTGCAGGAGTTCTATGTGAGTTACTGGTTACTTCTTATTAGGCTTTGTCCGTGCCTTGGATAGTTTTGAATTACATTTTGAGAAAACCTGTCAGATCTAAGTATTATGTTTTTGGTTAAGTTATTATTTAACATGATTCATTTTATTTATTATTTTGGAACAAACAAGGGTCTCTGTTTAAGAAGGCTGGCTCGCAGCAGCAGGTTCCGCTGCTTCAGAGCACCGCAGCGCATATATCTTCAAGTTTAGCCAAACCTCCAGTTTAACTGCCACACGTTGTTCTTCTTCTAATTAAGATCTCATCGACGAAAAACATGCTGCATTTTTGTATTTTCATTGCATTTTTAATTTATAAAAAGTTAAATAATGAATTTTAATATAAAAATATCAATGATTAATTGATAATTGATCGTTAATTCTCCCGACGATCGACGAAGAATAATGACGAATGCCCATCCCTACTAGTGATGTTACGCTCTGTGCCGAGGCTTAGAAGAGCTTGTCGAGAAATCCCTGAAGTTTTCCGCGAGGCGCGTATCGTTTTAGACAAATGACGTCACTGATGACGTCTGAAGCCTCGCTGCCCGTCCATACCACGTGACTGGTTTATGAAGTGGTTTGAAACCAAACGGTTTTATTATACATCTGTGATCTACACGAGCACATTCACCAACCTCTGCCCTGTTAAACCACCACCACTTTCCAGTTTTAGAATAGCCTACTTATATTGCCCCTCCTGCTCTTACTATATAATGACCGAAAGGGTTGATCGCTGCATTCCTCTCAAGGAAATCCGTTTACTACAAAGTTATGTTGATTATATTATACCAAAAGAAAATACACACTATATTATAAATGGATTAGGTGGAAATTTATTTTGTCTTTACAGTCAAAAACCGTCTGATACAGTAATATACCTGCCTGTTTTATACTCTTCGACCAACAGGCGGTCTTGTGAGCAAATGAAGCCTCGAAAAATAAACCCATTTGCTAACCACTGTGCTGGAAAGCTTCAATGCTTCATCTCACCATCACTAGTATTTACCGTAGGTTTATTTTGTCAGACAATATCATGATCATAAAATAACGATGTGATCAGCACGGCAATGCAGCACCTTGGGAATGACTGCTGCGTAGTATGTAAGCGGAGATAAAATTTCATACTTCGGTGTACTTCTGTTGCCTGACGACAGAAAAATATATACACAACAATTAAGTTAAGTGAGTTCTGCTGTTATAAAAACACAATATAGGTTATCACAGAGAATGGGAGGAGATTTAACAGACGCACTGAGCTTGGCTTTGATGTAGGGCTGGGCAATACATTGAGATTACATCGACAGCGATATATGAGGTTAGATATTCTCTTCAATTTTGGATATCGTAATATGAAACTTGCTGTCTTTTCCTGGTTTTAAAGGATACATTACAGCAAAGTGATGTCATTTTCTGAACCAGACTTACTAGCTGTTGTTATTTGCCTTTACCCACTTAGTCTTTAAATCCACATTACTGGTGATTATTTATAAAAAATCTCATTGTGTAAATGTTTTGTGAAAGCACCAATAGTCAACCCTACATACAATATTGCCGCAATATCCACATTGATGTATTTGGTCAAAAATATTGTAATATTTGATTTTATCCATATTGCTCAACTCTACTTTGATGCGTGGTTTAAAGAAAAAGATATTGCAGGAAAACACCAGCAAAAGAGTTTAAGACCTGGGGTACTGACCAGGGACTGTGCAGGTGGTGGAAAGTGGCACAGCACAGGACATTTATTGGCTGTAAAAAGCAGCTTGACAGTCACCTGTTGTTGGTATTGCTGTTGGGATTTAAACCACGTTGTATGAGCAGTAAGATGGAGACCATGTAAATACCTGCTGACATCTGGAAGCCACTGGACAGTAAGGCTGGGCCACTCCAGCGCATGCGTCATCACCAGGTCATACAGGAAAGGTGTGTTTTTCTTCCAAATCTTGTACTCTTCATTGATGACCCTTTCTTCCACAGCATCGTCATACACTTTAGCAGAACAACATGGTATGAGATACAGGTATAACAGCAAACAGTAGCAGCTATTGCTATTGTAGCAATGTATTTTTCCTCACGTAGATTTACGTATTTCCTCGAGGAAAGCGGACTTACACATAACGTTACAGTTATATTGGTGGTTCAGACAGGGGCTTGCTCAAGGAACCGTTAACAGTCAAAACAGTTTTATAACAGTAATATAACAGCAGTTTAATGATAACTTACTTCAAAATTACATTAACGATAATCTGTGATAATAGAATGACGAAAGAAATTCAGGAAGCATAGCTGAAAAGGTATGAACCATCTTCACTATTTCTCACTAACGTCACGGCGTATTTTGGTGAAAGGGGTTTTGCAGCGTCACAACATGCAAACAATTTATTAAGTTAAAATAAGTGCTGTTTGGTGCATTGGGTGTAACGTTAACGTTATACCGAAGTTAAAGAGTAGAGGTGTGACATGACGTTCTTAAAGAAACGTTCAACCGAGAGCAGCACACAACCGACAACAAGCCTCTTGATAGGACTTTACTAAGCTAGCATGTCATGCTAGCATCCATGGCAGAACGCACACAAAGCGGTAACGTTAATGCACGAGGAAAACAGGCCACCGTTTCATACGATAGGTAACGTTAACGTTAGTTCTGATAAACCTACCCTCTTTATCAGCCATGTTCCAAACTCTGCGCTTTGTCACGATGCTCAAAAGCAAAGTAACTAGGTAGACGCCGTTTTAGTTAATACTGCTCTTCCCCTAGCTAGTACTAACGTTTTGGTTGCTGTACCGCTACAAAAGTAGGCTCCTTCCTTTTCAGCGCCGAATTACTCGATTATCTATCACGCATGCGTCAATGCGCGCATACCAACGAGAAACAATACTGCGCGCGGAGTGCGCATTGATGGAGAAGGGACTGCACAGACAACTTGGCCCTGCTCCAACATACTGTAGAGCCTTCACACTCGGATCCCACCACTTCTAAAAAATATATTATAATTATAAACATTCAAGTATATAAGTATATATCAATTACAATGCTGGCCAAGCCATTTTGCTTCATGGCTTTAGAAAAAATAAGAATAAATTACATGGGGAGAATACACAATGCAAGTGTGAAATGTGCAAATTGAAAGTAGCCAATTAAATAGAAGTGTATCACAATGTATAATTTGGGCTGTAATGACTAGTATACACTATCACTGATGTGTAATACTATATAATGCATACAAAGCACAATGTATGGCACTATATAATTTATGTTCAGGGGAAATAGCAGATACTGATATGTGGTGATAAGTCAATAGGAAGTTCAGTGAAAAGTCCAGAAAGACATCAGCCAGCATTCTAATGTTAGCATGCTAACTGGAAGCATGCTAACAAAGTACAACTGATTTGATGAAGGTAACAACATAGCCTTTCCTGTGGCACCACCCTCAGGAAAAACATATTTTTTTGTCCAACAAGTGGTAAGGATCTTCAAAAGGATCTGTGTATCCTTTATTTTTACCCATGCAACAATTTTGTTTTGTGGTGTGTAATGAGCATTGCGGCCTCACTATGCATTCCAATGAGTTTATTTTGTAAAAGTCTTGTCCATAAACAGCAAAAACAGTTTACAGTAAATTACAAACCTTGAAAATGCAAAACATGTTCCAAATACAAGCATAACAAAGATGTGAAGGAAATAAAAACAAAGCATGAGTTTTACATACAGAAGGTCTTAATCAACTATCATCAAAAAATAAATAGGTCCATATGTCTCATGACAACAACAGTGGGAGCAAAGTAAAGGCAACGGGCACAAAGTTAAAAGACAGAGTAGTCTGCTGTCATCTTATCCATCTAAGTAAACTCTCACAGGGGACAATGAGACGTATGAGAAGTTCAAAATGCCTTATCACACTGTATGTTGTTCACAATGTTTCAGATGAAAAACATTTTCAAAGTTCTCAGTTTCCTTAAAAAGTGAATGTGGTTCAGTTTACTGTCAGGTTTAGACGTCCAGACAAGGCAACAGAAAAAAAGTGGATTGTGTATTCTTTTTTTCCTCCAGGTCTATCACATATCAACAAATATCGGATTTGAAACTAAGAACCAATGGACACTTTCATATAAGAATGATCTGAAGTACAACAGCAGAGCATGCCACTTTATAAAGCTTTGAAATATACAGTGATCTATTTCACAGATACACAGAAGAACAGATGTATCACTTCTCCATAAAAAGATGAGCCTAGAGCAGTCCGAGTAGAATAGTGGTCCTATGTTCTACAACAAAAGTCAAATATACAGATATAGATAGTTTCGAGTTACAATGTGTAACCCAGTTGTGCACAACACTTCATACATTTATCTATGTATTTCCATTCGTCTTTTTCTGGTTACATAAAAGAGTAACATATATAGGGATGGATAATGTCTGACAGTTACTCAATGTTCCATAAGCCCCTCCCATAACTATCCTCGTAAGAAAGAAAAAAAAGCAATTTCAAGCTACAACTAGAGTGATCAGTATACTGCAATATCCAACATATATCATAGATGGTAGGAGAGTATATAATATGGAGGTCTTATCAAATGCATTTGTACACAGTGGCAGGTGATTATGAGTGATACAATACGGATAGGTATGTACGGGCCAGTATAAATACCGATTGATGGCTATCTACACTATGTGTGATTATGAAGTACTGGGAAAAACACAAGCCACTCCAACCCATTGTTTCATCCAGGGGCAAATCCAGATGTTGGAAACATTCAGGACTCAGCCTAAACCCAGGGTGGTTCACGCCATTTGAGAGAATAGAATGACTAAAAACCTGTACGTCATTTGGGAAAAAACATAATAGTTGCTGAGGAAAAAAAAAAATCATCCTGTAGAGCCTACATCCTGTTTTCTAACTTAACTCTAAGCAGACCTAACCCCCCTAACACTAACTTTCTTCATCATTCTCAAACCAGAACACAGTTTATGTTGAGAATGACTACATTTTTCACTCCTGCCACTTAAAGAGAGGCAATTATTGTCTCATGTTACTATTTTTAAGTTAGGCTACATAACATAGGTAGGGTAGAAATTTGGCATAAATAATCTTTGAACCCATTTGGAGTAGAGTTCACAAAATGAATGGCGATATTTCCCCAGTACTAGAACTTCTGCTGCATTGATTTACCGGTCCAGTCAGAGAGACTAAGGGGGAAATGACACAAAGTTATTTTACAACCCTAAACAATTTGGGGAAAACATTCGTGGCTGGAGCCTAGATAGGACATTTACTGCAGTTACATGATTGTATTATGCTGCGTTCATGTGGTGTCATATGAGTTTCATATGTGTCATCAACATGGTGGGCAAAACTAGAGTTTTATTAACAGTAAAAACTTTTTTTATATTAATTCACATATTTCATATCAACTTTTGCTCAATTATTATATTATATAATATTATTAAGGTTACTCCGGTATTTAACCCTTAATAACAAGTCAGGTACATTAGCTGAAGCAATATGAGCTATGAGTAGAGATGTTCAAATTATGAATGGGTAGTGTATCATTTTGTATTAAAGGTCCAATGACATGCTGCTTTTTGGATGCTTTTATATAGACCTCAGTGGTCCCCTAATACTGTATCTGAAGTCTCTTTCCCGAAATTCAGCCTTGGTGCAGAATTACAGCCACTACGAGCCAGTACCACAATGAGCTGTCCTTAGGATGTGCCATTTCTGTGTCTGTAGCTTTAAATGCTATTGAGAAGGAGAGATGGGGGGCAAAGTGGAGGGTGGGGGTGTGGCCTTGACCAACGGCCATGCTTCGCTCGTTTGCAAGCCATGATGTCTCTCTCTTTCTCATGGGCGGGCCAAATACTCTGTGCAGGCAAAGCAGAGAAAGGGGAGGTAACCTTTCTCCTTATGACGTCATAAAGAGGAGATTCCAGATTGGCCCATCTGAGCTTTCATTTTCTCAAAGGCAGAGCAGGATACCCAGGGCTCGGTTTACACCTATCACCATTTCTAGCCACTGGGGGACCATAGGCAGGCTGGGGGAACTCATATTAATGTTAAAAAACCTCATAAAGTGAAATTTAATTTAATAATATTTTGGGGATTCTATGGGGTTGTAGGGTTGTTTATTGAAAAATTATGCTGCTTTTTGGATGCTTTTATATAGACCTCAGTGGTCCCCTAATACTGTATCTGAAGTCTCTTTCCCGAAATTCAGCCTTGGTGCAGAATTACAGCCACTACGAGCCAGTACCACAATGAGCTGTCCTTAGGATGTGCCATTTCTGTGTCTGTAGCTTTAAATGCTATTGAGAAGGAGAGATGGGGGGCAAAGTGGAGGGTGGGGGTGTGGCCTTGACCAACGGCCATGCTTCGCTCGTTTGCAAGCCATGATGTCTCTCTCTTTCTCATGGGCGGGCCAAATACTCTGTGCAGGCAAAGCAGAGAAAGGGGAGGTAACCTTTCTCCTTATGACGTCATAAAGAGGAGATTCCAGATTGGCCCATCTGAGCTTTCATTTTCTCAAAGGCAGAGCAGGATACCCAGGGCTCGGTTTACACCTATCACCATTTCTAGCCACTGGGGGACCATAGGCAGGCTGAGGGAACTCATATTAATGTTAAAAAACCTCATAAAGTGAAATTTAATTTAATAATATTTTGGGGATTCTATGGGGTTGTAGGGTTGTTTATTGAAAAATTATAGATTAAAAAACACTTTGATAAGGATAATTGCTTATTCTTGCTTTGTCTTAAAGTGAAATACTTTGTGTCTTGTATTTTAGAGTGCTCATATTATGCTTTTTGGCTTTTTCCCTTTATTGTGTTATATATATTTTTGTACACGTTAGGCTATAGGTTTACAAAGTGAAAAAGCCCAAAGTCCACCCCAAAGGGACTTACCGTCTCCAACAGAAAACACTGTTCACAAACTGCTCCAAACAGCTCTGTTGTAGTCCAGCCTTTACTTCTGTGACAAACGTGGTCACTTTGTAACACACGTTATAATGCTCCCCTAGCTGCTAGCACAGTACGCCCTCATACTCTGCTTCTGACTGGCTAGTAGTCCTTACCTAGCTACTGCGCAGGTGCAACTCCCAACAAAGATGGATCAGAAGTGAGGCGCCTCACTCTGTAGCTAAAACAGAGAGCTCAACAAACAGGGTGAAAAGAGGAGCTGCAGCAATGTGCAGTACAACAAAAATATAGTGTTCTTTGAAAATTAAACCATGTAAACCTATTCTGATATAAACTCTAAATACAATTATGAACCTGAAAATGAGCATAATATGAGCACTTTATGTTGTTCGAAAATAAAACTGTTCATTTATTAATTCAATACTTGCTTTGACTTGATAAATGCCAATAAATAACTGTACTTACTAATCTAGTTACAATCAACATTCCGTTGCTGGTAGTTGACATGGTAACGTTAGTAGCTTAAGTCTCAGAGAATGAGACGTCATGACCCAATCAGGCGGAGAAACGTCGCCATCAGTGTGGTCTCCGCTTGCACAACCCCTCGGCTCGGAAATGCCAGAGCAGCGTGAATGTGAGGTATAAACAAAGCCAAAGATATTCGCTTTTAAACCAAAACGTAGCAATGTCAATGTATCCTAAGACCAGCAGCTTCACATAAAGCCAACCATTTCACATCCTGTTTGCCAATCCTGGAGCTTTCATCAGCCCTAATAAAGTAAGGGGCTAATTATTGTCTTAGAAATTTAACAGTAGGGGGTTTGTCACAAAGTCTTCAAGTTATTATGTCAACTTGAAGCATCTACATTCTGGTACTTGTGCCGTTTTCCATTACATTTTCAGATCTTTAAGTGCCAATTCCATTCTTTATTTTTTATTTATTAACCATAGTATCAGCCTAAACCTGAAGAAGCTGTGTTACTAACACAGTACAAAAATGTAAATCTTGGATCTCTCTCAATACCCACGTGTATATCCAACTGCTTACCCAATAGAAAATACAGTTCTGCTCATTCTCAAGCCCAAACACATCAATGGTAGTATTTAGCATGCGGAAATATTACCTCTTCACCGGACTTAGGTAGCTTACCTCTTATTGTCAAATTGTGATTTTGCTTTGTGACTTGGCAGCGAGTGCATATTGTTTTCCCTTCTGTATGAAATCATACAATTAATGATTCCTATTAATGTGCTCCTTTATATTCCGGACAATGTAGCCAACAACTCCCGATTGCTG
This sequence comes from Gymnocephalus cernua, assembly GCA_023631565.1. Taxonomy (NCBI): domain Eukaryota; kingdom Metazoa; phylum Chordata; class Actinopteri; order Perciformes; family Percidae; genus Gymnocephalus; species Gymnocephalus cernua. The sequence goes on along the minus strand of CM042426.1, from coordinate 34,742,496 downwards.
ATGAAGACTGTGAGATGCATCTCACAGTCTTCATTGATAGTAGTAGATACTTGATAGTTCTGGAAAAAGCTAGTAAGCAGACCTTGAGTAAATTATTATTATTATTTTGACACGATTTTAAATGATTGTTTTGGTCCACCAGGATGATCAGAAACAAGTGAAACAGACGGATATTTTACTGCTATGTTTTCCAGTGAAGCAACAGGTTTAGTTATTAAAGCTACATTTTGTAAGAATTACTCCCATCTAGCATTGAGATAATGTATCGCAATCAATTCTCTCTCACCACGCAGTTGAATGTACGTATTGCAGCTACGGTAGCCGTCACGCTTCGAAAAGCAAAAGTGTACAAAAGGCCGTCAATCAGCCGTGTTGGGAGTGCCTGTGGGACAGTGGCGCGGACACGCACTTCACACCCGACGGAAAGGAGAGAGAGAAAAAAAAGGAGACTGCAGCGGTCCAGAGGATAATTAACTAGTTGGGATTTGGTTCACTCTTTTTTTCTGATGACGCCAGTCTCTTGCTCTTTTCAATATCCGTTTTTTTATTCTGGGCGAAGAAGAAGACTCCTGTTCCTGATATTTGGATTTTGAATACGTATGGTCCTCCGTGTTTCCTTCTTCAAACTTGCCGGGGCCGGGAAGCGACGAGCAGCTGTGAGTCGAAAACGCAAAAGGCGGAGCTGTATGTCCTGCATGTCACTTGAAATTGATGGTGGTGGTCAATATTCATAAAAAAGGACAAGTTTGTGAAGGGCAATACAGATTTTCATAATAAACAACTACAAACGTTACACACTGGGGCTTTAAAAGAGGCAAAGGGAGCCACGCACACCACTTACCAATTATTTAACAAATAATGAACCTATGAAAGGTGTATAACTTACAAATTCAAAAAATGTTTTATTGTGATTGGACTATTATAATCAAACGCTTTGGCTACATTGCACACGTAACGTGTGCGGAACGTCCATCGGATTGGATTTGCTGCGTAATGTATCTTTTAACTGGCTACACCTGCAGCGCACACACCACGTATGGTTGTGTGAGTGACAGGCGAGACGGAGAGCTTTTGCTTTGGGATTGTTGTTGTTTCTTCAATCTTTGGAGCCGGCACGGCGCTGTGAAAATGTCAATCTACTATCAGCTATTATCAAAGGACGCACGTGACAGGAAACAAGAAATAGAAAAAAGAAACTCTCAAAACCAAACTGCCAATACACTCATTGGTAGTTTAATTTAAAGCTTTAGTGCGTACATTTTTGATATTAATGAACGTCCGTTACATTCAAGCCATTGCCAAATGAGTTGCTACAAAGCTAATTAAGACTATCAGCTCCACACAACCCTCTCTGTATTTCTCAGTATGACTATGTTCAGAAGATTGTGGCATCCGGCAATTTTCCTGCGCAGAAACTCCAGCGAAGTTAGTTACCTCTTCTAAAGAGTCCATCATGTTTTTTTAATCCTCTGTGTCCTCCTTGGCTACTAGCAACTGTGTGGAGGAGGGGTGAGGGGAGGCTGTCTGCAATCATGGAAGGCTTGTATCATGTGGATGCGCCGACAGTTTTGTTGTCATTACTTAGAACATGGCGGAGACAGAAACTACGCACTATAGCTTTAAAAGACATATAGACACTTTATGATCCATTTTTGTGTATAAGGGCCGCACACGCCTGACGTAAAAACTATAAATAGACTATTTTTACGCTTGCAAAGCGGATCTCAGCGATGCATACGCATCACATACAAGCTGCTCTCATGCACGGTGTAGCCAGATTTTATTGATTATAGTGGAAGCGTAGTGTAGGAGCACACTTCACGCGTGCAATGTAGCTGGCCTGTAAGCCTAGCAGAGAAAAAGGCTCCATATAAACACAACTCATATTATCACAACGCCTAATTGTTGTCAATAGAACATGATAAAAGTCAAGTCAAGTACGTAATGCCCCTTTAAATGTCCTAAACTTCACGTTGATGTAACAATATAAACTCACAAGCATTCAGAGTCACCGGGTAAACATGATTAACCATCTTAATCTGTCTATTTAAGAGAGTTCAAAATGACAAAGGGCTTTGCTTTGATTTCTGATAAGGCCCTGAAAAAAATAAAAACTGTGTGACATAATGCCCAGTTATACCCTGGCACCCATATACCATCATCAGTATGGGTGCACCTTTTTATAAAAACACATACTTGAAGTCCAACAGCGAAGCGGAGGTGAAGATGGCAGCCAGTAGATGGTGCTGATGAGAAATCATGTCGTAGGTTCCCCTTTCCAACATCACAGCTACAAAGAACCATTTCCCTTTCATGCTTTCTTTTCTTCGCCTAATGTTCTTCTATGAGCAGCTGCTTCTGGGGGACACCACATTAGAGAAACACAGTTATTATTAGCATTGTTGTTAGTAGCATTAGCCCTATTAAATCAAGTCCAACATTAACCAAAGGAGAAATTTAAAATACAATCTAAAATAATAAAAAGCGGAAATAAATAGGTAAATAACTGTAACTGTGTTATGAGTGGAAAGCATAACAGTGATATTAGTAACTACAGTGATAGACCAATAGTAAGGTATCAGAAATGAATCAAAATGTTGTGGTTTAAATATATTAACACCTAAAGTTGTTCTGGTAACCGTGTTAGCAAACAGTGGCTTATTTTAAAGATCCAGAAGACACAGAGCAACATTATCATTCATTTGGACTCGTGTTTGTGTCCACCTGATGAGTCTAATATCCACTCTCTTTTAGCTCTTGTTTGCTCTCCAACTCCTGAGAAAAATATCGTGTTTCTAACAAATTCTGGAAAATAGGGGGGCCATTTTTCTATTTAGATGAGAGACTAACCCCCATTCTCCACTGGGCTTTGTTCCGTCCTCCACCACACGCCATACCACACCGGGAGCGTCTCAGAAGCTGAGCGTCTTGCTACCCGACTCTCAGATTATATTGACTCTACGAGTACTTTACAGAACAATCACATGTTTATTATGCTAGTATCTACCTTCCACTCCAAGCACTCCTGCAGTTAAACTCCATGCCTTCTCTTTTCTGGTGAAAATAGACCTGGCGTGTAACGTTAGCAAAGCGGAGCGGAGAGCTGCTTCATGCGCGCTTCTGGGATGCGCCACGGCGCGGCACGGCTGGTGGAATATCAAGCATTGACTTAAATGACTGCAATTGTTTCCGGGGGCCGCGCCGCCTCTGGAACGCAGCGCAGACCCGCCCGGTGGAAAATAGGGGTAATGTTGTGTCCGGAATCACATACTATGCACTACATACTAAACATGTATACTATGGTTCAACATACGTTTGTGTAAATAAACAGTAGTGTGTATATTTTAGGACACACTAAGCTGTATTTAAGTCACTTTCTGAGAGCCTCCTTGCCGGTTGGAGACATGTAACCATGGTAACCCCTGCCGACTTCAGCTCTAGCGGCATTGCCAGATAACACTTAAATTATTGAAAAAGTTAGGCAACTAGATCAACAGTCGCAGGTGACAAAACCACGAATTTGAAATATGTAGAAATGCAAAATTAAAGCGTTTTTGACATTAAAGGGCTCATTGGTTGCTGTCCGTTTGTCTGTTATGAACGTCCTTACTACTGCATTGCATTGTGGGATACATATGCCGGCGTAGTGTGCAGTGTTTGCATACTGTAATATTTCAACGGAAATAGTATGCAACTCACATAGTATTGGTTTCATACTAAGGTTTCGGACATACTAAAAAATTTCACATACTGTTTTAGCCGACTAAATTGCATGTTAGTGTGGGATATCGGACGTAGCCTAAGCTTCACTGTTGTTCCAGACTGACCTTTGTCCTGGTTTTATGTCTGAGTTTCTTTTTTTTCTATTCTATTACTGACTGGTGTGTGTGTGTGTGTGTGTGTGTGTGTGTGTGTGTGTGTGTGTGTGTGTGTGTGTGTGTGTGTGTGTGTGTTTTTCAATTTACAGTAAGTATGTATAAATATTCTATTTATTTATTTCATTTATTCTTCATATTCTCGTCTTATCATGATCTTTTTTTAATATATACATACAGTATGTGCTCTTCCAAAATTGATTCATGTTATGTTATTATTACCTACTTTCCTTTTGTTATTATCCGTAGTGTCTTATGTGTCATGTTTGTTTAGTCTTCTTTGTCTCTATGCAAAAAGGGAACTGGTTCGTATGCATAACTCTGAATGTAAATGGAAATTGTATGTCCCTGCAGAACTTAATAAACAAAGTAGGAAAGAAATATGTATCTGTCTCTCTACAGGAGCTGTGGGCTGGCAGCAGGCCCCTTTCAGATAGAGTTATTCTAGCCACACTGACTTTAGGCCTCGCCAGGGGACATGCAGCTCATGCATTAGCTGTCCCAGAGGCTAGTGGATTTTGCTTTCATCATGGAAGGCTTGTATCATGTGGACGTGCCAACAGTGTTGTTGTCATTACTTAGAATTCCTCATGGGGGCGACAGAAACTACGCACTATAGCTTTAACACATAACAGTCGGTGTGCTTTTTGTGATTTGTGAAAAAACGTTGAGCCGTCTATTTAAATTTGACTAAATGTAGGCTTTATTTAATGGCATTTTACTGTAATGATATATATATATATATATATATATATATATATATATATATATATATATATATATATATATATATATATATACTATACTATAAGTAAAATCCTTTACAAACACTACAGTGTCGTACACAGGTAAGATGCCACTGCAGTACTGGCAGCTTGTTTACTCATGCCTACAACGTGGATTAGTCTATATCTTGACAACATTAGTGACAGAGATATGAACTCTCCTAGTCCCCCCCACCAATTGGACTGGTGGTAAAACACCCACTGCTGCTCTCGCCTACAGTAGTTAGCACTAGTGAATGAGTAAGCACTATATCGACGACGTTACATTTCCGGCATTGTTCCGGTGCTGCCGGAGGTTCCGCATTTTTGGCCGGATGTCCCTCACTTTCTGCTTTCTTTGTGTTGGCATTCTAAACTCCGGTTGATTCGGGAAATTACATTTTCTTTCACTTTTAAAAAAAAATAAAATTCTTATCACATGCTCGACAGCATTTTTATTTCCAGTATTGGCCTCCCTACGTGCACACGTTCCACCAAAACAAGTTCCTTCCCGAGGCTATTTTGCAGAGTAGCACTGCCCAAGACGACTGTGATTGGTTTAAAGAAATGCCAATAAACCAGAGCACGTTTTTCTCCCATCCCAGAATGCTGTGTGGACTAGCCAGACCCTCCGCAGCAGCACTGTGGAGGAAGGTCTGGCAATGCCAGACTAAGTAAGCACTAATGAATGATTAGAGTGCTAAATATGGTATCCCACCTTACTGTCGGTGGTATTTTGGATGATGTCGTTGTCGGGGTCTCCTCCCTCTAAGCCACTCTTCTGGTCGTCATCTTTCCCATCCTTCTCCAGGTCATCCTCCCCAGATGAGATCCTCGACAGCTTGGAGGATTTCTGCCACAGACACACATAAGGACGCAGGAACATTTGCTGAGTGTCAAGAGTTTTTCATTTCTAACAGACATTTTTTGTGTAGCAACGCATCATGATTTGCAGAGAAGAAACCAACACAGTTAGAAGAGAACAGTAACTATTCACACTGTAAAGCAGGCTTAGATGACTTAGTGGCCCTGTGGCAAGCAGTGCTTTTCTCATAATTTGATACAGTCCTGTTGCGGCCTGTGTGCTTGATCCCCGGTTCAAGCATCTTCAGTTCATCCTGTAGAGTAAAAGAGAGGCCGCCCAGAGCCCCCTCAACACCCTGCTTGAAGAGGAGGCAGAGTGGCTTTGCAGCAACAGGTGAGTCAGCTGAATGAAACGAGTCCGTCACCTTAATTGTTTTAAATTGTTTTCTATTGACTTTTTTCACGGCAAACATGTTGACATGTCGTAGTATGAAAAGCACAGGTGTATTCAAAACCATTAATGATGGCTGCATTCCACTTAGGAGAGGCCCTGGTGTTGTGCATGCTGACTCACTGAAATAGCTTACTGGGACACTTGATGGAATTGAGCCATCGTTAAGGTTATCAATTTCAGCTGTGCTTTTCCTACAATGACAAGTCAAAATGTCTGCTGTGAAAAAGGTCCATTGCTGAATGCCGGTAAACATTGGTAAACTTAGTTACTCATTTTGTCCTAGGTGAGAGTGTCCAAAGAGGACGTGGATGATAGTGAGGGAGAGCCAGTAACGGGGAAAAAAGCCAGGCTCGAACAGGATTTTGAACAACTTTTCGGCCCACACTTTCAAAGTCCGCGATTAATTTGCAAATGCTGCAAATTCCCACCATGCCGAACCCGCTGCAGTGGTGGGAAAAGAACGCAGACAGTTTTCCTGGTTACCAAATGTTACCTGGCTGTCCCAGCCAACAGCACACCAAACGAGAGGATGTTATTTCCTTCTGGCTGGAATTACCATTACGCGACAGAGGGTGAGCCTTCACCCAGCCCACGTCGATGCAAACCAGGATCGAAAAACAAAAAACTGTGACTGAAACTGTGACTGAGCGGGACAATGATGGTGACTTGCCTGTGTGTATTTTTCCTCCCCAGTTGTTTTCCGACCTTCAAAGTATTTTCTTTTGCACTTATATGGGAGACGTAGCCTAACATTAGGTGTTAGGCTATGTATAATGCAGCTGAGTTGCAGCTTCTTGTACTTGCTGTTCTGCATGAATTATGTGTATTATCTGTCTGTTGTCAGTGAATACAGATTGTTGCAAAGCATTCCCTCCTCCTGTGATTTAAGTAATGACTGAAAAAAATTACGTCAATGAAGTCATCAGCGACTGGTCGACGTCAACTTGACTTTCATCACATCAGAGTCGACTTTGAAAAATCTGAAGTCATGCAACCCCTTATGAGAACGGGCTGCCCACCCTGCACGCTGTTATTGGCTGTGTGTGGGTGTGTGTGTGTGTGTGTGTGGGCGTAGAGTTGAAAACAACCAAATGATTGTTCCCCCCTCTCCTCACCCCATAAACACAGAGATCACATTTCATCTTTTCTCAGCTGAGGATATTCTAGATCCTTGATGTACAACACACACACACACACACACACACACACAGTGTTTCAATGATGTGACAGGGCACACACACACACACACATCAGCAAACCACTCCACAATAGTGCCACATTCCTTCGGATGCACCACATGTGCTGTGCGTAATGGAGCCCAGTTGCTAGGCAACTGTGGTTGCTAAGTGAGGAGCAGGATGCATGTGACTTTTTCAACCCGCTTCCATTTACAGCAGCAATGGCTTATGCACTAATACAGTAACACACTGTGGCAGTGCTCTGCAGCACTCCATCCCTTCAAACCCTCAAAGCTTCTTTTTTTCAAAATACAGGCAAGGTCAAACAGAAGTGGACGGCCTAATGAATTCAGTAAGATCACCTGGAACAGAGGCTGTTCAAGACATGTGTGGATGAATGCAATTGGGAGAAATGCCACACTGTGAAGCTATAGTCTAGTATTCAGCAGAAAAAAAACCAAAAGGAATCAGCCAAGCTGCTCTATTTTCAACAAATCCTTAACGGGGAAGACGCAAACTACAATATTGTGTCCATTAACATCTAAGTATCCCTATACACTGATGAGCTGCTTGTAGGTTTTATATATCCCTCTGGGAATAATGCATATGTTGTAGGATGAAGCTGGCCTTACGTTATACTTTTCTCACTGTCAACAAATCAAATGAAAAAGAAACATAACTCAAATAGGAGGAAATGGGACCATGTTCAGTGGCAGATTATTTCACATTTGCGGCAAAATAAACTACAGTGTGTGTGTTCATGGTAGGGGTGGGTTAAAATAATCAATTCTCCAATTAAAATTGATCTTTGTTTGACTTCGATTCATACAATCCCAAAATCGATCTTTCAATATATGCCTTTTCACAATATTTAGAAGAGGTAGATTTGTCCCCCCTCAAACAATATGAAAGACAACCCACTTCCCAAAAGAGGTAAAAAATAACCGTTCAAAACATGTACGGAAAACAAGAACTGTGTCTACTTGTGCTAAATTGGGGGGGGGGGGTTAAAGAACACACATCTTGGGATTTTGACTGTCAGGTCATATATTATGTAAATTTAAAACTTGAAGCTTTAACGTGGTCTCATTTTCACTCTCATTTTTTTTAAACATTCCGAAACACGTGTGATGTTTTGAATATGCAGAAAGTTTTAAACAATACAGGAGAATAATAATTTCCTTTACATAAGTAAAGACATCTGAACCATAAATTGTTGAAAATTCAACAGAATGCAGGAAATAAGTGTTTGACGCTCAAAACTTTACGGAGGAGGACCCCCCAGACCCCTCGGTTATAATGTGTGTGTGTTTGTGTGTGTGTGTGTGTGTGTGTCCCCTCCAATGTCGACATGAAAACTTGACTGATCATACCCCTACATTTACTCCAATGCACTGAGTTTATGCAGCCTCCTTCAAGGCAATACTCCACACCTTAATATCATGAAACTATGCCTTAAACTTCACAGAAGGATGATGTAATAGGTGTTTCTGAGGATGGAATTTTCCGTCAGTGCCACACATGATACACAGCTGATGACCTCTGTCTGTATTGTTCATGCCAGGTTTCAAACATGCAAACGGGATAAAAGATTGTTTCTAAATTCATAAAATCTAGCCTCTTGATTGATCATATCATATCACTTTCATGTCGGTTGTCATCAGTGGTAGAATGTAACTAAATACATTTACTCCAGTACTGTACTTACGTACAAATGTTCAGGTACTTGTACTTTACTTGAGTCTTTTCTTTTCATGCCACTTTCTACTTCTACTCCGCTACATTTCAGAGAGAAATATTGTACTTTTAAACTCCACTATATTCATCTGACAGCTTTAGTTACTAGTTACTTTTCAAATTAAGATTTTTGCACACAAAACACATGTAGTTTATAAAAATCTGATGTTTTATCATAAATTAAACTACCCAACAATATAACGGCCTAAAAGTCCAGCTGAAATGATTAGACCATTAAACACACAACTGTTTGGATCCTTTCCAGTGTCTACATTTTTTTGCATTGTACTTTTACTTTTAATACTTTAAAGATCCCATATTATGCTCATTTTCAGGTTCATAATTGTATTTTAAGGTTGTACCAGAATAGGTTTACATGGTTTAATTTTCAAAAAACACCATATTTTTGTTGTACTGCACATCTCTTTCTCACTGCTGCAGCTCCTCTATTCATCTTGTGTTCAGGTCTCTGTTTTAGCTACAGAGTGAATCATCTTTTCTTCTGTACTCTTTGATTCCACTCGCACATGTGCAGTATCTCAGATCGTAGATCATGTCAGTTAGCTCCTTAGACAGTAAAAGAAAGGTTGTTTCTCCAACTTTGGTCAGTTACAATGCACACATGTAAGTACTTCTTTTGTAGATTATGGTGAACTTGTGTGTGTTGTAGCAGTGCTTTGCCACTGAGAACGAGCTAGCATGCTAACGCTAGCGCTAGCAGGCTAACGGTTGCGGTTAGCCCGTCGTTTCGGCTAGTTACCTAAATAGCCGTACAGATTTTGAACAGCTCACCCGGAGACTGAAGGCAGGACACATTCAGAAACCCGTATCTCACTCAAAACAGCACGGATAGATTTTTTTCAAAGTTTGTATGCGTGTGGAAGCACCAGAGACACAAAATAACACCCCAAATCCCAGAAAAGTGATTTTTTTCATAATATGGGCACTTTAAGTACATTTTCCTAATGATACTTACATACTTTTACTTAATTAACATTTTCAATGCAGGACTTCTACTTGTAACAGAGTATTTTTGCAGTGTGGTATTAGTACTTTTACTTAAGTAAAGGACCTGAATACTTCTTCCACCACTTCGGTGCTGTTATTATACCTGAGTTTTCCTCGCTCCTGTTTTAGTATCGTCCCCAGCTGAAGTAAAGTACCTTGGAGGTGGCTGTCTTTTTCCGTTTGGATCCGGTCTTGTCTCCCTTCAGCTTTTCCTTGTCATCTTCCTCCTCAACAGAGTCGCCCTCACTGCTGCCATCAGCAGCGTTTCCTCCCTCTTCTGTTTCTGATGAACTCTGTTGCTGGATGGCCTGTGTGCGAAAGATGCCTACCATTTTTTTTCTTGCAAAACTAAAATGGCTAGTTCCAGAGTAACTGACACTTGAAATGTATAAATGTAAGACTGCAAGTTACGACAAACGAATCCATCTTTCTTTACTCAAACGCTGTCTGCTTTGAACTGCCCTTTTCATTTGTGTCTTACACTTTTTGGCGAGGCAACAATGTGGCTTTGTTGAGCATCGAGCCTGCCTGGCATCGCTGCTTCCCCCTCTCATGTTTTCTCCCACTGTTCTCCACAGACACAATAGACTGTCGACTGACCTGATAGCCTGTAAACTTGACTCCGGGGTTGTTCTCGATCTCCCACAGGCCCTCATTGAAGCCTTTCCTCTTGTTGGACTTGCCAAATTTGTCTTTATACTCCTTGTAGGGCAGAAGATCCTTCGGGCCCAAGAATGCACTAAAGAAGGGGGAAGACACATTTACTACTATTTATTAGGTTGCTTTCACACCCGCCTCGTTTGGTCCATTTAAAACCAACCCTGGAGCGTTTTGGTCGGATAGGCCGGTTGGTTTGGGGCTGGTGTGAAAGCTCTGGTGCAGACCAAACAAACAAACTCTGGTCTGCTTGAAAACGGTGGGTCTCGGTTCTCTTCCAAGTGAACTAGAGTTCAGTTCACTTCAGGTGAGAACGCGATCTGACCCAAATACAGGAAGTGAACCACAAAGAGAGCATTTACAGGCCTGCAGTTTCAACCTGGCACACAATTTACGGACTTCTATATGATTTAAGGGATGCTAACTTTTAGATCCATAAGCTGTTTTGAGCACACGTCGCTGGTCGTCCGTGTGACATTGTCAGTCTGTGTGACATTATCATCTCTCTCTCCTTCACTCTGTCTGTCAGCTGCTCATTGTTTGCCTTCTTCTAAAATATTAGAAACACTAAAGCAGAACCAGGAAACCCAAGATGTTATGTGGTGTCGCTCCATTATTTCTGAGAACAGGAAGTGTCTGCGAGTTTCGGATATTCTGTCCAACAAACAAGCGACTCGTCTCGATTGCGTGACGTGTGTTTACAGTGTTTGGTGCGTTTGACAAAGTGCAGTGTGAAAGCAAACTGACCCAAATGAAAAATGCAACAATGTTGCTACTTCACCCCTGAATCGTCCGAGTCTAGCGAACAACAGGTGCGACGGCGCCCTAACTAAAGCATTCTGAAACACCACATGATGTTTCCATGATGAGTTAAATTGGGCAGGATCTTTGTACATCAAAGTTTTCAAATTTAAAAAATGAGCTGCTGAGCAACTTTGAACCCAAACACTGTGAGTATTGAACTGTAATAACCTTTAGAGGTAAAACCCTAGCTGACCCCTTTTATTAAAACAAAAAAAGTGTTTGCTTACACAGAGGACTGAATATGTGTCTGTATACTCAGATGCATAGGCTTGTTCACTTATTATTTTATTATATATTTGCTGATCTAAATCTGGAAACTTTTTTTTACTGTATTTCATTTGGGCAAAATACTTTTTTGCATTTAGCAGTTTATCATATTTTGTTAAATGAAAAAAAAAATGGTTTAAATGTGTTATCTAGGTCACATGGTGTATATGATTGTAATCACATGACCAAAGTCCCATAGTTAGGTCACCTGAGGACCATATGATGTGGTTGATAGAAAATGCTTGTGGGACCCTTGATTTTAAATTTCTTTTTAAAGCTATCATTTCCAAGGTCAAGAATGAACTTCAACGCCTAAAATGTGGATATTCCCTAAACTAAGATAATGAAAGGAGTATTAGTTATATATAATTTAGTAATGTATTGCCTTGGCAGGGACATCACATTTGTACACAAAACATAAAAGTCCCAATATGGTGCAACTGTATCACAACTCCATAACATTCATATTAATATGAGTATGGCAGCTGCTCTCCTTTTTATATGTTATAACATAAATGTAAGAGGAATGCTGCACATCCTGGAGGGGGGAGAAAAAGGTGCTTACGTTTCATGGGTCCCAAAGAAGAAGATGGGGTACTTGTTGGCAGGCGGTTTGACAGCTCCTTCTGGAAGCTCATCAATCTGAAACACAGGGAGAGAGAATTACTGCACATTTTTTATATACTTCTCCTTTTTTTTAGATTATGTTCAGATTACCAGTAATCTGTTAATGTAGCTATACCACAGTACCTCACTAATAATTTACTACCATGGGTTATATTCCCTGTCATACATAGCCTACATACCGGTATACAATAAAGCATTGTATTGTAGTAGAGATGCTCGTTTGTTGTAAGAGGTTAGAAATGGAGCCTGCATAGTGGAAATCCACAGTAATAACATGATAGCCCATGTGCGCCATTGAATTTGAGGCCATACTCCGTCTGCTATAGTGTATTTATATACATGACACCATTTGTTGCTAATGAGACGGTTGTATTGGTAGTAGTAGTTTTGAAACAGAGGCGCTACGGGTTACCTGAGGTCAGCTACTGGCTCATTTATTCCATGGGTGACGGCTAAATGCAAACATTTAGGCTAATGAAAAACACAATGAACTAATTAGGCTTGTGGAAAATATTAACATGCCAAAATGCGTTACAACTCAAGCGATAGCTGAATGGAGCAGGAATTGGTGAAAAATGGAGCCCAGTAAATGTTATTTTAACATGTCTACATTTTGACTCAACCTGGCGGAAAAGAAACGCTTTTTAAAAGACGTTTTGGTCGACAGTAAGAGAAATACGCAGACCAAAATGTGGCTGTGGCTGTGGAGTCAGCCCCAGCCGGGCTCGGGGCATAGTAGCATCCCTCCTATTACCCCAGCGAAGCAACGGCTGTATTGTGTAAATCAACCCCGCCTCCCTGTGCTCCCAACCCGGCCGCATCCTAGACTCACCCTCGCCGGCCAGTGCGGGTATCCCTTCATCTTAGCGAAAACCAAATCTCCTGCCTTGTATTCGCGCGGCCGTGGTCGAGCCATGTCGCTGGGTTAAAAACGGAGGAGACGACTTTATAATCCTTTGCAGTTCACCCCGAGGCCCTTTAACGCAGGGCTAAATTATCGACCATCAATGTTTTTTATATCAAGACTGCAGTTTACACGGAAATAAATAATTAAAAAAACGCGGAAAACGGGGCCTGGGAAAGGGCTATCCTCTTACGCACAAATTCAGGTGTAAGCGTTACCGAGAATGGCCTAAGTTGGAGTAGGGTACCTGTAAGAAACGCAAAGTCTGTCACAATAGGACAAATCAAACTTCCGGTCATCGAAATAAAAGAAAAACTGACGCATATGCATTCAACCAAAATCCAAGGGAAGGGAACAGAGAGATGCTTTGCTTTTGCTGTTTTATTTTATTACGAAGACATTAGACGTTGCTCATCTTCTTCAATGTATTTTGTATCATAAGATAAGGTGTCCCATTTTGCCAGTAGCGCCTGTAAAAGTGTTTTAGGACATATTGTGTTTGAGATGGAACCATTGATATTGTGTTAATTTTGTGTGTGTGCATGTTGTAGAAAGGGGGTTGATGTTTATAGAAAGATAACATGTTTGGAAAATTCTGCAAATTGTTCCAGAATTCAAATTTTAAAAAGTGTCCCAATTTAACAATACTTACCCTACAATAATGTTTGGTGAAAGTTGCCAGATTATTGCCAATAAAGTGATTGGCTAACACATGACAATGATCAAATAACCATCTTTCAGCAACTGCACTTTCCCGGGCTACTCTTAATCAGACACATGTATAACTCCAGTTTAAATGTCTCCATTTTATTGGTCATCCCTCAGGTTAATGACAGTTGGCAGCCACTTGGTGGAAGCATCTCCCCAGTGATGTTAGCAAGCATCAGCTTGATCCTCATCCCTTCCTGAGTTTATGACGTGGTAGCCTACTTTATACCAATCCAACTTATTACTTCATCTATTCTTGTTACTTCTGCCATTATTAATATTAGACAAAATAAAGAAGATAAAATCGAACAACAATTTAAGGAAGTCTGGCACAAAAGATTATTTTGTAAATATATTCAAAGACGGTCGTCTGTTTTCCACTTGCATACTGGAATATGAGATGTACCCACAACCTGATCAGATTAATGGATTATTGCTTTATTAATTAATTTGTTCAACCTTTATTTATACTTGAGAGATCATTGAGCGGCGGCCCTTATTTACAATGGCATCGAGTCAAATTACGAAGACAAAAACAAAACAAAACAACAATAAAACATAGAATTGGAAAAATAGTTCGATGAATAAATTAGGATAGGTAGGATGCAAAAGAAAGTCCAATTATGTAAAGTAATTACAAGTACAAAATCAGATTTCTAAATTGTCCAAAAGGCACAAGTGGGTTAATTTCAGTTTAGCTTTGTCAGCAACAGGACCATACTGTTGGAGCAGCTTCCACCAAAAAACAACACCTGACCAGCACTGCTAACCTGAATAATAGTACAAGCATTTTGTGAGAAAAAAAGGGGTGAATAGGGAAATATCACCATGAAACTTCTCTGAAAATTAGCACATATTTAATTAGATGATGTCTCATTTACATAATTAAATTCCCCTCCTATTTGCGCTTATTTTCTATAGAACACCTCTCTATAACTCTTGGAGACAGACACGGATAAAGACATGGATGAAATAATTGCTGCTGGCCAGTTCTCCATCGTATACAGATCACCACAAGCATATAGGCAATAATAGCTGGAGAGCCATCCTGCAAATGCCAACGTTTTGCGACTGATTGGTGGGGATTCCTATGGAGGGAGTAATTGCTTAATTGGTTTGTTGGTTGGTTGGTTGGTTAGTTGGTTGATTGATAACACAAGTGACTGGCTGATTACACTCCATCAGTATCTGCCTCTGTTTCTGATTGGTGTATTGCCATTAAGCCATTTTTTGGCAGTTTGGACCCTTCTCTCTCTCTCTCTCTCTCTCTCTCTCTCTCTCCCTCTCTCTCTTTTTTACTATTTAAAAACCTTAATCTGTTTCAAGTTTGATTCACAATTCAAAATTACCTCTGTGTCTCACACACACACACACACACACACACACACACACACACACACACACACACACACACACACACACACACACACACACACACACACCTTCAATCTGGAGTGGGCTGGATTTTCAAAATTAAAGCTACCGGACGCTAACAGATCCTGAGGTTGGCCAGCCTCCAAGACAGTGGGAGAGTCATCACACCTGCAATTGAGGAAACTCAAACACTTAGCAGCTGGTTACTTTAAAACAAAAAAAGTGTTAATAAATGTATTTATTTAGAGTTTGGTCAGCTTCTAATTTCCAATGTAACATCAGTGTCTTGGGGTAGCAGTTGATGGTCCCTCCCCTGGTTCTGAATTGTGTTTTGAAGGTTTTTCTTCTTCTTTGGCCTTTTTATCTGGAGGTCCTTCCTGCCCAGAGCCAACGTTTGATGTGGGGGTCTCATTACTGTCCTCCATTCTCACATCCCGCAACATCCAGTAACTCTGTAATATGCTGCTGATTGTAATCCGCTGCTCCACAACAGGGTGCAGAATGCTTCGGATAAGGTCTTTTGCCTCAGACGAAACAGACGGAGTGTTTGGGAAGTAGATGTTATGCTGGATTTGAATTCTCACCATCCTCCTAACGTTGCTGGAATCATACGGCATTGCTGCATAGAGCATCATATACAGTACAACACCCATACTCCACACATCAGACACTTTGGGGTTGTATGGATGACTTCTCAAAATCTCAGGCGATGCATAGGACGAGGTGCCACAGAAGGTTTCACTCAGCACCAACCGCCCGTCTGCGTAAGTGAGCCTCCTGCTGAACCCAAAGTCACACACTTTGAGGTTGAAGTGTGTATCCAGCAGCATGTTTTCACATTTAAGGTCTCTGTGGGCCACGTCACTGTTGTGAAGGTATTGGACGGCCTCGCACAGCTGTGTGAAAAGCCTGCAGCCTGAATGTTCAGGTAAGGCTCCCCTGACATTGATATGCTTCAAGAGGTCTCCTTTTACACAGAGCTCCATCACCACATAGACCTAGAGATACAAAAGTGCATGGTGAAATATAGGAATGTACAGTGGATGTCAAAATAAAATTAAAATTAAATAAGAACAATCAGACCTAACAATACAAATGGTTGCACTTTTACTGCCAAATTCCACCGGGTGCGTCTGTGCTGTGTTCCGCCAGCACTGTGGACACCGCCAGAAATCACGGCCATTCAAGACAATGCTTGTTATTTCACCAGCCGCGACGCAGCATGTTCCAGAACCGCGTCCCAGAACCACGTCGCAGAGCGTGCAGGAGGCGGCACTCCGCTCTGCTAAAATACGCGCCAGGTCTATTTTTCACGCAAGCCGCGGGGTGTTCGACGGCCGGGCAGCAAGTGGAAGGACGAGAGCATCCAGTCAATTTAGCCAGGCTCCCAGTGTGGTATGGCGCATGGTGGAGGACTGAACAAAACCGTGCTGCAGACGGAATGCGTCAATTCCGTGCCTGGTGGAATTTCGGGGTTATGCCAGGATCAGACTACACAGTTTTTTCTTGCTGTCTTGGACAGAAGAGTGGAAACACTACAAGTATGACACCGTTCAGCCCCCAGACCGATTATCGCATGCTGTCGTGAAGATCACGCGCAAGTTCATAAGTCGACGCTTTGGTGGAGCAGCAGCCTCTCAAAAACTCACAAAAATCTTTTAAACTGACCATTGTCGATCTGAAATAAATACAGATTCATAACTGCATAGCCCATTTCTCGCTTGTAATGTTTTCAGAATCACGTTTCGGTGAACTATTTCCGTAAAATAAGAGATCGTATTCCGAACAAACCGCCATCATGGTTTTTTTTAAATCCGGGAGCCCCACATGTAGCGTTTGTCCAATCAGGTACAGCCATCACGGTTGTAAGAGGGTGGAGCCTGTTTTCTTTGCTGGTCAGTGGTCAAAGTGAAAAGAAACAAATAACCACTAGTGGCTAGCCCACTATTGTGCAATGCTGGGAAGCGAGGCGATCCCTGCAGTGAAGAAAGCCTATATGGGCACTGTGTGTATCTTTCCTCCTCTAGACAGCAGCAGTAGCGTCTCTCCTTCTTTTCGCCATGTTTACATATGTGCGCCAGAGAGGCAGAGAGCACTCTCTCTTCCTATTGGTCAATGTCAAAATTCTGACATGCTAAACTTTCTGCATTGTGGTTGTGAAGTGTCCCAGACGTTAGAACGGTGATCTTTGATTATGTCACACTACAAGAGGTAAAGACACATGTTTGCGACAGTCGACAGTCATGCCCAATAATGAGGGTCGGGACGTCAGGTCAAAATCGGGCTGAATTTGTGTAGTCTGATCATTAGCAGTCTGGCATTAGCCGTGCTGGTTGTCCACCACTTTGGTCCAGACTGAAATATCTCGACAACTATCAGTTGGATTGCCAGATCATTTTGTACTGACATTCATGGTTCCCAGAGGATGAATTATACTGATTGTGGTGATCTTCTGACCTTCTCTCTAGCTCCACCAGCAGGTCGACATTTTTGGCTTTTAGTGAAAGATTTCAACAACTATTTAAAGGATTGCCATGAAATTTACTACAGACATCCATGTTCTCGTCAGGATGAATAGTAATGCCTTTGATGATACCCTTTTCATTTAGCACCATCATCAGGTCAGAACTTCAATTATCTTGATTTATGACTAAATACTGTATCATATAACAAAACAAATGCCATTTCCACCAACCTCAGCTATACTTTGTTAAGTGCAAATTAGGGGATGCCAGAATGCTAACATGCTTAAACTAAGATGGGGAACATGGTACATATTATCAGCAGCATCAGCAACTTAGTCATTTGGAACGTGTTAGCAAGGTGATTTAGCTCAAAGCATTGCTGGGCCAAATGTAGCTGCAAAGAGCTGCTGTAGTGGCTGTAGACTGTTGTTGTGTTTAGGCAACAGCAGTATATTGTCAGTCACTGGACTTACTCTAATTCTCCCATTGCTACCACAAATACCTAACAAGTCCTCCAAATTAAACAAGAAAGTAGGTTGTTGGTAAGCATCTTGGTTAGGATTCGAGAATCAGCGGGTCTTTAACGCTAGTTCAATGTACATTAAAGTACAAGTGGTTTTGTCACCAGCAACAACACGTTGCTCAGCTTTGTTCCAGTAAGTTATGCACCGTAATAACGCTTAAAAAAAATCAGCTGAGGACGTAGTACGTACTGCTCGGTGGATAGGAAAGATACAAATACATAATATTCGTAATATTGATGTTTTTGTCTAACATTGTATTTGAGGATTTAAACAATAAAGATAACAATAATAATAAAATACAGTTTCATGTATTTGTCTCATGTACTGTTTGCTCGGTCAGCCGGCGGGCGGCGGCAATCTGAAATGGAATGACGCCCATTCACAGCAGACAGCAGAAAGACAGGAGTCAAACAAGTCCAGCTGCCCACCCCGGAAGAACTACAAGTACACTAGCATTGTAACAGGTTCTGGGGCGAGTCTCTAGTGGGAGTTGTAGTTTTTAAATATATTGGTATATTTCTCATAAGTAGAAGTTGGCAGTGTAGAATTTTGGATGCACCCTGGGTTTTTTTGGGATGGGAAACACACTGGTGTCATCAGATTTTAAAAAGTAATCGTTAAATGTGAAAATAGCTTATTACCATATTTGACAGTGCTTACAGTGGTTGGATAAAGAATAGGTGGTTAGTGAAAAAATACAAGTAAGATTTGCATTGGGCCATAAAGAATGATCTTTCTTTAAAACATGGAGGTTGTGTATATAATGGAAGGGCAGATTAATGTTAAATTGGTCTGAAGTGTGTATGAAAACCAAATGAAAAAGCTAAATCTGAACATTTTGCATGCACTTTTAAAATGGTCCCTATGAACTCAGGAATTTCATGTTCACTGTCAAGTCAGGTGCCATGTAGGCTTTCATTATGAGACCAGGAGGTAAAAATAACACCTGTAGAACATCAGTCAAGTTTTATCTTGCACTGCACAGCTTTTGGTAAAAACTGATGACATGTTATTGTAGGAGCCAAATATGTTGTTTCAAGTGTTCAGACTTTGGGTGTTGTTTCTTGTATGTACATTGGGTGTCGCTGTGGTATTACCTGGGGGAAAAGTTATACACCGGCAGGTGTTTGAAAGGGAAAATGGTTTTTGACCGCTAACGCTGTGACACCAAATGCTGTGATGCTGGAGCGCATTGGCACCAACCCTTTGTTCTAAAATTGTCTAATTGTTTATTTATTGCTGAAAACATGAAAGAATGGACATTTCATGCTGCACAGTAAACCAAAATAAACATATTGTTATTCTGCAATGCAACATCGTCAGACGATTCTTGAACGTTACACAGCAAGTTAACAACAGCGCGTCAGCCAGGTCACTCCGGGTTTAAACCACTTCAGTAGTTACGTTATCAGACTGAGCAACTTAATAGTTATTGCGGATGAACCTAGCTGTATGTTTGAATGTTGAACTTAGACTTTCTCAAATCTGATGAACAGTCCTGCTGTATTGACTATGAGCAGATCAAGTTAATTGTATCTGGCTTAAAGGACAATTCCGGCGAAAAATGATCCTAGGGGTTAATAACACATGGGTACCGAGTCGACTGTTCTCTGCGATATGTTTTCATGCTGCGCCGGAATTGTGCTTTAACTACTCCATTTCTATCACATATTTTCTGTGGCAACATTATATCGATACACATTATATATGTGTTGGTCAGCCTGTCTGCTTGACAATCCCATTTTGCAGCAATACAATTGAAGTGAGATGAACAAACAGAGAAATGTATCTTTTTAAATAAAACAGAAAAAGTTTCCTTTTGGGGACATAATTTGAAATTGGTAAAAAATTTGAAGTTGGAAAAAAGGTAATAAATTGCAATATATTGTAGAATGTTAAATAAATAGAAAATATTGATTACCTTGCTTGTGTGTGATTCAAAGATGTCAAGAGTCTTGATAATGTGAGGATGGTTCAAAGACCTGATGATCTCCATTTCCCGAGACAGAAACTTTTCCAAGTAGTTAGGATTAACCTTATTTTTGTCTATAACCTTTATGGCAACCCTTCTCTTTAGTCGGCTTGAGTATGCACTCACAACTTTACCAAACATTCCTTCTCCCAGGTTGCATTTAAAGCTATAACCACGGCTCTCCAATAGCCTTTTATTCATCATGAATGTAAGGATGACCCCAGTAAGTTGAGTTACCGGAATTCCCTCCAAAACCTGATCTAGTTTGGTAGGGAAATGCTACTTGGTCAGATTGGAACAGTTTACTAAATCAGAACATTATGACATAATTTTAGAAGCGATGATTCTGAGAACCTTCCATCAGAACTCTATGTACTCTGTCAACGCATTCTGAAGGTCTTTTCACACAGGGAACGATTGCCGTGCCTCGTAATTCATTTTCAATGAGAGGCGAGCGGGCAGATGGTTGGGTGCGGCCAATCTGTCAGCCAACGTGACAAGCGGGCGCAATCGCATTCATGCTCGTCGCATTCACACCCGCTCGCTGCAAGAGTTGAACTGTCTTGAACTTTTCCCTATGCGAACTACACAAATCAATGAACAAGTGACGGATTCTTCTGTTTGTGAGTTCCCTAAAATATCAAACTGTTTTCTAAACAGTTATCAGGACATAGACAGTGGAGCTTTTGCTTGTCAGACAACACAAGACTGGATTTATCAGGTAACGTCTATGACTATGCTAATTTAGCTTACTTTAGCTATCGATAACGGTCCGTGGTTAGGAAAGATTAGGATTGCCACTATTTGTTATAAATCAAATCGACCTGTCATTAGTAATATATGATACACAGTCAACTACTCTCATTCAGTTGTATCAGCAGAATCTCCATGGTTACCGAGCATTGATCACCTGAGTGCAGTGAGAGCCCATAGATCCACGTGACTACGCAGGCCAAGTGTCGCTTAGCGTCTAAAAAGACCTTAATGAACGTGTTCGTATGATATTGTACGAACAGGGCACAGTAGGGTACCGTTCGGCCTCAGTCGTGTAAGTTTAAGTTTAGCTGACAAAAGGTGACTGGTAGCCAGCTACAGAGCACCGTGAGGTCCTGGTCATTTAAGCGGCCGGTGCAGTTGAGTTTAGCTTACACCGATCCCCACAGCAAATAATCCTACTCTCCGATGCCAGATTGATCGCACACAAAATGCATATATATCATATATATCCATATATGCTACAAATACACACAGGACTACTGCATGATGATTATTACCGAAGCCTGACTGAAGACACTCAGTCATCCCAGAGGACAGCTAGCTAGCAGCTAACAGGGTAGGTGAATGTTGAAAAGGCATCTTGTTGTCATGTAAGGGCCCTGTTCATGTTCCACAGACATTTTAATTGCATTTTGTGTCTGTCTATGCCCCCATAACTGCCGTTTTAGCTAAGTGGGAGCTATGCATTAGCTGCAGCAGCTCCGTGTTGCTAAGACCAATTCCGCTCATTTTTTTTCTATAGACAGGTCTTGCATAGTTATATTTAGCAAGATTACCATAACAATTGGCCAGAGTTCTCCTTTAAGTAGTACTCTGGGCGGACATGAGCACACGTTTTCTTGGTGAAAGTCTTTTGGTTTCCCCCGGGACGCGAACTCCTCTCCCCTGCTTATAAGCACCTGAATACAACTAAATATTAGACAAAGGATCATGGGTTGGATTAATCATTAAGCGTGTGAATGTTAGCTAACATTTCACATTAGTTAAAATGTCAAAGAACTACGAGGCTAATGCGAGAAAGAGGGCATTCCTAATCTCATGGAAAACCCAGTACACCTGGGTGGAGAAAGGCGATGATGGCATGTACTGTTTTGTTTTCCCGGCAATTTCCAACAAAACCGACCGAGCAGGGGCATTTTACAAGGGGACCCAGAACTACAGAAAACAGGCATTAGATGCACACGAAAAAAGCCACCAACATTTGCAATGTGTGTTGGCAAAGCGGGTGGCGGACAGCCCATCAGCTGGGCCACTTCATTACTGGACACAACGGGCAAACAAGACACAATCCAGCGGATGGTGAAGTTAATCAACACCACTTAGTGAAGGGGAGCTCACCATATCGTGAAGAGTGAGCTCCCCTTCACGGTCGTTCTTCTCACAAAGAATGGCGAAAATGTTGGCTCTCAGTACTTCACTGATGTAGCATATCGAAGGTAAGTTACTCAGCTAGCTAGCTAATATATCACCGTAACTTTGCTCATAAATGATAGATCCAAAGCGCGACTGCTTGACTTGAGTGAGTTTGAGTGTCATGTCACAGCTAGCAACCAAGCCACATTAGCTAGCTAATCTATGTCTTTAGCTGAGCTAAAGTAGCTACATGTAATCATTTGCTTTGAACGTAGCACAACAGGTAACATTACACTTATAACTAGCTAGCACACACTTTAGAACACTAATTCAGGGCTAGGCTAGGTAGAAGAATTGCACAGTATTTCACGGTAATTCAATGAATTGCATTCATTAAACAAAACAATTTTTGTTGGATCAATTCATACTTCTTCCAACCACAAGTAGTCATATGCTGGAAATCCGGGCCGGAGTACTTTAAGCACTGCTAATTTACTAGATTGTCTGTTGCATAAAAAATAAAAAATGAAACAGAGATAATAGGTGAATAACTTAAATACTGATCTACTGACGTGAGTGGCAGAGACCTGGAAGGGTTTTTTGTCCGTATCTTGAACTGTCCCAAGAACATCTTTATTGGTGTAGAGGAGCTCCAACACGCCACAGTGCCTGGTCATTATGCTGCAATGAGCGCTGGGAAGCCTGGCTATTGAATCTGTTTGTGTTGTGTTTTCACTTGTTGAGTAATGTTACATCACTAAAAAGTATTTCTCGGTCAACAGCATTGGATAAGGCAGACATATCCCAGTGGAAGGAGAAGGTAGTGGGCTTGGGTACTGATGGAGCTGCTGTGATGGTTGGGAGGATTGGGGGTGTTGCCACACTTCTTCATGCTGAAGTTCCCCACCTGATAAATATCCAGTGCCTAAGCCATGGCCTGGAGTTGGCTGCCATGGATGCTATGAAAGACCAAGAAAGAATGAGAAAGGCAAGTAACAGGGAAGTAGAAACCCAACCTTCAGCAACTTCTGTATAGTAAACTGATAAAATCATGTCCTACATAAACCCAACGTGCTACTTGAGCTAATTTATATAATTATCATAATCCTATAATTCTAATTCAGGTGATAGACATACTAAAGGGGCTGTATAAACAGTATCATCACTCTCCAAAAGTGTGGAGAGAGTTGAAAGATCTGGCAGATGTGTTCAATCAAAAGGTCTGGAATTTGACCAACTTGGGAGGGACAAGGTGGCACTCAGGGTCTTGTTGAAAAACTACCCAGTATTGCTTGCCCAGATGGAAAACACAGTGGAAACAAGGCTAGTAATAAATTCCTGTTTCCTAGGTAATCATACTTAATCAATCTCTGTCAACATTAATTCTTATTTGGTTGTTTGCATCAAACAGATCAGCAAGTGCTGAAATTATTGGGCGAGCCAAGCAGTGCCTTCAGGTGTTGAAAGATTTTCAACACCTTCTTTTCATCATGCTGGTCCAAGACGTCATAGAAGTCTTGAGTTGGCAAGTTTCTGTTAAATATAATCTGTCTGATCAGTTTATTTTCAATTTAAGTTGCAATGTAGTGTACCTGAGTCTCAAGCTGCAAGAGGACGGGCTTACCCTGCCAGAGGCACTCTATGCCTTTGAAACAGCAATGTTGAGGCTGATAACCATGGAGATAAAGGCAGGAAAGTGTGTGGAGGGCTTCCTAGCAGAAACCAAGAATGGAACCTATCAAAATGTGGAGCTGTTGAGGTTCAGGGAGAGCAGAGAAGAGTTTTCCAAGTATATATTTAAACAAGAAGGATGAGATAATTTATTTTTAAGGGGTTAACGCTTTTAGATCATGTGCAACATATGTACACCACAGAGTACAACAACTTCAAGTTTTACTCCACAACACAGGTACTACAGATGTAAATTGATGAAATGATCGGGGTCTGTTGTTAGTCCTTTTTTTACGTACTTCATATACTGTAGCTGTAATTCAAATTTTGAGGTACTTTTAATCACAGATAGATAGATGAATTACAAAATGCAAAAAAAAAAATTATCATGTGGGTTATGGTTATTAACGTACCTATATGTAACTTTTTAATGTTTCTGAAACTGTGTAATTTATCATCTGATGATCATAAATGACCTGTAACAGCAAACGAGACAGTGAATAGAACGCTATTTGTAGTTTTTATTAATGCCTCTGCCTGGGTCCAATTTTTCCTGCAAAGTTACAAAATGATTTACGGCAGGTAGACAGCGCTGTAGAGCACACATTCTGACGGGTCACCGATTTCACCATATGATTCCCCCAAAAAAGTTAGCATTGGCTAATGCCTCATTTGCATATTTAAACATAAATGTCTACCCTTAATTTGCGCTTATTTATTTATTGGTTTGTCAGTATTTGTATTTGATCTCAGTATTTATCAAATCATGGAATGGCTGTGAGAGGGCTGTGTTTCATAAAGTCCTCCAGCAGATGGTAGCAGGGAACAACCATCTACATCATGTGAAGTCAGAAGAAAGATGTGTGGTATGATTTATGCTGTGCAAGCGATGTGTAATTTGAATGATCCATATGAAGAAGCACTAAATACTAAGAAATGTCTATTTCATGTGTTCTAATGAATATTCATGAGGGAAAACTAACCACAGGTGTCTTTATAACAAACAGGCGTGATCCTATTTCCCCCACGTGTGTGTGTGTGTGTGTGTGTGTGTGTGTGTGTGTGTGTGTGTGTGTGTGTGTGTGTGTGTGTGTGTGTGTGTGTGTGTGTGTGTGTGTGTGTGTGTGTGTGTGTGTGTGTGAGCCCAGGCGGAGTGTGTCCTGTGAGTGGCAGCAAAAGCAAGGACAAACGCAAGACCGTTGTCCTGCACCGGCTCACATGCTTCTCATCTGTCTCCTGCAGATGTTTGTGTACGGCCAAACCAGTGTAATGTATCGCTATTTCAACATCAGGAAAACATTAGCCCACAACCATTACCTGCCTTCTATCTGCCTCTCTGGCTATTCCTTCTCCGAATACATCCACTTATTCCTTTGTTCGGGCCTCTCAGCGGCTAACACCTTGACAACAGGTGGTCAGATGAAAAGAAAGGTATGTCTAAAGTGCTGTCATCTTGTTGGATGAGGCTTCTTTTCCTTTCTTTTTGTGAGCTAATAGCATTAGCCTGGGTCACTGGTGTTTATCATGTCCTTGGAGTTCTGTTAAATTCAGAAATGTTCTAAAAACTTTGTGTTTTTCCTCTCGTGCTGTGACCGCTATTCATTGGTGCACAAAACAACCCGGATAAATCTGGCTTCCATGGCTGCCAGTAGTGCACTGTCAACTCCCATGATCCTAAATAGCCCCAGTCATAACAATGCCTGCGACCAGCCACGGCACTTCACAGCCATAAAGCCCCCCCCTGGCATGCTCAATTTATCATACATTTCGCACTTTCACACTGTTCACAGAAAGCCCTTTCGTGTGGCATTAGTGTTAGTTTGTGAAGAGGCCTTCTGACACTCGGCCTGATGCACCTTCCACGGCTTGCATGCATGTCCAACCTGAAGGGAGAGGCATGAGGAGAGCACCCGGCCACACAAATGCGGGCAATTTGGTTTGCGGCTGACACCCTGCGCTCTGAATAAATGATCTAAATGCTCGCCGGAGATTGTTTTGCCACTGCCGCCCCTCAGCGATGACACGCCCCCTGTGGCCCTGTGATGGCCAGCCAGGATGAATATGAGGAAATGAGGCAGACATCCAGTAAATAATAGTTGCCATTGTGCCCCGCGGCAAGCGGCGGGACCGGGGTGGGCTGCAGGGGAGGAGAGGGGGAAAGGCGGGGTAGGGGGGCTCTGCATGATATGCCAGGGCCTGACATGGCACCCAGACCCAGAGCTGTCACCCCTGCGGAAACATCACCCTCGCCTCCACAATTTGTGCACTTAACACTTCAGTTGGCACATGACAGGTGCTTATTTCCCCGCACTGGCTTTTCCCCTCACAGTGATGCCTCGGAGCCCAGGGCACACACGGCATCTGGTATGGATGTCTGTCCGCGACGCTGCTTGCTGGAAAAGTGTGTGACTACCACCAGTGATACTTTTCACATCTGCTCACACTACATTCGCAGCTCACTGAGCATGGCTACAAAGGCTTGAATGTGTGTGTGTGTGTGTGTGTGTGTGTGTGTGTGTGTGTGTGTGTGTGTGTGTGTGTGTGTGTGTGTGTGTGTGTGTGTGTGTGTGTGTGTGTGTGTGTGTGTGCGCGTGTGAAAATTGGTCTGGGCTGACCAATTTCACATTCATAACAGACCATGTACTGTATGCTGCAGTTCATTAGCATTAACATACATTTTAGATGGACACAAAAATGGTTTCAAAAACCACACCACGTGTCTTCAGTTTCAAGAGTTTGTCAATTGTGCTTCCATATAATAAATATTCATATATCGTCCCTGTCTGGCGAATACCTTGTATGTCCTAAACTGTTGCTTTTCAGGAAAACATTTTATTTAGCTTAATCTCTCGGATGAAGCCAGACAAAAATCACCTTGTCACTGTTTAAAGCTTTAGTGCGTAACTTTTTTATATTAATGAACAACATGTTACATTCAAGCCATTGCCAAATGAGTTGATACAAAGCTTATTAAGACTATCAGCTCCACATAACCCTCTCTGTATTTCTCAGTATGACTATGTTCAGAAGACTGTGGCGTCCGGCGACTTTCGTGTGCAAGTGAAGTTAATTACCTCTTCTGAAGAGTCTGTCATGTCAGTAGGACATAAAGGGTGACCAACAGCATTGATTCATGAAAAAATATAGAAATGACATGTGGAGGTATAAGGTTTCTGCCAGACAGCAAGGATATATCGTTTTTATTGTACTTTAGGGGTGTTCGTTTTTTTGCACCTGGCATTTCCTCAGCGCTCTGACCGGACTCACTGGACTTGTGTCGATCATGGTGAAACTCTGGTTGCTCGGAGAAACTGCCAGAACAGTATGGAGCCCTGGAGGGGTCATCTGAATGTTTGTCTGAAGACATAAGACATGAGAGGCTTTATTGTCATTGCACCACTGTCTGTCAGTATTACGACGAAATTACGTTGGAACCAGGGCTTGACATTAGCACATGCCAACCTGCCAAATGCGGGTGGATTTTGGCAGTGGCGGGTAACATGCCTTATATATTGTAACACTGGTGGCTGGAGTACTGTGCCACTGTTCCGCCGCCCGAAACAGGAGCAAAGCTGTGTCCCAGTGTGCAGCATCAGCCCATGGCCGGAGTATGGTGGCCCATATGGCACATCAGACCAACAAGCCGCGGTGGTTCCTTGAAATATCCCACAGAGCTTTGTTCAGCGCGTGCACACAACATAGCAAGCCGAGGCAACAGTTGCATCTGTACAGGTCATAGACTGCTTACAGAGAGAGTGCACAGCAGGACAATTTAGCAGGACATTTGGTCTGTGCCCTCCACTTCCCGTCACTGAGGGCGTGTTCCGGCTGAAAGCCTCCAAATCACTTTCAACTACTTTCAACTAATGCTGTGTTCCAGACACAATTTTTGGCCCGTCAAGTCACAACTCACGACTTAGTAGCGTTCCAGGCAAAGTCACCAGAAACCCTTCTAGCTAGCGTTAGCTAGCGGCAATCTAATGTTGACGTTAGCTAGCACTAGCTGATACTAGCGATTTCTAGTCGCCGACATATTTTGGGCTTCATTTAATACATAACCTGTAGTAGTACACAATCATATGTGTATTCTTTTGATTACAATGTGCGTAATTACTTTACGTTGCCTATTTATGTATATTGATTTCTATTTTTCACTGTTAATCACCGGCGTCTGTACAGCATCAACAGGGGTCGCCATTGTTGTTTATGTGTGTGTGACGTCAAAAACTGTAACTGGAAGTACAACAATCTGGTACGAGTTCATGAGTAGTAAGTTACGGATTTGACTTATTTGTCTTATTCGGTTACATGTTTTCATACAAAAAGGATCTGTACACACATTATCAGAGCTGAATATTTGATGACTGCAGTGTTATATTTTATGTAGTCTTTATTACAGTGTTTTCAGTGCTCATTTACATTTGAAAGGTTGTTAATCTGGTTCTTTAAGTTAATTGTAGCACACGATCAACTTTATTCAAATGTTTCACAAAATAACGGCTAGTGAAAATGTTGAGTGGGTAGTAGCTTTGGTAAACAACTAGCCACAGTGGCTGGTGAGCAGAAAAAATGTATGTCAAGCCCTGGTTGGAACGTCCTGAATATACAACCCCAAATCAGAAAAAGTTGGGACAGTATGGAAAACACAAATAAAAAAAGAAAGTAGCGATTTCTAAATGTACTTTGACTTGTATTTCATTGCAGACAATGTGAACACAAAATATTTCATGTTTTGTCGGGTCAACTTAATTTCATTTGTAAATATACATCCTTTCCTGTCATTCAGACCTGCAACACATTCCAAAAAAGGTTGGGACAGGAGCAATTTAGGGCTAGTAATCAGATAAATTGGTTAAATAATGATGTGATTTGAAACAGGTGATGTCAACAGGTGATTGTAATTATGATTTGGTACAAAAGCAGCATCCAAGAAAGGTCTAGTCCTTTAGGAGCAAAGATGGGTAGAGGATCGCCAGTTTGCCAACAAATATGTGAGAAAATTATTGAAATGTTTAAAAACAATGTTCCTCAAAGAAAGATAGGAAGACATTTGCTTATTTCACCTTCAACAGTGCATAACATAATTAAAAGATTCAATGAATGTGGAGGAATTTCAGTGCGTAAAGGACAAGGGCACAAGCCTAAGCTGGACAACCGTGATCTCCGATCCCTCAGGCGGCACTGCATCAAGAATCTTCATTCATCTATAAGCGATATCACCACATGGGCTCAGGACTACTTTGGCAAACCTTTGTCAAGTACCACAATACGTAGTTACATCCACAAATGCCAGTTAAAACTGTACTGTGCCAAAAGGAAGCCCTATGTTAACAGTGTCCAGAAGCGCCGTCGACTTCTCTGGGCTCGGAGGCATCTGGGATGGACCATCACACAGTGGAAACGTGTACTGTGGTCAGATGAATCAGTATTTCAGGTATTTTTTGGGAGAAATGGATGCCGTGTGCTCTGGACCAAAGAAGAAAAGGATCATCCAGACTGTTACCAGCAACAAGTCCAAAAGCCAGGGTCTGTCATGGTATGGGGTTGTGTCCGTGCCCTTGGCAAAGGTAACTTGCACTTCTGTGATGGCACCATTAATGCTGAAAAGTACATAGAGATTTTGGAGCACAATATGCTGCCTTCAAGAAGACATCTTTTCCAGGGACGTCCATGCATATTTCAACAAGATAATGCAAAACCACATTCATACAAATTCCTGGCTGCGGAGGAAGAGGATACGGGTACTGCCTGCAGTCCCGAGCTGTCTCCAATAGAGAATGTGTGGCGCATTTTGAAGCGCAAAATGCGACAACGAAGACCCCGTACTGTTGCCCACCTTAAGACTTGTTTGCAGCAAGAATGGGACAAAATTACACCTGAAACACTTCATCACTTGGCGTCTTCAGTCCCTAAATGTCTTTTAAGTGTTGTGAAAAGGAATGGCAACATTACAAAGTGGTAAATGCTTTACTGTTCCAACCTTTTTTGAAATGTGTTGCAAGAACCAAAATAGGAATTTTGTTTATTTGAAAAAAAAAAAAAATACAAATCATGAGGAACACATTAAATTATGTGCTGTTGTATTGTCTGCAATGAAATACAAGTCAGTCAAGTACATTTAGAAATCACTACCTTCTTTTTTTATTTGTATTTTCCATACTGTCCCAACTTTTTCTGATTTGGGGTTGTAAAAACAAACAAAACAACAACAATTAAAACAAACACCAAAAATGTAAGAAACATTTTCCTTTTTTTTTTTTTTAAAAAAGGCAAGTCAAGTGGTTTCCCAGCACTAGATAATTGCACATTACAGATAACAGATAAGGTATTGCATATTCTTGATATGTTAGGATAGCAGCCTCAGTGATGAATAGATGAATGAAGTCTTATCAATCTTTAAAATAAACCTTGTACCTTGTGTTCAAAATTTTGCACAAACCAGCTTCCCTTCCGATGCCTTGTGTAGTATTTTTTCAGTCTGACATATCATTTTATAATATTATAATACAAGACATGCCAAATATTTACATCTTCCAATGTTCCATACTAGGCTCCGACAATTCTCTATTGAATACAGGGGAACACAGCTAACTGTTATATCAACACTGCATTTTAGTCAACTTATGTCAAAAATTATAAAAAGAGGCTTAGGACCTGTCTGATTAAAACTGTCTGTATTGATCTAAACTGTTCATACCTGTCATTGTTTTGCAGTTTTCTATTGTGATTTTTTCCTGTTTATTTTAGTATTCATTCCCTGTTTCCTTGTTGTTTACTGCCTCATGTGTCTCTGTAGTCCTTACCTGCTTGTCTCACCCTTGTCAGCCTGTCTTTGTGTTATCGGTCATTTCCTGTTTTATTTTGTCATTCATTCCCTGTTAATGTTTCCCTCATTTGCTGTTGGTTATTTTTTACCCTTGTTCTTTTTGTGTGGTTTTCCTAGCTTCTTCCTTGTATGTATGTTTCATGCTTCAGTTTCCTGTTTGATTTTGTAGTCTGTATGTTTCTCCTGTCTCATGTCTTGTTTTACTTCCTGCCTTGTGTGTTTTCCCGCCTTTGTAATTGTCTGCCTTGCCCTAGTCCTTCGCGTTCCACTTCCAGGATTGCTCCGGTACTGCAGGAAAATCTGCCGGATGCATGTATTTTCCTTTTCCTTCTGCTTTCTTTGTGTTGGAATTTTAAATTTGGTGGACTTATGAGGACTAATGGTTAACTACTCCTCAGATCTCTGCAGGGTAAATCCAGACAACTAGCTAGACTATCTGTCCAATCTTAGTTATCTCTCACACAACTATTTACAGCGGCTCTGTGCAGAGTTTAGCACTGCCCATGATGATTCTGATTGGTTTAAAAAAAATGCCATTAAACCAGAGCATGTTTTCCTCCCATCCCAGAATGCTATGTGGAGTAACCAGACCCTCCTTTAGTGCGCTTTTGAGGAGGGTCTGGCAAAGCGAGACTAGCCCTGCCCTGATGTGTTTCACCTGTTCATCATCAGCCATCATGTCACCTGTCCCTCGTTCCTGCCCTTGTTACCTCGTGTATTTAGTCTCTGTGGTTCCTTTGTCTCTTGTCCGTTCATCGCCGTCTCTCTGTGCGTCAATCCCTGCGTGATTTAGTCTTGCCTGTTTTCCCCATGTTCCTGGTTTTGTCTTGGATTGCTTACCTGTTACCTGTTCCCAGCCTGTGTCTGGACACCTTTTGTGTGTCAGCCGTTTTTTCATTTAATAGGCTAAATCTTCTAAACCTGCACACTGCCTCCTCGCCTCCACTGCACTTTTGGGTTGGAAATCGTATCGTGAATTTTTTGCATACATCATATCCGTTTCCAGCAAAACAGAGCGAAAGTCTAAATATATGAATATATTGTCTCTAGAAGTGTATTATTCAACCTTTGCTTTTGTTAAAGATAGAAAAGAAAATCACAATACTCAATACTATCAAATGGCGATACTTCTAGAATCACAAATGAAAATTGCATCACAATTCCAATCAGCACCCATGTATTGTGAAAGAATCGAATCGGAACAAAAGCATATCGTTCCGGCTCTACTGTCTATCTAACTGCCATGGTACAGACAGAGCAGCCACAGCTGAGGGATGGTCTATTCCATAATACATAATACTGTCTCATAATACAGTATCAGCCTTCCTCTATGGATCAGAGGGAATGCAAAATGTATTGCGGGGAAAAAAATCCACCGTGACCTTTCCAGAAAGGTTCCAGAAAAGAGTATGCCGATCTTCAATATTATCTTCATGTGTGCATATCTCCTGCTTTCCTATACAGCATGATTAAGTGTTGATGCCATTTATTTAGTTGTTTTTTTAAACATAGATTAAACTGGGCATGGGTACTTGTGAAATTATGCTGTTGTGTTTTGTTTTTTACATAATTTTTTTATTATTATTCCATTGACAGAAAATTAATTGGCAGCTATATTGATAATCAAATGATTGTTTTAGTCATTTTTGAAGCAAGCTCTTTTCAGCTTCACAAATGTGAATGTTTGATGCTTTTCTTTTTCTTTGATTTTGGACTGTTAGTCGGACAAAACATGACATTGAAGATGTCACCTTGGACTCTGAGATATTGTGAGGGTAATTTTTTACAGTTTTCTGACATTTTATAGAGAAAAAAATATTAATCAAGACAATAATTGTACACATTAGCTGCACTTTCCTGCAGGGTTGTTCTCTTTTTAATTCACTCCCTCTCAGCTCCATCTTTTCTGTTTCTCTCTTCTCTCTCACCTGCGCGGTCCAGTTTTTCTCCACTCCGCTCAGCCACGTGCACTAAACCCACTGAATGCACATTGTGTTGATGCGTATCAATCAGTGATGACAGGCAGAGATCATACCATCAGGTTACAGCAGGCGGGGGGCTGGCACTCAACAGTTCTGAGTGACTGAAACTGCCTTGTGTGGTTTTCGATTTACACATTTAATGTTGCATTTTAACACCGGCCTGGCACTGCAGGCCGATCAGCTGTCCATGGAGGCACTGAGAGTCTTTTCATTGTGAGTCCATCCATCAGCTTGATCTCTGTTGTGCTAATTGTTGCCATTTGTGACACAAGGCATGTGTCATGCAAATAAAGGAAATAGATTAGGATAAATATAAAAGCATGTAAATCATCCCACTCTGTCGGTTGTGTGACACTGTTCCCCATTCATATTCCAGCTCCTGCTTTAACCTGCTAAAAATAAAAACAAAAAAATCTGGTTTCATTGAGATTTACAGTAGTCCTTACCTTTTCTTATCCTTTTCTTTGGCTGTCAAATATTAGTATTAGTATGAGCACACATTGTCATTTTTGATATCAGGGAGACTGCTTTAAGTCATGTATGTTGTTCATTTAAGATTTGTTTTTTGTCTTTATTTGAATCAAAGCCAGGGACAGTGTGGTTATATGCTATTCATGCCTTGTTGTATCCCATAGAAAGGATTCCACAGCAGGTATGTTTAGATGTATATATTTGGAACATACATTGGGAATCAATGAAGGGGTACACAAGTTCATGCCAATGGCAGTACCTCTGACCAAAACGTTTTGGAACCACTGTTGTAGATGTTATATTTCAATAGGTAACAGTATTCAGGGACCATGAATGTATGTACAAAATGTAAACTACACAATTATAGAGTGGATTCTGGACCAAAAAACAGTTCTTCTTACACTTCTTCACATTGTCTGGAACAATATGCATGCTTGTATGTATGCTTTTACAATGCCATTTAATAAACAGAACAACATTTATGTACTGTATGTATATTTGTGTGTGGGTGCACATTTTGAGTTATTCATCGCTAGTAGACTGCTCCTTCATTTTCATATTGAACCTTCCACCCAAGCTGCTGCTGATTGTTTTTTTTTTGACTAGTTAAGTGAGGCATAATAATCATGGGACTTAATCATAGAGCTAAGAATGGAAGCAACAGGGTATGTATTCATCTCCTCAGCAGTTATCAAGTTAAACCCACATGTTTAAAATGTGGTGGATTTTAAAGGTAATACAGCGTGTAAAACAAAAAAAAACATCTCCCTGCTATTGATCCGAGCTCACAGGTTTCCTATTAGGCCTGCATCACAGCTTCATTTTGATTGATTAGTTACCTCTAGGACAGAACAAGCTACATCAACACGGGGGTCGATCAGTGTCATGACAGGCCAACTTCAAATAGCTGGATTTTTAAATGTTGGGAGGCATACCATTTACAGTATATGGAATTGTTTTATTGTAACTGTAAGTAGTGGAGTTAGTGTTGCTGAAGTATCTGAGAATACACCTTCTTAAAGAGGCTGCAAGCTGTTTGGCCTTGAAAGTACCCACTCTCCCCAGTGTTATAAATAATTGAATGTCCTGTTGAGACTGTCTCTTACATTGGCGCCCTAAATGACTTTCCTGGATACTGTAATCACACTTGTCATGCTTAAAGTCCTTTGCTTCTTGTAGTCAAAGTCATGGTTTCATCCTCCGCTCTCAAATCCCATGGCTGCAGTTGACAATTCAAAAACAGAAGAGGGACTACTCTTTTCGTCCTTGTCAATCACGAGGCGTCTGACTCTTTTTCCTGCAGGCCACAGTCAAGACTTTGGGGAGTGATTGTCAGGTGGCATTACTGTCCCACTAATGCTGCTAAAAGCCAGCTATTTTAATATTACAAAAAAAAAACTTGATGCATTATTTAACACAGAGATCAGGCACAATTTCTAGAAGGATCTTGAGTTCTAAAACGGACGGTTGCGGCCAAGACTCCTGGGTAAGCGGGTGTGAGGCACTGTGACAGGCTTCAGTTTCTCTCTTTCTCCATCACACATACTTCACAGACACACACACACAGACACTTAGACACAGACACACACGCACATGCGGACATACAGACCACATGGCACTTTGTGATGCATGTTATTACTCCATTCTGGCATTTAAAAATCCTCTATAAAGCAATAAAGGTGGCATTATTCTGTATTTTTCTTATTATCTATACATTCTATGTAAAGTGAAACCAACAATGCGTTACTCCGTCTCTTATTACTTTCTGACTTCCCTATGTTGTCTGTGGCCCATGGATTCCTACTGAAGACATAAATCTTTCAAAATAAAAATATAGTTTAAAAAGAAAGAAAAAAAAAGGTTCATTAATTTTCTATAACCAGTGGGCCGTAGTTTTTAGTAAACATTACCCAAACTGGAGGAAATACAGTGCAATGGTTGGGGACTACTTTTTTATCTTATCTATCTTTATTATCTTTAGTGGTCTAGCAGGATGGTGATTGTCAGGGATGCTGGAAGGAAATCTAAGGTGGAATACCATTACGTAAAGACACTTGACATTGAAAATGTAAACCATACCATGGTGTTTAATTTTATAAAAATTTTTTTTTACAAAATAAACCTGACAAGGAGTAAGATCTTGGGCAGATGAGAATAAATATGACATAACTAAAAAGAAATCAGGTTAGAATTGAAGTCAAACTATTAATAAGATTGTTTACAAGATAGTCAGTGCTAATTTTATTTTTATTTTCAAACAAGACACAAACCCCGGTATCCTAGGTGGAAGTCCCGTGTTTGTTTGACTCCAACCTGCCTCCTTATGGCCATTTTACAGCAACCGCAGCCAAGCTGGTGCGCGCCATCGTGACGTCAAAATGACGTAGATCTTGCCGGCGCACCCGGATTTATAGCGCACGAGCAGAGGTCGCGCACCACTATGACAAAGCGGAAACAGAAAGCATGAACGAGCTCCCAGGCAACCAGATGCCAGGACTCTCAGAGTGACTGCAAGTCTCTCTTGTAAACTTACTGGGTTAAGATGAGTTCTTCTATGGTGAATGAAAGGCTTGATCCGACCAAGTAGGTCATTGAATCAAATCGAAGCATTGACGTCAATGCTGCTGCCAGTTCTGCCGTTGTTTATCTTTTTCTTCTTCTTCTAAGAGCAAAGTCGATAGCCTTTCCTCATTAGCGCCACCTCTGTTCAGGAGAAGACTGCAAGACGTCACATTTGCGCGCGCCAGGTTGGGAATGGCCAGTGTACTTTACCCTTTATGCGGAACTTGGTACTCTTATACTTTGTCACCTTACTTCCTGCTTTGCTCCCATCATAATGAATACGGCCACTAGATGGAGCTGTCACTATAAACATTATTATAACGTCGGTGGAAGTCAGTACTGGGCTACTGGCAGCCGTACAGTATGTGACCTCCAGCAGCTGCTACAATACAGCAGCAGTACATCTAATGAACTGGTAGATTTTCAACTGAACAAAAGTCATCGACATTTACTGTTATTAATAAATGTCTCAATTTGTTCATAAGCAACGTGTTGCTTAATTTGTTTTGTCCACCAGACTTAAGGGAGTTATGGCTGGGCTGTGGAAATGAAAGCCTGTAGGTGTGCATCTCTCAGCAGTGGACCTTAACCTTAACCTTTATTTTAACTGTTTCTAATTGTAACCTAACACTTACCTTTAAGTCCTAACCTAAATGAACCACCTGTGAAAAGACAAGACTGTCCTCCCCTGAAAAAACGCTCTCATAGATCGTTTGTTCAAGCAGCAATTACGACTCATATTAGCATTTCGAGTGGTGGAGCCCTCTAGTGGCTGTAGTAGTTATGGCGGGAGCAAAGCAGGAAGTAAGGTGAGGAAGTATAAGATTGCTATGTTCTTTATAAGAAGGTAGGTTGGGGTGGTGGATGGGTCAAACAAACAGGACTTTCACTCGGGACATCAGGGTCTGTCCTGTTAGAAAATAAAAGTAAAAGCCAAAGCTTTTTTCAACTTTGCGGAACAAACAGAGCTACGTCACATTAGCGTCATGTGCATAATCTGAAGTAAAGTATTATTTTTATTTTTTTGGCATTGGAGACCCCTATTGGACAGGACAGCCCAGACGTGAAAGGGCAGAGAGAGGGGGAACGACAAGCAGCAAAGTTCCTTTTCTAAACTTAGTAGTTTTGGTGCCTTAACATAACCAAACTGCAACTGTTTCACAACGTTAGTGTTGTGTTCAAAACTGCTACTTTCTCTGGTTTAGATATGAGGGCGAAATACACTCCTGTGGGTCATATTAGAGGGTAGGAATAAACGACCGATATTGGCGAATGGTCAGGAGAACTTGTTGGAAAAGACGACACAGATGATCTCACACTTCTCGAAGATGTCCTCACAGTAAAAGTCTAAAAGTGGTCAGTAGGATGGAATAAAAATATAACACACACACACATAGAGTGAGAGAGTGTGTCCCAGCATTAATAAACCATAGCGGACACAGGTTTAGCCGTGCAGCCTTCTAGCTCCTGGGTGTTGGGAGAGAGACCTGGTCCTGACAGGTATGGATAAGAGACCAGCTGTGAGCGATAGCCAGGTGGTCCCAGTCCCAAACCCTCCCACCACATCAGCCCACCGCTGGCCTGATTGGCATTAATTGGCAGGTGGTGGGAGACCAGAGGAGGAGGGGTTGGAGGGAAATTTGAAGAAACAGAGAAAGCTAATAAAAGAGTGATAGACAACAGAGCTGGAGAAGCTGTGAACTAAGTATCAGCAGGACCGATGTGGGAAGTCGTATTCACAAAAACTTAAGTATCTGGCTTCACTAGTACCAGACACCATGATTGTTGAAAGATAAAGAAAAGAAGTACTTTATTAAAAAAAGAAATTAAATTTGGCGGCTACGATGCTCCACATGGTGCTCCTTCATTTCAGCAGTTGTTGGTGGTTCAGTTAACCCGAGAATAGGTGACTTTGAGCCGGGTACAGAGCACCGCAAGCTGGCGGTTGTTTCGGAAAACTACAGTTAAACCTACATTTTGTATGTATGTACATGTAATCTTTTGAGTTGATACTTAGCAAAAAAACCTTTGTTCTTTCACAAATGTGTGCTCATTCATGTGTAATTACTTCCACCAACTAATCAAAATATTCTCGTAAGCGTAGAATCTGCCATTTAGAATCATTCAGAATACATACAAGCGAGTCGCTCGAATGACGGCCGCCATGTTGCGCCTCCATCTTGAAAATACATTAGCCAAAGAGGGACATACCTCCGCCTTTCGCCTTCTTACACCTAGTGGCACTGTGACGAATGCCAGGGGGAGATTACTTGCCGTGGAAGCGAAAAAGAGAATTAAAATGACAACGCGACAAAGCAAAGCACCAAGACCAAAAGTTAATATTGGAGGGGCTAGAACAACTGTGTGAAAATGATGGAGATACTAAGAGCTAATTTCTTTTTGTCATATACAATTTCACCACTAGATGGGAGAAATTCTTACACAATGTAGCTTTAAGTCTGGGCGACAAAAAGTGAGTGTTATGCAGTGACGATTTAGGCACCAAAACAACTAGTTAAATTTTGGAAAAAAGATTGTGGTTTGGATTAAGACACTCCGAAGGAACACGCATTTCCTCAGTGAAAGGCAGGAAGCCAACTCGGCTCCCTGGCTTGACAGTCCTTTGTTTTATCCATGCTGACCTCGTCCCAACGCGGCCAACCAGCAGTAGTCATAGGTGTGCAGACAGCGAAAAAATACGTGAAATGCTTACAAATTACAGTGCGTAACTTTTCATAGCTATATGTACGTGTCACTGCCTCCATTTAAAGAATCAAACCAAGGCACAAAAGGGGTTGGAGGATGCACCATATTAAAAGGATGCCAGACACAAGGTTAACAATTAACTAACAGGCTTTATTAAATCATTCAAAAATATTCCCAAAAGTAACAACTAAGGAAAAACAAAAGGGACTGGACATCCCGACGAAAGATGGGAAGACGCTGGACCAACTGGACCTGCTTTTGCGTTTGTGTTGTATGCTTTTGCGTTAGTATTGTAGCTTTTGTGTTTGCGTTGTAGCTTTTGTGTTTGTGTTGTAGCTTTTGTATTTGTGTTGTAGCGTTTGTGTTGTGGCTTTTGTATTTGTGTTGAACCGTATCCGCCACTCGGTCACATCGGTCTACTCCCCAGTAGAAAGCCGGAGCTGCTTCACTGTGACTTTTAACAGACAGTGGGTCAGGCTGCCATCAGCCTCCTGCTGACCATCAACTGCTGCGTTGAACAGGAATCAATACGGAGACACAACATCACAAGTTGATGAAGCAGACGTACTTGCCTCTTAAATTCACCATGGCTTTTAAGGCAGCTCCTCACAGTCCTGGTCTCAGGATAAACATAACCCTCATGACTCCCTGTGACTGTTTGTTGAACAGTTCAGACAAACCGGCTGAATGAACGGAGGCTCTTAATAGTGTCTCCTT
The DNA here is from genome assembly GCA_023631565.1 of Gymnocephalus cernua. Lineage (NCBI taxonomy): Eukaryota > Metazoa > Chordata > Actinopteri > Perciformes > Percidae > Gymnocephalus > Gymnocephalus cernua. Next base: position 34,703,309 of record CM042426.1, on the reverse strand, counting down.
GTCACTCCAGTGACAGTTACTTTTCAGGGACTAAAAAACATGTTTTTTTCTCTCTCTTTCTCAAGAAAAACCCTTTTATCCTCATGTTTTTACCCATCTCTTTTTTCGCCTAACCCTGGGTGACTCAATCTTTTCTTCCCTCTGGGCTAAATTGATGGCAGTGCAGGAGTTAATTGTTCAGGCATGTGTTTGGCTTCCTGATGGAGAGTGGATGTGGATCAGGGTGGGGTCAGGGTTCACAATGACATATTTTTTCTGTGCAGTGGAAATGGAGAAGAGGCCATGGGAGAGTGCTGAACATGGGGGTAAACAGGAGTTCCACCGAGGCACTTAAACCTATCTCTATACAGCAGCCAACAAAAGAGAAAAATCATCGTACACATCAGAGACGATAGCATAACCAATGAGAGGCACTGCTTCATAGAAACTTTGTAAGACATGACACTTTATTAAAACGTTAGACACACAAAGAGCCTCTATTGGTCTGCATGAAAGAACTGCAGCACAATAAATAACCACAGAACAGTTGGCTTGCAACAGTGAACTCTTCGAAAACTTCTAAAACTTTCATTTATAATGTTTTAAACAGCCATAGCTCGAAGAATTCAATTACTGTCGTTTTGTCAGGAAGGGTTTACTGTGATATACAAGTTCAAGACCACAAACTGAATACCAAGGTTTTCTCTCGCAACTAGTTGAAGAAGAAAATGCATTTTTATTCAAGTCATTGTAGATACCCTGAACATACAGTACATGGTGGAACAGACCATGTTAAATTGTTTAAATAGTTCTTAATACATTTTAACAGTTGATTGAAGAACATATTATGGCTTTGAAGATAAGACAGGTGTTATTCTATATTTTTTAGTAAACCAACAATCAACTGATCCTACTGACAAGTATTGTTTGATCGTATTCCTCTGAGCCAGTGCTTATCAAACCTTTTCACATCAAGGACCCCTAAACTGACACAAATTAGACCACAGACCCCCATCTGATAAGACTTTGACCCAGGTTCCCCTACCTGATGGAATCTTTGCTTTTAGATGTTTTATTACAGAAAGTGAATGAAACCCATGAGCAAAATAGTCATACAATCTGTCATTGTGTTACTTCTGGATGAAATTATAGTGAAAATAAATTATTCGCCTTTTTGTTGGGAACCCCCTGGAACCCCTTCAAGGACCCCTGGGGGTCCCCAGACAACACTTTGAGAACCACTGCTCTGAGCCATAGAGCTCCATTAACATGGATGTTTTTTTTGTTTCAAACTGTATGTGTTTTTTGCATTTTTGATTGTCAGCTGAGTTCAGAGGGTTAAACAAAGTAGTTTATTATGCATGTTAAAGAGAAGACAACAAAGGTAGGAGACATTAAACTACCGTTAATCCGACTGGATTCAAACAACATCTTTCAAGTCGGCCTCTTGTGTGTGTGTGTGTGTGTGTGTGTGTGTGTGTGTGTGTGTGTGTGTGTGTGTGTGTGTGTGTGTGTGTGTGTGTGTGTGTGTGTGTGTGTGTGTGTGTGTGTGCTGGTACCAGAACGGACACTTGGGTGAGTGGGCAGGATGAAAGAAGGAGCCAGCTGGTTAGGCAAACACAGCTATGTGCTGGTTTCCGACGAGGGGGCAATGCTCAGCCCTCCTCATCAAACCCCCGGCTGGCTGCAGGGCAGCCCACATCAACCATCACACGTCCAGCATCTCGTGGCATTACTTCAGCCAGCTTAAGCCATCTTACGACACCAAATTGCACTGTAGCCGGACAATGATCTAGGGTTATTTGTCTCAGCGGCTGTTGTTTGGTTCCTTTATCTTAGTTCATACCATCAGTGTGGGTTGAGCGGAGTCAGGAAATGGCGGGGTATTTAACAAGGCTTGTGTAAGTGGTTGTGGCAGATCCTGCCAGGAAACAGCAGGTCCACAGCCCCTTTCACTGAGCCCAGCAGAGGGCCTGCATTGATGTGGATAAGGGAATTATCTCTACTCTGGTGACTCAGACTGGAGGACACTGGAAATTCAATTAAACCAATCTATGTTTTCAATATCCAGAGTCTGTGTCCTGACTGTAAGGTTGGATTGTGACATATACAGCAACCTGAGGGTTGTGGCTAGAAGGGATATACCTACGGCAGGGGTGTCAAACTCAACTTCACTAAGGGCCACACTAGAAAAAGAGAATCACACCAAGGGCCAGACATGTATAGTTTATTGACATGCTTTTATTTAAGAGAAAAAGTCAAATATCTGTGACTGTATTATTGCATGTCTCATATAGTCATCTCACTTACAGTTTGGTCGACATAAAGCCCCAAAAAGTCAGAGAGTTGTGGTGTCTGGAGTAGGGCTGTTAACGAATATTCTAAATTCGAATATATATTCGAATAGTTTTTAAAAAACGAATTTCGAATGTGAAAATTAATATTCGAATTAAAAAAAAAATGTGGAAAAAAACTCTCGCGGTAGCAGAGGCTGTCGGGCTGTCTGTCTTGCTAGTGGGCGCGCTAGTGCGCCTGAGGGTTCAGGGACAGGTCACAGGAGTCGCACTGTCTGGCACAGCGTCACTGCTGAAAGTTGACTTGTCTTGCATGGAAGATGGCAGAAAGTGCAGAGCCCAACTCGACCGCATCAGAGAAAGCGATTTTAACCCCCCAAAATCTAAAAAGCCATGTCTGGAAGTACTTTGGATTTTGATCGGTAGGAGGTAAAATAGTTGAGCCGCGAGATAAAGTTGTATGCAAGCTATGTAAAATACAGTTACACTAGCAACATGAGGTCACATCTCGAAAATGTGCACCCAAATGAGCATGGCATAATGTGTGGAACTCCAGCTAAACAGTCATGTTGACACGTATTTTGCACCGCCTGCCATAAGCTCTTGTCTGCAACACGACAAGAGGTCATAACGGAGAAATTAATTTTGTTCATTTGTAAGGACATGAGACCGATCAGTGTCGTGGATGGGGCAGGCTTCAGGGTGTTCTGTCAAGCAATGGAACCGAGGTAGGCCTATCCCTAGCCGTGGAACAGTCACCAATATAATCGTAGAAGTGTATAACGGCACCTCAGACAAAATAAAGGAATCAATCACAGACAAAGATGTACGTGGCTCTTACTACGGACGGGTGGACATCCCTACGACAGCATCCTATGTTACAGCAACGGCCCATTGGATTAATGATGACTGGGAAATGCTTAACAATGTGCTAAAAACAAAAGAGCTTAAGGTAAGCCATATGCATGAATAAAGGTTAAATGCACTGCTTCCACTGGTTTGATTATTTACCGTTTCATGTCAAGGAAAAGCTCCATGTTTACCCCAGCACGGCTCGCTCAGAGCGTTATGTCGGTTCTATATCGGCTACTGTGAAACTCAATTAATGTTAATAATATTTGTTTCAATCACTGAATGAAGCCTGCTATATTTGGGACAATAGTAGCGACCTTAAATTGCTTGCACAAAACTCTTGATCAGCACTCAAAATGTGTTTATTGTTGTTCATTTTAAACCGTTATATGCGCACAGCATTTGCGTAGAGAGCGTGAGGGCGAGAGAGAGAAAGTGCTCGAGTGAGCGAGCGAGCGTGAGGTCTGCGGTCTCGTGTAGGTAATACGTTGTCAAATATGTTTAAACTTAAATAGACTACCTCTACAAGTAGTTATGTCTCTTTGTATTAATTTGTCCTGTTATTGACGTAATGCGCGTCATTGACAAAATGCGCGTCATTGACAAAATGCGCATGCGCAACCAGATGTTCGAATAGTTCGAATATTATGTGTTTTTTTAGAGGGAATATACGAACGTAATTTTTGAGCAATTTTGACAGCCCTAGTCTGGAGTAGTGATGAGCTGGTTGCTGGATGTCTGAAGAGAAGTCTCTGATGCGGGTCTTTTGATTGTATATGAAGTTTTATTTCATCAACGATCAAAGCATCAGAATACAAGCTTTCTGCAGTCAGCTTGGAGGTCACCTGCCAATGGGTGAGTCCCCAGTCATCATTTTCCATAGGGCTCTTTAAAGGGTCTCTATTTTACAACCATGGATGAGTTGGCCTGTAAATGTCAGAGTCTGTTTTGGGTACAAAACACATTATTTAACCGTTATTCAGCAAGGCATGAGCTGGCAGTCAAAGTCTTCTTCCAACGTGTACAAGGTTATACAATGTATAAGTTGTCCAGCACCAATCACAGTTGCACAGCTCAACAGGCCACAGAAAGGTGAAGTGTATCATGAACTTCCAGTCCTTGTCCAGTGCATTTTCAGAATGACTCATCAACTTTAGGATATATCCTGACTGCATAGAATGGAATTAACCTTATAATAGGTAAGTTGTAATAGGTATGTAAGTTCATCATATACTACACCATCATAGAAATGAATCGGCAAAAAAAGATCGCAAAAGCAACCAAAACAATGGGAAAAAAGCATAGAAAAAAGCGCCCAAAAAAGGCTGAAAAAGTGGCAAAAAGGTTGAAAAAAGTGTTTGCAAAAGTGACAAAAACTTAGGTGGGCCAACATTTTTTGAGAACCTTAATTGATGTGCGGGCCGGATCAAAATCGGTGAGGGGCCTTGAGTTTGACACGTGACCTACGGCGTTTAGCTGAGAAACATTGAGCATCATGCTGCGACGAAAATGACTTTTAGTCACCAAAACGACTTGTTAAGTTTAGGGAAAAGGTCGTGGTTTGGATTATAACACCCCCGAGAAACAAACACGCGTTTCCTGGATGAAAGTATTGAAATTATACTATTAGATCATATTAGATTTTGCAAGATTATGTGCAACTGTAGTAGCTGTATCCAGGGTTTTAAATTATTTTTATTTATTTTTCTATCACCAGCCAACATGGCTCCTCTGGTTTTGTCTGACGCATCACAATTTAGTGTTCATGGGAAATGTAGGATAAATACTACAAGCAGTGTTCAGTCCTTCCAAAAAAATGCGGAGTCTTTTTATGATTGTTGTGGGCAATAATCCTTGATTATGCGGCACGTTTTCTTAAAATATGCGATGGAGCCGTTCGGGAGTCGTTCCACAGCTGTTACGCAGTCGGTATAAATTGGGGGTGAGTCAGATGTAACGCTGGACGTCATCAGAACATCTTATCATCTCGTTCAGCACTTCAAATAGTGGTGACCTACAGGCCAGCGCTGTGACTCACCATGTGGGCGGATAATGCGGTTAGTTGATATTATGTTTTACATAGGGCTGTCAATTGATTAAAAAATGTAATCGAATTAATTACAGACCTTGTGATTAATTAATCAAAATGAATCGCATACATCATTTTTGCTGTGAAAGTATTTTAAATATTTCAATTCAAAAGAATCAATGAATAATCAGCATTAGTGACATTAAAGTTAAAAAACTCTTTTTATTATTATTTTCACTGTTCAAATAATGACCATAACAATCAACAATATGACCTGTTATGCTGAGGAAATAACTATGAATGCACCGCGAGGCTGTAGGTTACCAGTTTCATTGAACGCACCATCTCCGTCTGTGTTTTTCCGACAACAGCAGAAACACAGTCAAACTTTACACCATTTAGCGTTAGCTGTCAGCATTTTAACCGTGTTTAATCCAGCTACTAGCTAGCGGAAGGCTAACGTCACCTGCTGTTCAGTGTAGTGTTAACCATAGACAGTTAAAGAAACTAGCGTCACGTGGAGTGGTGTTTCTGTTGCGCATTCTCTCGTCTCCCTCCTTAATTTTACAGTCGAATGGTAGCTAGAACGGCTCCGGGTGAAAGGTCAATATGGAATGGATGAATCTGCGTTATTTTGACAGCCCTAGTTTTAAACAGTCAACCCATTTTTTGTCTCGTGTGGGAGATTTGTAAATCATGAACAATTCAGTGCAGTGCTGAGGCCGAGATAACCACGAGACGATCAGGTGGAGCTGTGCGCTTTGTGCAGCGATGGAGAACAGTGCAGATGGTCATGACTGTCTGAGCCCCCCCCCCCCCTGCCGTTTCACATTCAAAGGGTAGTCAGTAGGAAGCACAGCAGCACACATGATCAAAATGACAACATGAAAATCAATACAATGTGATAAAATGTTCTTGTTATTAGTGATCTTATGAGAGATAAGTGAGATTTATTAGATTATTGTGATGAACAATGAGATGTTTCTTTTTCAGTGTGCTTCAACAGGACACCACAAAACAGGAACATGAAGGTACTTTTTCACTTTGAACTAGCTTCAGCTGAAAGGACATATTTGCTCCATGTGTCACCACTCAAAGCTCTCTCACTTCTCCTTTCACAAATTAAAAGAAAAAGCTCTCTTTATTCTGTATTTTGATGCAATGTTTGACCCACTCATACAATGCATTTTAGTGTTCACTGCGCTGGACTTTTGCTCCATACTTGCATGTATGTATTTAAACCAGACCAAAGGAAACTTTGTCACAAAACCTCTTTATTGTGCCCATATTATGAAAAAATCACTTTTTCTTGGATTTGGGGTGTTACTTGGGGTGTAAACTTTGAAAAAAATCTATCCATGCTGTTTTGAGTGAGATATGGGTTTCTGAATGTGTCCTGCCTTCAGTCTCTGGGTGAGCTGTTCAAAATCTGCACGGCTTTTTACGTAACTAGCCGAAACGACGGGCTAACCACAACCGTTAGCATGCTAGTGCTAGCAATTATGAACCTGAAAATGAGAATAATATGGGAACTTTGAAAAGTGTTTCTGTTCAGATTTCCATCACAGTTGTCACCAGACTGACTTCAGTCTACGAAAGAAAGGAGGAGAAAATTGTGCACATCTATGTGTGGATCAGCAGGAGGGGGGGGGGGGGGGGGAGAGGAGCTAATGAGGATCCTACATAAATAAATAAACCAATAATGACATATATGAGTTATAAAATATCTGTTGGAGGCCCATCCAGTTCCATTGTACTTGTAACACAGCACCTGTATACAGCACCAATTGCATTAACGTTCCAAATCGCTTATTATAATGACATACAGTATACAGTTTGAACCATTGCTACATACATAATGAATCAAGTCAAGTCTGTGGAGGTCCATACATTCCCATTGTATACAATACAAACATTAAAAATTAGAAAATAGTAAGTATTGCACACCGATTAACTGTGAATAAAATAATTATGATGACATATTTTTGAGTCATGTACAGATTAAAACCTGAAGTGCACCTTTCACTCTCACTGAATCGCAATGGGGTGAATAAGTTTTCCTATGATTTTTACGTCCTCCAAAAATCATATCAACATGTATTTCTTCAGTCCAATATGAATACTAGACTGAGGTAGTATCACATGTCTGGGTGATAAATGTCACCCCAGAGGTGTCTGGCAGAGGAATATTTGATGATATTTAATTGACAAGTAGAGTGCATGTCTCCACAACTGCAGGGCGGTAACCCAATAACGTTTGACTACCACTCCCCTCTGCGCCTATGTGTTGTGTTACACTCTGTCTAGTACTAACTGTATATTAATTCTTATGTTTCATCTTTCAGATCAAGTCATTTTCCCATTGCCAGTAAATGGATAGTAAGCAGATAATGGTAAAGTAAAATATTATCTGGGTGAATGACTGAATGGAGACTGGGGTTTTTACAGTTGTCTGAAGGAGAGCTGCTTTGGAGGCAGAAAGAATCTCTCTGGCTGAGTAAAACTTTGATGAGTGGGACCAAAGAGCCACACCTTATGTCCCAACTGTTACTATATACTTAGTCTATATCCTTTGCGTTCCACTTCCGGGATTGCTCCGGTGATGCTCCTCAGATCTCTGCATGTTAAATTGAGACAGCTAGCTAGACCACGGTGGCTCTGTGCGGAGTTTAGCACCACCCATGACGATTCTGATTGGTTTAAATAAATGCCATTAAACCAGAGCACGTTTTCCTCCCCGAATGCTGTGTGGAGTATAGCCAGACCCTCCTTCAGCGTGCTTTGGATGAGGGTCTGGCAAAGCGAGACTACTATATACTGTACTCACCTGTAACCGGTACATTTAGACGGGGCCCCGTATATAGGACACCTTACTTTTTCAGATATATTCATAGTGAAACAAAAAATTCTTGTATTTGGGTAAATACGGTCCTTTATTTTACCTCCACGTGCTAAACTGAGATGGTCAATGGTATACAGAAGAAGCAGAACTGACCTGTCTATGTCCCTCCCTGCCCACTCTGCGTAAGAATGTATGCTAAAAAAATGCAATTTAATTTAGTTTTAGGTCGAAAGATGCATGACAGGTCTCAATAATATGGTGAATACGAGGTTGCCGTAACAGACAGAACCGAGTGGTGAGAGCTTGGAGTGAAAAAAAAATAGATGTTTGGTTTAGGAGATCAGGCATGATCATGATGTAGCAAGGAGATCACACCACCAGACTTTCTAACACACTGCACTGCCTGAGAAAACTCACAGGCCTCAGTATCTCTCTCTGACTAACGCACACGCACGTGCACACACACACACATACACACACACACACACACACGCACCGTGCACACGCACAAACCACCATCCCCCTTACGTTTGTGGGTAATGGATTTTTATCAGGGCAACAGTATCAGGGCTGATTTTGACGAGTCCCTAGGCTGCTCTACGATTCCTTTTGAAATCCCTTTCTTTAGTAGTCTTGTTCAAGTAGCCCGAGGCCATGGCCCTCCGAGATCACAATGTTATTAATACAAACATGTCAAACCGCATGCTGAAATTCAAAACAGAGGTGCCAAAATGTCAAAGTGTCAAACTCCTGAAATATAAATTATGCTTTAATATTCGTAAGCACTACACAAAATATGCTTCTGCACATTTGAAAAGCGTGATGCGCACAAGTGTTTAATATTTCAGTGCAATGTCACCAATTGCAGCAGCGGAGGGGATTGGCTGACGGGCCGCGGCCCTGACTGTGATGTGAAATCTCAAGAACCCCTCTGCAGGATTAATGACCGGACTTGATATGCCCCCACCCGCCCCCCCTCCCACACCCCACCCTGCTCCAGCGTGTAAACCCCCTGTAGTAAACTCAGTGATATGTGCTAAGAGAACAAAACTGTGGCTAATTATCTTCAAATATCCCCCACTTCTTTATTTTCTGCTCTACATGCTTGGTGCTGTTTGGAGATTTGATTATGTGATCTAAAATGACAGACGACTGAATCTATTTAGAAAACCAAGCCCTCTCCTGAATCCCCCCTGCAGTTGTGATTAGTGCATTTTACTGCTGGCTTTTTGTCAGCTCTACTATGAGATAATAAAACGGACATAATGATGAATCTGAAGTACAAACTACTCTTTTTTTTTATTGAGAATTCAATTCCTTCATGAACATACAATGTACATGTACAAATGCATATGACATAAAATAAAAGTAAAAAAAATAGGAAAATAATTGAATCAAAAAATAAATAAATGAAAAAGTGACAGACTTACAAGCTTCACTAATCGTGGTGGCAGCAAGTTACCAATTGACTGTAGGAGACTCAAAGCACATATCAAATTCAATTAAGAAACATGGGATTGATTTAGAGAATTTAGCTTTGTGAATATGGCACCTTACCTAATAAAATAAAAAGGATTACAAATATTACAGTTCCCATACTTACATTTAAAGTAGGTGATAACATTTTTCGAGAGTTCATGATAAAACCATGGTATACGAAGGTTAATGCACTTTGAGGTATCCATTATCAGGTAATTAATGGACTCTGCTGCATGTCGGACAGTTCTGGCATCTTTGTTGCCTATTCATTTCTGATAATGGACATCTCGTCTCGCTTTGTCAGACCTTGCTCCTATTTTGCAGAGGCACCATTGCTCTATTGCTTAGCGCCACCCAAGACTATTGTTATTGGTTTAAAAGAAATGCCAATAAACCAGAGCACGTTTTTCTCCCATCCCTGAATACTGTGGAGGAAATTTTTATTTTAGTAACGGCTAATGTAGCCTGGAGCCTCTCACCTGCAGCATAGATGAGGAGCACTCCACCAGATTATTCTCTTTTTCAAACTTCTTTTGCCGTTTTTCCTTTACATGGTACCTGCTCGACTCGCCTTGACTCTACTCACCCAGGGCCGTTTGAAGGAATTTGGGGGCCCCAAGCAAAATGGACATGGAGGCCCTCCTCCCCCCTGCCCCGCACGCATGCACGCACGCACGCAAAGCCTACAGGAACCACAGCATAGCCATAAAGTTCACCCACACTTTATATAAATAAAAAAAGGTTTACAGTGCATAAACTGCTGTTGCATAAACTGCTGTTGCACCTAGAAATTTGACAGGCACTGCTGTATATTAAGAATTCTGAAATGTCCATGGGCAAAGTGACTGGTATTTACACATTACATTACATTTTTGGTGTGAATTCAATAGTGATTTGCACTGTTGTTTTCTAACAATATGACAGCACACACTTATCAGTTTAAACTCTGGGCTGTGCAGGATATCAGCTATAATTATAGAGCTTGTGGTGGTACCTTGTGCTATAGAGGAAACATCAGCACTGAGAAGTGATGCATCTGTTGATGTTGAGGATGAAGTTGATGGTGTAGCTGGGAAAATAATTGAGAAAAAAAATCAGAAATTACCTGTGAAGTAGGTTTTTCCATTTCACTGTTAGCATATTGAAAGAGGTCACTATTAACAGCTCAGCTCAGTGAGAGAAATTCACTCTACCTTCATCAGTGGAGGTATCCTTAGGAAGAGCCTCAGGGCTGAGAAATTTAAGCAAAGCACCTTGAGGGAGAAAGAAAAGATGGTAACACTTTATAATAACAATCATTAATAGATGGTAAATTGATAGTTAATTAATCTTTAGTTAATTGTCTTTTTACTGTTAACAAACAATGAAATTATAATTAAATGTTTACTAATTATTAGTAGTGCTGTAAATTAACAGTTTATTGTAACACACATATCTATCATATAATATATTAGGTATCGGGTAATGATTAAACATTTTTTGTAAACCTTTAAGAAACCATTTTTAAAACATCTATAAACATTACATAGATAGACGGACCAGATATTCCTAACACTTTGTTGAGGGTTACTAATGCTTAAAAACATCCCAAGCTAATGTTTGATGCACGGAATGTATTGTGTGGTTTTCCTAACCCCCATTTGGTAAATAGATCATCACGGTGGAATAGTTAGTATAGCATGCTAACGTACTATACTAACTATTCCACCGTGATTTATGCCACTTTCATCAAAACCTATTACAAAGCTATAGCAACGTCATGTCATTTAATATGATGTTATGTTATGATGATAACAGTGATTCTGGAACAGATCTGCATCTTCTTTATCCCGTTAAAAACATATTACAGTAGTATGTAACCATATTCCGTCCAAAGTTGCACTAACTGTTTGTTACAAGCAGCATTTGCCGTTAGGCAGGTTACAGGTAACGTTAGCTAACATAAACATATTTTTGCTAGCCTACCTGCTGCAAAATTACACTAAGACAAGTAGAGCTATTTTATCCAGTGTAATTTATCACTTACCACTATCTTGTTTTTTCTTATCCTCCTCTTCCTTTCTCTTCTTCCTTTTCTGGCTTCCTGAACATAGACAGTATATGTTCCTGAAGCATAATTCCGCTTCATGATGACTGCCGACGGAGGTTTTGTTTTTGCCGGCAGCAGAGATCAGGAGAGGGGCCCCTTGAGGGGGATCCCGATAACAGTGTCATTGCACTTTACTGCATTGACTATCAAAGGGGCGCTCACAGTTTGTCGTTGCATTTTGTTCTTAACCAGTCGTTGTCTTGGGGCCCCAGGCCAGCTCGGGGCCCCAAGCAATTGCTTGGTTTGCTTGCCTTGTCGCGACGGGCCTGTTAACTCACCTTTTTGGGTTTTCCATTACGACAAAAAGTCCCTGGTACCTGCTAACAGGTACTTCTTTTAGTACCACCTCAGTCGAGGTTCCAAGCGAGCTGAGCCGATACCAAAAGGTGACGTGAAAGCGACAGACGGGGGTGTCCTGAACAAACCCGCCATTTTTAAATTGTTTAGCCAGTGGTGTTTTGTTTTTGCTGTTTTTTTTCATTTGAAACTAAATGTGTCTTCTGGCTGTGGCAACAACAACACACCTTCGACGTTCTGTGTGTGTGTCACGTTAGGTCACGGCAGTTTCCTGCGGCGCCGATGTAAGACGACCAGCCACGCTCGCTTCACGCATGAGGCGATACTAATGCTGCAATGGAGACAGGAGGACGGAGCAACGCGGCCGAGTCGAGTCGAGCCAAGCCGAGCCAAGTAGAGCTGGTACTAGCAATGGAAAAACGCCATTTGAGTCAGCCCCAACCAACGCTGACTCAAGCAACATCGCTTGAGTCAATTTATCAGACTTCACACAGCTCCCTTTGCAACAGCAAAAGCCTTTATACAACTTTTAACACTTGTAGTCCTTCCCAACACCTGGAATCTGACTTAGATGTGTAAAATCAGCGGCCTTCTCATTCTTGGGAACTTAAAAAAAAAAATTGCGCCAAGCAATATTGGCGCAATATTCTTCTTGTCCTGTTGGAACTTAAAGCAATGCTGCCACATTCTGAGATCTCAGCCATTACTTCAGTGAGTACAGTGTCATCATATCTGATCATAACAGAAGCTAGTTTTCCTTTAATACTTTATTATTTATAATTAATACCTTCAGTCTTTGGGGCAGCGGTAGCTCAGTCCATAGGGCCTTGGACCAAGTACGGACTGGTAGCTGCAGAGGGGCCAGTTCACCTCCTGGGCACTGCTGAGGTGCCCTTGAGCAAGGCACCAAACCCCTAACTGCTCGGGGTGCCTTTAATGGGCAGCCCCCTCACTCTGACATCTCTTCATTTGTGCATATTAAAGGTCCTGTGCATGAGTGTGTATTTCAGGCCTGTGTGTAGTGTGTAATGTAAATCCCCCCCTGGGGATCAATAAAGTATCTCTTCTTCTTCATGCTAGCTGCGCTGCAGGGATAGAGAATCTTGTGCACAGGTGTGTTAAAAAGATTTGAGACAGAAAAGGTTTTATTGAACATTACAGAGATTAGTCAGCCCCGATATGAGACATTGCAACTGTGTAATTGCCTTTCAATGCATCCATCTGAATAGCATGACAAGTGGTCAGCCCCTAAAGATGTTGTCCTATTTCACACCAACAGGGCCACTAATGGGCTTTGCTTTCTTAATGATGCTCTCCTTTTCTCCTGACATCTGTCCGTCGTGCACACCTCAGAGGACAGTAAGACAGCCTCGTTACAACATCAATATTTACAGCTCTGTTTTCTCTTGCTGCTAGCTACCAGTTGGCATCTGCTGCCCCAGTTAACCACCAGTTAAACGACTCCACTGCACTCATCCTACCTCGGAGAGGGGCCTGTCACTTTCAGCAGTGATGGAACGTAACTAAGAACATTTACTCAAGTACTGTACTTAAGTACAAATGTTGAGGTACTTGAGTCTTTTCTTTTTCATGCCACTTTCTACTTCTACTCCGCTACATTTGCTAGTTTTCGTACTCATCACTTGTATTAGAGTGTTGGTTGGCCTTCTTTGCACAATCGCAGGTTGGAGCATTGGTATATTTTTCTTTTTAAGGCCATACTGTGTAAACTGCCTCCTTATTTATGTTCTCTCCTGACTCCTAAAGTCACTACCCGGAAATGTTATCTTCAATCATATGGGCAAATCATGTATGACGTTCCCCGAACACGAACTGTCTTCGGTGAAAGTGCCTTTAAAGTTTTTGCACACTCATCCTGGTATAAATTGCAGAATCATCATTAAATTAGACTACCTACCAACAATGACAGAGTTTAAAATTAGGAAAAGGACTATTTGAGTACTAAATGCACATGTGCTGTTACTGGGCGCTGCTGGTGATTATGTTGAGATGATGTTAAATTGCCAGCTGTCTTTATGTTGTCTGTTTTTCACTGTATATTTTAAATGTGGAACTATTATACTGCTGTCTCAGCCAGGACTCGCTTGAAAAACAGACTCTGAATCTCAATGGGATTTTTTCCTGGTAAAATAAAGGTTAATACAGTACTTTTTACTCCACTACAATAATCTGACAGCTTTAGTTACTTTACACATTAAGATGTTTGCACACAAAGCACATGTAGTTAATAAAATATGTTTTATTATAAATTAAACTACCCAACAATATAACGGCCTACAAGTCCAGCTGTAATGATTAGACCATTAAACACACAACTGTTTGGATCCTGTACACTCTAAAATGTGAGGATAATACTTTAAGTACATTTTTCTGATGATACTTACACACTTTTACCTAAGTAATTTTCAATGCAGGACTTTCCCTTGTACCCGAGTATTTTGACAGTGTGGTATCAGTACTTTTACTTAAGTAAAGGATCTGAATACTTCTACCACTGATTTTCACTGAGCGTTAACATCTGACATGAAGGCATCTCGCGCCTGTGACAGGAGAGGGTGGGAACCATCCGGAAAGGCAAAGTTACCTGATGTGTTTTGTCACCTCTTCCGGTTGCCTGAGCAGGCATTTCTGTTGGTGCGCTGGCTCCGGGGCCTGGGAGTGTCGGACTGCATCTGCCGCGGCTGCTCTTTGCCTGCCAGCTCCTGTCCATGACATCTGAGAGGAGCCAGAGCCGCGCCGGTTTACACATGAAATGATCGGGCCACTCAGCCTTGTGAGAGCAAACTGTCAGTCAGCCAGCGCAGGACCTTGAAGCGCTGACCTGCTCGCTGAACTGAGCCATGCTGCACACCTCTCCTGCACTGGGAGTGGGAGGTAGAGTATATGATGTACAGTGCATGTGTCTTTTATCCCTTCTCTCTCTCTGCAGTTTTTTATTTCTCTTCCTGGTTTTCTCTGGGAGTCAAAAACTAATTTATTCTCGTGTCTGTTTAGCTTTCACAAAATAGCTGATATAAGCCAGAAAAGGCCCGGGTTGATGATGGGGATTTGCGTTTTTTTGCACAGTTATTGTTGTACTTGCGACCACTGCACAATTTTTTTTCTCATTTTGTTTTAGTAATATGCACTGCATGACACCATGTTGTGTTTTACACACCATTAGGGCCATATTATTATTATTTTTTTCTTCTATTGTATCATGTTGTATGTGTTTATTTTGATGGTTGCAGCGTGGGTTTAGCCTCGTGAGACCATCCTGATCTCGCGAGCTCCAGTTTTCTGCTCACAGATCAGTCTGGCATCTTGAGGCAGAGAAAATTTTGAGTCGTTCGCCAAACGACCGGGCCAATCAGCGTTGGTTTTGAGGCGGGTTTAGGTGTGATGCAACGAGGAGCTCGCGAGATCAGGATGGTCTCACGAGGCTCAGCAAGCAGAAGCAACGCATGCAAATCTGACCTGATCTAGACACCTTTTCAGACAGCGGTAGCCCTGATTCTGTTAGCCGCTCGCTAATGCTTTTTTCTCTTGGATCCTTCTTTTGGAATATGGACCGGGAACCTGAAATGGGGCCTTTTATTCCTAAATTCTCGTTACACAAACGGCAAATATTTACCGACATGTTGCTTGCTTGCTGAGCTAACGAGCTAAGCTTTGCCTGCAGTAGCAGGGGTAGCTTGGCTTCGTCGTTGCTCTGTTGGTACGTCATACACTTCGTTGATCTGATTGGTTGATTTGGTCCGTCTATCACCAACATAGCTGGTGACAGACGGATGGTTTATCCAATCAGCTAACCAGTATTTTCACCCCTTCCCAAACGTTCCCCAACGGAAAGTTCCCAGATGGATATGCTGAGCAAATGCGAAGCAATCAGTTGATTGACTTTGTTTTTATCCTGATTTAACTCTCTTGCACTATTATAAAGAGTCAGTAAATCCATATATACTATATATATATATATATATATATATATATATATATATATATATATATATATATATATATATATATATATTAGGGCTGTCAAATGATTAAAATTTTTAATCAAATTAATCAGAATTTTCAGTGGATTAATCATGATTAATCACTATTTGCAATTACACCTGAATCCTAACCATTTTTTTTCTAAAATGCATACCAAAAGATACTAGTGCTGTCAAGCAATTCAAATATTTAATCGCGATTAATCGCACATTTTTATCTACTTTATCTACTTATCAAACTTCCTTGAGTCAGCCCCAAACCGACGCTGACTCTAACAACATCACTTGAGTCAAAACAGCTAGCCTAAAGTTTGAAAATACTCTACTGACAGCTCTTAAACCCATTAATTAACACACGCTGCCTTGCTTGTTTGATCTGTAAAAAAAGAGAAATGCGGTCCTACGTGTAACACAAACACGGGAGAACGAGATCTATCTTCTTATTTCACTCTTGGAAAGAAAGTAAAGAAGCACATTTTCTGAGTAATGCTAAGAGATGAAGTAATATGAATATTACCTTACCTTATCACCTGAATCCTAACCATTTTTTTTCTAAAATGCATACCAAAAGATACTAGTGCTGTCAAGCAATTCAAATATTTAATCGCGATTAATCGCACATTTTTATCTATTCTAAATGTCCCTTGATTTCTTTTTGTCCCATTGATAAGCGGACGACGATGGATGGATGGATGGATGGACATTCACACTTGGAGCTAATAATCTGTTACATAATGTAACGCTGTTACCTCGATTTTCCATTGCAGGTAGTACTGCAGGTAGTCCTGCAGATAGTACTGCAGGTAGTACTGCCTCACGCCTGAGGCGAGCGTGGCTCGTCCTACTGTCTATGGGCTTGTAGCGTCGTCAGCGGCATAGCCGTCGTCCTAGCAACTGGTTTCCCGTGACTCATTTCCTGGTTCTCGTTCTCGTTCATAACCAACGTAAAATCAAGGAGAGGGTTTTCCTGCTCCAGGTTTCCCACCGTGGTCAGAAAGAACAGAGGAGACTCTTTGTTTCTCTCACTGACTGTAGAGTCACTACTCGCTCCGAAGCTAATCGCCGTGACGAGCCTACTAGCTACGCGGCTAGCAAGCTAAAACCGGCCGAGGCTTGTGTCTGTTTTGTTTCCGGTCTGCGAAATTACAAGACCCGCCCTTCAATCACTACTATTGGCCAGGCGTCGAAGGTAACGTAACCCCATTTGTTCAGGTCCTATCCCCTGACCAATCCACTATCATAACTACACGCGGTGAAATGCCTAAACCAAACCAATCAGCTGCTTCGTAGGGCGGGACATGGCGCGGCCATAGACAGTTAAAGAAGTGGACTAACAGATCCCGTTGCTCTCTCTATGCGTTAATTGTGCGTTAAAAAAATTATCGGCATTAAAATGGGTTTGCGTTAACGCCGTTAATAACGCGTTAAACTGACAGCCCAGTGGCTCCAATAACCCTTTGATTTGAAGTGTCAAAAAGGCATTGTCCTTAAAATGTTTTCTAAATCTTGTTGATGTTGAAGACGTGTTATTCTTGATAATATTGAGAACTTTTAGATACAGCCTGTATAATAAAATCCCTTTATTATGTTTATGGCACTATGCTTCATGCCCTATTCCAGGGGTCTTCAACCTTTTTTAGGCCAAGGACCCCTAACCCGAAAGAGAAGAGCAGGGACTCCCTTACTACATATACTGTATTGAGTTGTATATTAAACTAGGCCTAACATAATGTGTAGTGTAACCTTTTATGGTGCCCTACAATACTAAGCTACTATTTACATATTCATATATCATCATGTTTTAATGTCAAACATAGATGTAGGCACAGTGAATCCAGAAGCTTACCTGTATGTGGATGGCTACCATAGTGGCTACCTCAGCTATAGGCCAGTAAGCGTATCATCGACGTTGTTGAGGTTGTGGTTTTTTACCAATAATATGTTGGATTCATGTTAATGTATATTTTTGGCCTATTTTAATTTGGGGGGGAAAGAGCTTTCAACAAAGTATTAAACAATAATTTGGTGGCCCCTCTGCAATGGGTCACAGACCCCCTGTTGAAGCTGACTGCCCTAGCCTACAAATGTAAAAGGTCACCATTCAAGTGGTTGACCCCCTGATATCTTTTACTCACCTTATTCTTTGGTGAAAGGAATAGTCAAACATTTTGGAGAAGACGCCTAGCCTGACTGTCAAATAAATGCTTCAAAACCAAGCAACGTCTGTCTAGTATCTACCGTTCTTATGCAATGAAAACATGGTTCACTGCTCCACTAAATAAGACAATGCAACTCAACCAGGGACAGTTCAGTCAGAGATTTGGATGTGTTATTTTAGTAGTCTATATCGACGACGTTCCACTTCCGGGATTGCGCCAGTGCCGCCGGAAATTCTGCCGGATGCCCCTCATTTCCGGCCGGATGTCCGTTTCCTCTGTCTTTGTGTTGTAATTCTAAACTCTGGTGGTTTTATGTGAACTATGGTTAACTGCTCCTCAGATCTCTGCAGGGTAAATCCAGACAGCTGTCCAATCTGAGTTTTCTGTTGCACGACTAAAACAACTTTGAACTTAAAGGTATAGTGGAGGATTTTCTTTTTCCAGGTGGATCATCAAGACTATTGGTCCTCCTAGTTGTCAATCATTCTGGGATATGTTTACGTAAGACCGTACGTGCCGTGACAGGTCAGCGAGCAGACGGCCACGGCGTCCGACTGTAGACAGTATATAAAAGCCTCCGACCGCTGCTGCCTCCCCACTCTCGGCGATAGCTTGTTTGTTGGCCTGTAGCATGCTAACGTTAGCTATAGAGATGCTTGTCGTAAATAGATTTCCACTTACCGGTGGCGAGTCTGACATAGTGGAAAAAGTGCAAATCTTCTTTTGGAAAGTAGGCTTGTAGAGCCATGCTGACAGCAACTTGTAAACAGAGCGTGCACGAGGAGAACTAGGCTCGTGCATGCTCTCTCGTGCACACGTTTAATAGGCGTTCCCTCTCGGGAGCATTTTTTCAAAAAGTGGAGAGGACGGTTCTTTTCTAAAATTCGGGAAAATCCTCCATTATACCTTTAATAATAATAATAATAATGACTTTTATTTCAAGAAATGCAAGGACACTTTACAGAAATACTGTAGCTAAGCTAATGGAGGTTGTAGGCTGTGGTAAACAGGTGGTGTTTCTGGAGTTTTTTTAAAAAACATACATGTTCCACCAAAACAAGTTCCTTTCCGAGGCTATTTTGCAGAGGCACCGTTGCTCCATCCGGCACTTAGTGCTACCGAAGACAATTGTAATTGGTTTAAAGAAATGCAAATAAACCAGAGCATGTTTTTCTTCCATCCCAGAATGCTGTGTGGAATAACCAGACCCTCCTCCACAGCAGTGTCTAGGAAGGTCTGGCAAAGCGAGACTATTATTTTAGTAACAGCTAATGTAGGATGAGGAGCATCAGCGGTCTGGTAAGCTCACTTCTTTCTAACTCCACACCACCACATTATTCCCTTTTTCAAACTTCCTTGAGTCAGCCCCAAACCGAAGCTGACTCTAACAACATCACTTGAGTCAAAACAGCTAGCCTAAAGTTTGAAAATTAATTAACACACGCTGCCTTGCTTGTTTGATCTGTAAAAAAAGAGAAATGCGGTCCTACGTGTAACACAAACACGGGAGAACGAGATCTATCTTCTTATTTCACTCTTGGAAAGAAAGTAAAGAAGCACATTTTCTGAGTAATGCTAAGAGATGAAGTAATATGAATATTACCCTTGTATTCAAAAACAACAACATGACAATCAAACTGAAAATTAGGTCATTTTTTTGTAGTCATATGAAAATGCAACGCAATTTTACACATCAGTTTATGTTGAGCCTGTCATGTTTTGTAGGTGAATAGGTTTTTTGTTGTTTGAGGTCGGCCAGAGAGTCCCGGCAGTGAAACCGAGCCAGACGCAGCGGATCACCCCAAACCACTGAACCTTACATTCCTCCTGAGTCCTGACATACTTATCTCCAACACATACCACTCTGGCAGGGTCAGCTGCTGGCACACAGACAGAGTAGGAGAAAGGGAGGGAGGGGTCAAGGCGAGGGGGGGGCTCACTGTACCTGGAGGGGACGGAGGAGAGCTCGGAAAAAGAGTGAAGAGACCTCCAACAAGAGGGGTGAGTGCTGTTTCAGAGATGAACCCCTAATTATACGTATTTGTGTGTGTGTGCGTGTGGTGTGTGTGTGTGTGTGTGTGTGTGTGTGTGTGTGTGTGTGTGTCTATATATGTGTGCTCGTGTGTGTGTGTATGTGTGTGTGCGTGCGTGCGCATGAGTGTGTGTGTGTGTGTGTGTGTGTGTGTGTGTGTGCGTGTTGGGGGGGTGTCAGATCTGGTCTACTGCTTTGCAAGGGGAATGGCAAGGTCTATAATCCAGTTAGAGGTAAAGGGGGGGGGGGGGGTCCGATGGTAGGGTGGGTATCTAGCCCCCAGCCCAACAGCAGGCCAGCTCACAGGTCATTGAACCCCCTTCTTCTACTCCTCCTCCTTCCTTAACACCCCCACCTCCCCCCAGCTGCCTCACCTCCTCCTCAACCTCCCGTCGGGGGAGATTACAGAGGGAGAGAATATCTGAGGTCAACAGATAAACAACAGCCTGAGCGAGGTACAGTTTCCCCCCCCCCCTCTGTTTCATGATTTTTATATCTCCTATGTTAAAGGACTGATGGGGAAGTGTTTGATCCTGCAGAGTTAAGTCCATTGCATGGACACTGGGAGCTGGGCTAAGCTCTTCAGAGACATACCTACAGGGGGCCACGCTGTTGATAACGAGGTTGTGGCGGAATTTGGAAATAAGGGGGGGGATGCAAACAGATGCATACTCTACCAGGGCTCAGTCCTCCCATCTTGTTTAAAGCTTACAAAATTGTTGTGAAATTGTGGGGAGATTTTCAAAATTATCCCCGAATGCACTGATGCACTTCAAAAAGTGACATCAAAATACTTTGATTCAACACATATATCTTTCAAAGTTGGTAATATTTGATATATAAGTGCCTTTAGCATTCATGTAAACAACACAGATGTGACCAAAGCGGCGCAATGCCGCTCTTTGATCCCAGCATCTCTGCTTTGATCTGGCTTACAGAGTAAAACATGTATTTTCCGAGGGGGGAATACAGGCAGGCGCCGCGGTGAAATGGCCCTGGCAGCATTAGCCAAACATGGGCTCAGGCTGCGGATGCAAACCGCCAACACAGAACCCGACAAATTAACTAAACATACTTACCAGTCTCACATGTTTAGGGCAGCGTGCCCCGTGAGCCTTGAAAGATTTGTGAGCGGCTGCTCTTCTAATAATGCATTTACAGAACCCCCCTCCCTGCACCACATTTGGAGATTAATGTAGGAAGGTTGACATGGGTTATACTGATAGCCTATTTGTACAAGTAGAGACCGGAAAGAGCTTGCAGAAAATGAGAGCCACTGAGCTAATACATCTGACCTCCAGGACACCTCTGCCGACAAGCGCTGGGTTTTTACCACCAGCACGGTCGCAAATAATTTGCGCTAATTGGCTTTGAAGGCAATTACTGCGGAGAGAGGACACAGAGGAGGAATGCTGGGGAGAAAGTGGTGCAGGATGAAATGCATATTGATGGTTAGCATCAAAAGCAGGCCGCTTTGAAGTGCTGCTGTGGTGTCAGCGTGTGATGGGAGAGCTGGTTGAAAACTGGACAGGAGACAGGTTCTTCTTAAGCCCATGGCTGGCTGCAAGGAGAGGTCAACTACCCCACAACAGTGTGTGTGTGTGTGTGTGCGTGCGTGCGTGCATGTGGTGTGTGTGTGTGTGTGTGTGTGTGTGTGTGTGCATATTTGTGTCACATTGAGGAGACATTTTATGTATATGTGCAACAGTTAGCTCCCAATATTTTAAAAGAAAAGTGACTTAAACTAAATTAATTATAATTATACAATTGCCATATAAATAATCTGCACATCATGGCTTTGGAACAACTCCCAACTGGTTGCAGTAAGACAGGAGTCAGATAATCACGGAATGGGCTTATTATGGCTATTACGTGTTTATGTAATATGAAAGACGTATGTTAAATGTAATTAAATATCTGTGCATGGCTCTGACTCTGAGAATGAAACATACTATAAGGGCAGAAATGCAGTTGGTTAAACCTTTAACTAGCTAAACCTCTGGTTCGTGGGACACCTAAATCACAACAAATTGTTTCACAGTTTCATTATACAACAAGTAGATCCAATCAGGCAATCTGATTGGTCAACTAGACATTTAGAACATGCTCAAATCAGCATGATAGCATACCAAGCTCATTACTAAAAAATATAGCTCCGCCATTTCCATGTCAACATTCCAGAGTTGCATCAGAAACAGTTTTTGAAAAATTCATGAATATAAGTCAGGAACCACAGTGGAACACACAGAAGCTCTCCAACATATTATGAAGTGATTTATCGAATTGAATATGAGTTAGTCTTATTATACAAATACTCTGGAGGTATTGGAAGTGTCCATCACAGCAGCTGTGCCAGTGAGTTGGTGGCATGGCGCTATGTTAAAAATAGCCTACATTTGAAGTTTTCAAACATAGTAGCTAACAATCTGACTATGGAAGAAAATAAAATAATTCTCAGCAAATATTTCAGTTACGCCATGACTGAGCTAGCAAAGCAGCTTTGTGTTTATATGTTTGGTATTTATTCAGTTTAGGAAATCCCATAATCTTTACAAAGCTAACCTTAGCTTAAGTTGGTGGGCTGACTAAACAGGGACCAGAAATCGCTTCTGTTGCTTGAAGTTCGCGGATGTATAATAGCTCAATCTGTTCACAGAAAAGAAATGTTCAGCAGATATTTCAGTTACAACACGATTGAGCTAGCAAAGCAGTTATGTCTTTAAATGTGCAGTATTAATTCAGTTTGGAAATGCTGCCAGATGTCCCTTGCCTTGCAAAACCTTTGGGAAACAACAACAAACTTCGAGCTAGCAAGCTACACGCTGAAAATGTCAAGTTTTGAAAAAAATTTGCATGGTGCAACAATGCAGGCCTGCTTCATTCTTTCAGGAAATGATTGTAAAGATTTACAAAGAATATGTTTACAGGGCTCCACACTAACTTTTTGCCTTGGTTGCACTGGTGCGCCTAACTTTTTTATTTAGGTGCACCAGCACAAAATGTAGGTGCACCCACATTTTTTCCTTGCGTCGCCATTAACGACACAATTTCAAGGTCACCTTTTTATCACGCTCCATATACATTCATTTATATTATGTAAATGATTTTAAACAAGAATAAGGTGTAGGTAAATACTTTTTAGTTGAAGCACAATCATACTGCATATATAAAAAAATTTTTTAAAGTGCTTCACTGAGCTGCCAAACTAAAACATTTAGAAAACTAAAATTAGGTCTCAACTAAAACTGAGACCTCACATTTCATGGCTCAAAGTCTTATAGCCCCCCCCCCCCCCCCCCCCCCCCCCCCGCTATGCCCCTCAGATGGCCAACACCTGTAATTTGGCCTTCTTCCCGTTTGGCCTTGGCTAAACCAGCTTGCCACACTCCCTAGCATCAAAATTCTCCAAACTGCCCCCCCCCCAACACACACACACACTTTAGACTCCTACTCCTACTCCTTTGCTACATGTCCCCCCCCCCCTCTCCTTTCATGTCTTCAGCTTTCCTATCAAAATAAAGGCCAAAAAAAAATAGAGAGAGAGAAATAGAGAGGCGTATCCTAGGCTGCTCACACAGTGACAGCTGACTCATTATGAATGGGTCCAGCACGGGTCGAATGCTTTGGCGGGTGAGCGGTGTGTATACACGTCTTGTGTATGAAATGTCTGTATCGTCACTGCGCTGCATTTTTATGAACTATGATATTCTGGCCACGTCTCTCGCCCAGGTCCAGCAGGCTCCGTCTGAAGTTAGTTGCATTCAATAACTTTGTCTGTGTTTTTCGCCGTGCGGCGTTTCCCTCTCATGCTTAACAATATAAAGCTGTGTTAAATACAATTAAAACTGTAGACAAATGTCGCAGTGTGGACCGACGCTGTCTCTCTCCATGTTCGTTACTGTATTGTGTCAACAGTTAACTTAATTTTCTTTTGCGGGGTGCAAATGTTCCACCAAAACAAGTTCCTTCCTGAGATTATTTTGCAGAGCCATCATTGCTGCGTCCAGAGGTTATCAGCGCCCAAGATGATTGTGATTGGCTTAAAGAAATGCAATCAACCCAGAGTTTTTTTTATCTTATCCCCGAATGTATGTGTGGTGTAGCCAAACGTTACTCCACAACGCTGTGGAGAACGCTGAGCCTCAAGCTCAAGTTGGCTAGCTGAGGCTGACTCAGCAGAGACTAGAAATCCTGTTGGTTTTAAGTTATTTTTTTTTTGTAAGCAAATCGCCCCACAATATGAATACAGTTTGGTTATATATTTTATTTTGTTGGAAACTGTTGTATGTATAATCGCAATATTACCCTAGAGGGTGTGCTTTTACGTTATTATTGGCACAACAGTGATGCAGTATGCAATATATATAAACCTCTGAAGGGTTAGGGCCACACATGATGTGCAGCTTCGAAAGATGTTCTTAGCATGGTCTCTTGCAGTGTTTTGCCTGAATAAAGACCTCCTTAAAGTTTTTACTGGTTTATAAAATAAAAACAACCTTCATAGAAAAGTGCAGAGTTGCTCTTTCATACAGCAAATATTTATTGTTTAGGCCATCATATATTAATTAAAGTGATACACACACACACTACGGAGTCCCGCTACGGCGCCTGTCTCCGTCCCAGGAGAGGAGCACCACACCAGCGGCTTTCTCCTCTTTCTCTCCTCCGCAGCGGGCGGGCTCCCTGTCCACCGCTAAGGTTGTTGTTCTTGACCTGTGTGAATGCCGAGTAGCATTCCCCTAACCTGGGAGATGGACGGCAGTCCCGCCACGGCGGCAGAGCCTGGCCTCCATCCCGCTTCCGACGGCCCCTTTTTTCGGCTGACGGAAGCCCACACCGCCGTCTTCCCAAAACCAGGTCCATGCTCGCTTCACTGACCGCGCATACCAGTGTACCGCCTAGGTGGCCGTGGCGCTGAACAATACCTTTTTTTGCTAGCATGACCGCTAGCTCTGCTGTCTTCGCCATGACCGCTAAGCTTTGGCTGTTCCCCGCTGAGGCTGGGGCAGCCACGCACTGTAGGTAGTGGAGGGGATGCGGTAACACACCTCCTAGAGAGTGACGCTTCGGCCACAACGAGGTGTCGGCTCAAGCCCCAGCTCTTAACCGGCATGGTAAAAGCTATCATGCTATCTCGAGTTCAGATAACGGCTCTCAGAGCGTGGGCACAGTGTGGGAAAGCTTGCCACCCAGGAATGCATGGCTGTCAAGCTCATCACAAAAAGGCTATACGCCCCAGTTTACCAGCCCTCCACCTTTTTCCCCGCGTCCCTCCAGGAGAAGAGAACAACGGTTTCTATTCCCGTTACTTCTCACACCAGGAAAGACGAGCGGAATGAGACCCTTCTCAACTCTCTCAATTCAATTATGAACATTATGAAGCACCCATTCCACATGCTGACGATCAGACACGTATTTTCCACGTTCTCCAAATGCATGGAGACAGCGTTACAGCGTTACAGCCGTTATGCAGAAAAGAGTCCCTTTTATTTGGGCGATTTAATCATTATGGCTCCTTCCCAGGAGAAGGATGCGCTCCACACAATGGAGTTTGTGCAGCACCTACAGACACTGAGCTTTGCCATAAACTGGCAAAAGAGCTCGCTGGTCCCCTCACAGACAATAGTTTATCTGGGCGTGGACAAAGACTCAACCACTATGAGAGCCAAACTGTCAGCGCCAAGGCTGGACGCACTAAGCTCTCTGTTGTCACGCATAACAACTCACACGACTGTGATGCGCCTCCTAGGCATGATATGAGTCCTCCGGTTCTCTGGTTCCTCTGGTTCCTCTGGGTCTCCTCCACATGGGAAAGATTCAGAGATGGTCTGGTCAGACCTGTTACAGACCTGTTACAGCACAAGTGGCGTATGCTGACCATCCTTCCTTCTCTACAGTCGGACCTGGCACAGGGGTTTTCCCCTGGGGAGAGTGACGTCATACACCGGCTGGGGAGGCATGTGTGAATAACAGGTGGTAGTGGGGAAATGGCCAGTTTCCCCTCTTCCCCACATAAACTGCCTGGAGCTGTCCACTACATTTCGCCCAAGTAGTGGCAGGGAGGCATGTAATCGTCAGAACGGACAACATGACTGCGGCGGCGTACATAAACCGTCAGGGTGGCGTGCGCTCGGCTCAGCTGTTGGAGATACGGACTGTATTTATATAGTGCTTTTCTAGTCTTAACGACTACTCCTAGTGCTTTTACATAATACAGGAACCATTCACCATTCACACACATTCATACACTGTGGCCGAGGCTGCCGTACAAGGTGCCAACTGCTCATCAGATAAACATTCACACACTACACTCCGATGCGCAGCATCAGGGGTAACTCAGGGTTCCGTGTCTTGCCCAAGGACACTTTGACATGGGACTGTCAGGGCCAGGGATCGAACCACCAACCTTCCGATTGGCAGGCGACCGCTCTACCTACACTGAGCCACAGCCGCCCCATAGATAGATTTTTTGGGGGTCAGACGACGGAAACCTGCTGTGCGTTCTCTCACACCTCAATGGGTTTTAGCCCTGGTGCTCCGAGCTCTGGGGAACCCTCCTTTCGAGCCTCTGGCACAAGCCCCTCTCAGGACGCTGTCACTGAAAACAGCACTCCTCCTCGCCTTGACGTCAGCTAAGAGGATGAGCAATTTATGTGCGCTGGCGGTTTCATCGTCACGCCTCTCCATTAGAGGGGACGGGAGCGCTGCCACTTCACAGCCAAATCCATCATTACACCGAAGGTTTTAACAATCCTTTTTGGGCAAGGGAGGTTTCCCTCCGCATCATAACAACGATACGGAGGAGGCGTCTCACCGACTTGCCCGGTGCGCGCGTTATTCCAGTATGTTTTACACACAGCAGACATCAGATGAACACAGTGGCTGTTCGTTCACTACAGAGAACGCTCACAGGGTGCAGCTCTTTTGGAGCAGCTTCTGTCTCATCACCCAGGTCTATAGCGCGGAGGGGGTGGAACCCCCCCCCCCTCAGGAAATTCGGGCGCACTCCATGAGAGTGCTGCCAGTGTCCGCGGCCTCCTCAGAGGCATGACGGTGGCTGACATTTGCGCAGCGGCTTTGTGGGCATCCTCGTGTCTGTCTGTTTTTATCTGTGCGGTGCGTCTGAATCCCCCACGACTCACGCAGTTTTGCACTTGATGGCAGATGATGCGCTGTCAGGTTTGGTTTTGCTGCTGTCTCCATCCTCCTGCACTTGAGCAGGCTTGGAGGAATGCAGGGTTTTTGCAGTTATTAATTGTGATATACATTTTTTGTCACTATAAAACATTTTCACAATCCACATGACATGGGCCTCACAATCATTAGTAGGCATACTCATGATGGTGACAGAGTTTTCTCATCACCTTGTTCAGTGGGAATAGGAAGACAAATTAGTCTATGTTTTGCTTGTGGACCTTGTGTCGCAGGTGGCATTGACTACATCAGCTTCGCCCTTAACCAAATAGCAATAGCTCTTAGATGGCGAAGCCTATACAAAATAGAATGATAGTTACGTATTGTAACTCAAGATTCTATGAGTATAGGCACAGCCCTCTAAGATTTAGGCCATCTGCTTCACCAACATTGGCTGAAGAAAAATGCTGATGTTGGGAGCAGATCTCTGGTTGTGCCACTGTAATATATAGTATCTGCGGATGTAAGAGAGGCCCGTGCGGGCACAATGCGCAAAAGAAATCTTCACGACTGTCCATGCGCAAAGGGATTAACCCAATAGCAATAGCTCTTAGAGGGCTGTGCCTCTACTCATAGAATCTGGAGTTACAATGTGTAACTATCGTTATTTGATCACATTTTTATTTCTTCAGTTTTGTGGTTGCTTGGACAAAAACAACAATGGTCTGTTTTCAACAAGCAGCATTTACCACTGTCGTTTTAGTGGCCATTCTTTGCCTTAAACCACTGTTTGTTTTACAGAGTATGAACTCAAGTACCAGCAGCCATGGGCCCTCTGTGTCTGTCACCCTGACTCAGTGGCTAAGCTCTGTTGTAGCTGGTAATTTCTCTCCCCTCTCTCACCCCTGGAGGGCAATAATAGGCCCATAAACCCAATCAGAGCAGGGCTGTGCAGTGAGAGAGAATGTGTACTCAAAAAAGAGAGAGATAAAGTGCGTATGTGTTGCTGTGTGTGTGTGTGTGTGTGTGTGTGTGTGTGTGTGTGTGTGTGTGTGTGTGTGTGTGTGTGTGTGTGTTTGTGTGTGTGTGTGTGTGTGTGTGTGTGTGTGTGTGTGTGTTTGAGACTGGTTTAGTCCTCTGGAGCTGTGAATGTGCCTTACCTCTGGGCAGAATATGGGTCTCAGCTTGACAGCTGACACTATAATTCCCCATTGTGACCCCTGATAGGCAGGGTCAGTACAATCACCATCACACTGGCCGCCATGGGCCAGCCTGGGGAGAGGTGGGGTTTGTTCCCTGCTTCCCCTCGCAGACACAATGTGAATCCAATTACCCGCTTTGTCTCTGGCCAGAGTGCAATCCAAGATGCATGGTGGGGAAACCCTGGGTGAGGAAGAATAACACCGCTGTCATTGCAATTTCACAACCCATCCTAAACTGTTTTTCTTTCCTCAGTGTGAATATGTGCAGAGTAGATTTGATTTTGTTCACGTTAGTCTGGCTACAACATTTCTTAGTACTTTGGGTCTTGATATACTTGCTTTTAATAGCGTGTATGCATAAACAAGTGGCTGAAATGCGAACGGCTTCGTACATTTACTTGCCTGTGTATTTAATATGTTCCTGGAGGATTAAAAAGTGTATCCACACAGAGGGAATATCAGAGCCAAATCATCGCTGGCTGACACCAAAATATCCGTCTTGAGTACTTGTGGTTTTTCACAAGGTAAACTAAATTTGGTCCCAATTCTTAAATAAGCTAATTTAAGGGAATACTGTAGTTTAAGCCTAAAAAAATCCAATATTGGTTGCTGTTGTATTTTAAGTTTATTGCACAGCACAATGCTGTGTAAATCAGACTCTGCATTTAACCCATCTTTTAACCCATCATATATTTTGGTGGTGGGAAGAAAACCCACGTGGACACGGGGAGCAGATGCAAACTCCTGCCCCGACCTGAGATCGAACTCAGGACCTTCTTGCTGTGAGGCTACAGTGTAGTACAAGGATGTATACAAACCACAGCTCTGTAGGAAAGCAGGAAATGCATGGCAGCCATCAGCCATTCAGGAACATGTACTTAAAGGCAGGTCTATCAGAAGCCATGAGCTTGCGTTGAAGGGCACTGGTAGTTAAAGCTATAGTGCGTAGTTTCTGCTGCCCCCATGAGGAATTCAGAAGAAGAAGAATGCCTTTATTTATCCCGCGAGGGGAAATTCTCAATTTTCACTCTGTTAGTACAGTTGCACACACATTAAACACAGGCCTGAATTACACACATGCTCAGGACCTATGCTAAACACACTAATGGAGAGATATCAGAGTGAGGGAGCTGCCCATGGAAAATAATGACAACAACAGTGTCAGTGTGTCCACATGATACAAGCCTTTCATGATTACGCACCACTCCCACCCGTCCTTCACGCAGTTGCTAGTAGCCAAGGAGGACACGGAGGATTAAAAAAACGCGATGGACTCCTCAGAAGAGGTAATCATCTTCACTCGAGTTTCTTCTGAACAATCTTCTGAACAGCCATACTGAGAAATACAGAGTTGTGTGGAGCTGATAGTCTTAATTAGCTTTGTAGCAACTCATTTGGCAATGGCTTGAATGCAATGGACATTCATTAATATCAAAAAGTTACGCACGTAAGGTTTAAAGGGATACGCCAATGTACGCATTTTTTGTCTCTTGCTTGTCTTTTTGTCTCTGTGTTTAATGCAAGTAATTAGGTTGTTTTTTTGTCTTTTGTTGGCTCACTTTTACTCACAACATGCTAACCGGCAACATAGGATTCCATTCACTAGCTAAGCTAACTAGCTAAGCTAACTAGCTAAGCTAACTAGCTAAGCTAACTAGCTAAGCTAACTAGCTAAGCTAACTAGCAGCGGCGCTGTCGGTGTTGCACCGGACTAAAACAATGCATGCACAAAAAATGCGTTGGCCCACCTATGTACAGCTAGGGGAGACCGTGATAAGCCCTATTTCAACAAATGGTGGCGTATCCCTTTAATGATCTGCTTGTTCAATTGCTCTTCAAGACATTTAGAGAGGATTTGAATTGCTATTTTTATTCTCAATTTTTATCATCTTGGTGCTGGTGATTTTTCTTTGGTGCTGCCTAAAACCTCTTTGGGGAGCGCCAAAAATTCCTCTATGCAAAAAACAACCCTGAACATTAAATATCACTTATTGAATAGCAGAGGCAAAATGTTGAATTCAAGCTATTGAGTGTACAAACTGCGTGCCACAAAAAAGTCACTTCAGGTCCATTTATCAACTTATTTTTGTCTCACAAGCAAACATGCACTTGGAGGCACATCTTTAACAAGTGCTCTGAACAAACTGTGCCTTAAAGCAAAGTAAATATCACAGGCTCATGTTTCTGCAGCCGCCTCTCTCCAACCCAACTTATTGATTTCCCCCCTTTTGAAAAATACATTTAAAAAAGGCCCTAAGCTATCTGACACTGCTGTGGGCCTTGACACACACTGGCTAGTCTCGGGGGACCCCTTGGGTATTTCATAGGAGCCCAAGCAGCTCTGGCAAGAGGAGAGGTCAGGGGTCATCCTGTCAGGCCATGTCCTGCAGGTCCCCCTCCCCTGACACTGATTTCCAAATAAATCTCCAAACCCCCCTCGCCCAGCGATGCAACATGAAAAGAGGGCACGGCCATTACCTTACCGCCGGTTACCACAGCAAACAAGCATCCCCTTCTCTGTTTATATTCTACTCCTCCAAATGCTTTTCAATTCCTCCAGCACTCGTCCTTATCAGCCAATCCCTCCTCCGCCCAATTCACTCCTCTGATTCTTGACTGTCTTTCCGTCCTGCGCCTGGAGAAACTGGCCTTGGACAGCCAGTTTGCTTTGACAGAGGAAATACAGAGTACAATGGAGTTCTGTGGCTTCCTGTGTCCCTCTATCTAATCGCAACACTACAGCTCAAGGCTTTCCACTCGCTGTCTGTGAATTTGTCAAAAGTTGCTCTGGAGATTTCTATCTGCATCAAGTTGTTTATCAGGAAAAGACACAATGTGGGATTCTGATCTTTTTTACATTCTGGTTGAACATATTTGCCTTGTTTACTGTATTACAATCCACTGTTGTACAGCCTTTTCGAATCTATACTTGTTATGCGTCTACTTGTTCATGTTCTACTGTCAGTTTAGAGTTCTGCATGAGACCCGAACCAAGCCCATACTCACAAATTTGAGATCTGAGTGGACCAAACCTAACTGGTAATAATAATAACACATTGTATTTAAAGAGCCTTTCATGACACCCACGGTCACTTCACAAACAAAAAAAATATAGTCATCTAATAAAGGTGCTGAGGTTCACACTAGGGACATGCTGTAGGCCTGTTGAGGAGGATCTCAGTGAGCGGGCAGGGGTGTAAATTTCCAATTCTCACGATAGAGCAGTGCGAGACCACCTCCCCTCCCGGATGAGCGGGGTTTACAGATGTAAACAAATCCATGCTTGTGGGACTGCTTGGTTCAGTTGGAAGAAATCATCGCTCCGCTGCCACACCTCCGCGAGACACAGAAAGTCCAGTCCACAGTCCAGTCTGTAATGCCAGCTTTGATGCACCCACGCCTAATCAAAGCTATATTGTTGCTGCATTTCATCCATTACTGACTGCTAATGGCTACATCAAGGGTCGTCAACGTTTTTTAGGCCAAGGACCCCTTAACTGAAAGAGAGACAGATGACGGACCCCCCTACTATATATATTGTATAAACTCGGCCTACAATTATGTGTAGGGCAGCCTAAAGACTTTTTACCTTTTTAGTGCATAGAATACTAGCTAATAATAATAGAATAATAACTAATAATAATTGTTGACATGATTTTATAAATTCTGTTGTAATGTTAAACATACATGTAGCACAGTGAATCCTTATTAACTGTATCTGTGGATGGCTACCTTAGTGACTACCTTACCTATAGGCCATCAGTGCGGGGTTTTTTCTCTCACAAATAGGCTGATTTATATTTGCCTATACTAATTTGGTTTCATGTTAAGACATTTAAAACATTTTTTTTAAACTTTCAAAACATCAAAAATAATTTGGTTAGTAGTGCGTTCCATTAACCTTGGAACTCGGAAGCCGGAGCTGGGAATGACGTCACACCCAAGTCAGATTTTATAATGTGGGGTTAGCTTTAGCCAGGTTAGCCATTGTTAACAATAACAGTAGTTAACGCATTATGCTGTTTTTTGTGTGCATACAAATACTATAGCAACATGTTCACAGATAGAAGCTGGACAGGACTGTGTGTACAACTGATTTAGTGAGACACAAATAGGACAAGTGCTAATAACTGTATGTTACTACAGCTTTCACAACTTTTGATGCACAGGGCAGCCATATTGGATTTTGAGAATAATTTGTGATGTAGCCTATTTTTTTTTACTGCGAGGCTGTCCTAGGCTGCCCTAGGGGCCTTCTGTTGAAGATCTCTGGGCTACACAATGGGCCTTTTCGCTTTGTTACACAGAACTATTCTCTGAATTCATTAACATCATCAGCTATTAAAGGTGGAATTAATTATTGAGGGTGGATGAACGAATAAAGACAGAATACCTAAAAATATCAATCTAACTCAACTTCGGTCATGTACCTAACTGTATATAGACGTCTGCTGCAACATCACAATTATCAATTATCAATTATCAAAATCTATGCAACAGGTTGCCTGGTTAGCTCACCTAGTAGAGTGTGCACCCATTTACACAGGCTCAGTCCTCAATGCAGCAGCCGCAAGTTTGGTTCCAACCTGAAGCTCTTTGCTGCGTGTCATTCCCTCCCTCTCTCTCTCTCTCTCTCTCTCTCTCTCTCTCTCTCTCTCTCTCTCTCTCTCCCCCCTTTCATGTCTAAGCTGTCCTGTCAAAAACAAAGGCCTAAAATGCCACACACAAAAATCAATGCACGAAAATCAAATGGCAAGGTGCATTGCTAACAGATGTTTTACGGACTTTCAACTATAAAGGCTGTAACAATTGATTAATATAAACTATGAATTAGTTTCAACAATACAGTACATCCTAAATATTGGGTATACGAGATGCTTTATGGATAAAACGCTGTTAGGCTATGTTCACACTTGGCGTCTTTTTTGACAAGAAAAAGTTGACTAAGGCGCTTTTGTAGTGAAAAAAAAAGCTGCCAGCTTTTTCTTCCAAAAAACAGCCGAGAGCGTCTTTTGTTGCTATAACAACAGCAACAGTAACCTAGCTAGAGTGCTATGTGGAGCAGTGCTAACGTTAGATAAAACAAAACGGTGGAGCGAGCTAGAGAAAGAACAGAGAGAGAGAGCTGCTAACGTTAAATAAAACAAAGTCTATATCCTGGACGTTCCACTTCCAGAATTACTCCGTTGCCGCCAGAAAATCCGTCGGATTTCACTCATTTAGGCCGGATATCTGTTACCTTGGGCATCCTTTGTGTTGGCATTCTAAACTCTGGTGAATTTATGAGGACTATGATTAACTGCTCCTGAGATCTCTGCAGGGTAAATCCAGACAGCTGGCTAGACTATCTGTCCAATATGTGTTTTCTGTTGCATGACTATAACAACTTTTAAACATACACGTTCCACCAAAACAAGTTCTTTCCGAGCCTATTTGGCAGCGGCACAGCGGCTTTTCTCCGAATTGTAAGAGGGTCTGGAAAAGCGAGACTGCTATGCAAAGCGAGTTCCCTGTACAGGGAGCACTCGGTCATACCGTATAACTTGCTGTGCTCCGACTCTATTTTTTTTTCAGAAAAGTTTAACCTTTTTCAACTTCAAAAAGAGCTGCACAGCGCACAGGACTTTTTTTGAAAACACGGTTTACTCCATGGTATTATAAGGTAAAACAGAAGCTGGCTTAAAAAAAGACGCCAAGTGTGAACATAGCCTTAGGCTACAAAGCTCAACATTACAATAAAGTGTTGTGCCTCTGTGACCTGTAACACCATGCCTTGGGGACTGGAGTGAGAGGTTTGTTGTGTGAAGTCTACGTATTGACTGGGCTGTCCACAGGTGGTAGATTGATATATTTGACTGACTTTACATGGGGAGGTGAGCATCCAGACTATCTGTCCAAAGTCATTAAGTTGTTTTGTACATGATTGTGTCAAGATTTGCATCTATTGATATTTGTGGTTGGAGGAGCATAACAGGATGGTGCAGTGA
Organism: Gymnocephalus cernua; assembly: GCA_023631565.1. NCBI lineage: Eukaryota > Metazoa > Chordata > Actinopteri > Perciformes > Percidae > Gymnocephalus > Gymnocephalus cernua. The sequence goes on along the minus strand of CM042426.1, from coordinate 34,668,933 downwards.
TTGCACAAATATATTAATAAATCAAGCCAAACCCCACATAACACTGATATCATGGAATGTATGGAAGTCTGTGGCTGCCAATATTGAAATGAAAGAATGTAATCATAATTGAAATGTCCTTTTCTATCTTTGTGTGCATGATGTATAAGAAAATTTCGAAATTAATTTTGAGATAAAGTTTCCTTTAATTGTCTCTGTTTCCTTTTGACTGTGATAACGCACTTTTTTAATTACAGTCAAAAGGAAATTAAAATAAAAAACTATATTGATAAATACTTGCCCTATTACCTGCCCAAAATAACTTATACTTATATAATGATAAGTAAGGGATAATGTAGAGCGAGGCTGTTGTTATAGCGAATACAACCCCGACAGGGTGATCAGGACCCCGACGCGAAGCGGAGGGGTCTTGAATCAGCCTGAAGGGGTTGTATTCGCTATAACAACCGCCTCGCTCTACATTATCCCGCTTATTACATGGCTACTTTCCAAATAAATCAATAATTTGACACAAAATATTGATTTAAAAAGGAGTTTATTGATTTAAATACGATTGTATTTCTTCCGCTAAAGAAAATAGTCCGTTCCGTCTACGGTTGGAATCCTACGTCCATAGCAACGTAAACTCTGTATCTGTTAAGCTAAGGCAACCCTTCATCTACTACTCAACACCACCTTACGGGCTGTGGTAGTAGCCGTATATGTTATGGGGTGCTGCCGTGGTGGACAAATGACCCAGCTGCTGTTTTAATCACTGCAGGAATTGACACAACATTAGCTGACGCGTTGTAGTGAGCTAGCGGGCTTTCGGCTGCTCGTATTCACATTAAACTGAACATTTCTGTTGACATTGAAGTGAGACGAGGTAAATGGCTTCCTGTCCTCATTCATCTCGTTTCCTTTTTCCACAGCCGCTGCATATTGACACACCTAAACGTGCAATGTAAGCTAACTAATTAGCGTTGTTGTTCCTATACTACGGCTGAAGTTACTGCGTAGCGATCATAGACCGTATATATAGATGTAGCGATCATAGACCGTATATAAAGATGTAGCGATATGCGCTCACCAGATCTGCTGTCATTGCTTGACTTGGACGACAGAAGTTGCTCGACGGCGTTTCTCCACTTTTTGCCACAGCTGATAAATTATCCGGACTTCTTTCGGCGGATTGATTGATAGCTGTCCTCCAGAGTGAACAGAACTACGTCCATGGCAACGCTCTGCTTTGCATGGCAACGGTGTGTTATGCTTAGCAGCGGTCTGTTATGAAGAAATTACAGACCGCATTCTACATTAGAATTCAACCAAGCCATGTAATAATAACATCTAATCTACATCTAAAAAACATCTCACTCAGCAGAATGCAGTTATCTTTTAGTTTTAGTGAGGCCAAATCTTGGCTGCAGTTTTTTGAAGAAGTTGTAGATGTTTGATCAAGTTCTTAAAAAGGTCTGGGAAAAGTGTACTATGGTTAGAACAAACAACTGTGTGTGTGTGTGTGTGTGTGTGTGTGTGTGTGTGTGTGTGTGTGTGTGTGTTTTTACAGTTCTGCAATACACAAGTTTACGCGCCAAATCACGTGTGACGACATAACTCTACACAAATGCACTTAATTTCCGCCGGAAGTGGTTTGCGCAGCATCTGCCGGTGTAAACACAGCGATGTCGGTGCTAGCTTGGGAACACGGTTCTACTACTTTGACTGGATATGGCATTACTCTCCCCCACCCGAATTCAGTGCAGAACTGGGAGGATAGCATGACGACGTGGCCCAGCATAACGTACAGCAAGATTTGCTCCTACTTTGTGCAATCCACGGCAATAGATGGAAAAGCAATGGACTATCTGAAAGCCTCCGAGGCATATCAATATCTGCACAGCAACAAAGTCGGTTGTGTCATGTCATACAAACATGATCGTTTTGTTTATCTGAAAGCAAATGTAGAGCCTAGCCAGCGTTTGAACAATGCGTGGCATAATGCTTGGGTGCTGGTAAATGAAGCTGGAGAAGTCAAAACTGCGGGATGTACGTGTGTTGCTGGACCAGGGAGATCTTGTTCCCACTCAGCTGCGATCCTGTGGAAGGTAACTAGATTATTTGACCATTGTAGCCTAGGCCTATGTCTTTTTTATTATTATTAATTTATATTGTTCAGCCAGGTCCTTGATTCCGAGTCGGTATCAGGCTTGCGAAAAAATGTAAACAATGGAGCGCATGTACATTGCCTCTTTGTAGCTGGTTTGTGGTCGTAGCACTCTCTATCTAACCACTCGTTCAGGTGCTTTCTCGAGTGTTTGCAACCAACTACCGCACACGTCGTTCCCAAACCACTTTTCTTCATGTTGTAATTGTTATATCCTCTTTGTCACTGCGATATCAGTGCTTTGTCGGCACAACGGAGCTAGCTAGCAAAACAAAGCCAGCCCGCCAGAACGGAAGTGGATTGCATCGATGGGAGGAGTTTAGGATGTAGAGCGGAAACGGCTCAAAAACTTGTGTATAGAAATGGTGCGAGCTTGCCAATGTTCTTTAAGTGGTTAAAGGCCATGTTAGTGGTGTTAGGAATGTGTGCTTTTAAACTTAAATTGCTAACAAAAGTTACCCCCAAATTCTTTGGCACAAATGTGTGCACTAAGATATGAAATGAGGTTCTCTATTTTGGCCTGTTTCTAAGATTGTCAGTATAGGGTGAAATGCTGAAATTATGCATTTTAAAACATGAAAATGTATTTAAAAAAAATAATAATTTTGTCATACATCATGTCCACTGAAATGAAAATAACATTTTAATTAGGTTAAAATGTTTCATTTTAATATTGCCAGCCACAGACTTCCATAAAAATATGAAGCAGAAGGATAAAATACAGTCAATTGTAAATTATGACTTAACCCTCCTGTTGTCCTCTGGTCAAATTTGACCCATTTTCAAAACGTTTCTATATCAGAAATTTGGGTTTCTTTCAACCAAATTGTCAATAACATGGATGGTTCAAGACGACGCTCTTCACAAGTAAAATAAATGATCAGTTCACTACTTTCATTAAATTTGGGTGTTTTGTTCAATTTTATAGCGTTTATTTAAAAACGTGGGAAAAAAACTAAAAAGTCCCCAAAAAAGCGCAGAAACAATCGACAAAAACATCAGAAAAAGTGACCAAAATAAATTTGGGAGAAAGTGACAAAAAACGCCAGGAAAAGTGACAAAAACATTAAAAAAAACGTGACAAAAACATTGGGGAAAGCTTTAACAACATCAGAAAAGTGACAATAACGTTGAAAGAAAATGTCAGGAAAAAAGCATATCACGGTTCGAAGACAGGTCAAACGGCTAAGTCTACTCGTGGAAAAAAACAAATACCTCTTTCAATCAAAGTGGAGGCAGAGAAAACATGGTGGTTTCCGCCATCAACTCCACCCACTAGAAACCTGCTGTACCTCACACTGCTCAGCCATATGTGTTGCTCTTAGCTGCTGCACAAACACGAGATGCAGAGCCTGTCCCTGTCTGCGCCCATAAGTCACATTTAGTCCTGACCCTAAGGGTGCAGAGAGTGATGGCTTCAGGAAAGGGGGACTTCCTCTGAGAGTAAAGGGGAGCACAAGGGTGGTGGTGGGGTATTAGTGGGGCAGGAAGCGCAGTGTGTGGTAGTGCTAGGAGGACGGTCTGTTCAACACTTGTCTCAATGTGCATGTGCTGCTGGATCGGGAACGGGACCTGAGGGAGAAGAGAGACAAACCCAGGGGAGATTGGAGACACACATGAGAGATGGGTGATTTATGCCCCGGTATGCCAAACAGTTGCCGCAAAGGACTCATCGCATTGCCCTTATGGTTGTCACATGTGCATCGGTCAAAGTTCGGAGAGGACACAGCTGAGGAGAGGCTGGGGGAGAAAACATAATGTGGGAGAGATTCTTAATCATTTTTCAGCCAAGGATCCCTTACCAGAAAATACTGGGGACCCCCTCATTTATATATGTCCCTAGGAATAATTTGGCTCGATGTTAAAGGTACAATATGTAACATTTCTGCATTAAAATGTCTAAAAACAACCATACCTATGTTATATATTTTTTTGAGATGTGTAGTTACATTCTCCCAAATGTTTCCACCAAACTTCAAACCCAGAGAAATCTGTTATTTTATTTTCAGACACGGCACGTTTCCTTTCCTTCCTAGTCGCCCGTCAGTGGCGTCATATAACCTTTCACCCTCTAGTTCCTCGTAACTTCCTTCAAAACACGGCACCCAGATGATATGTTTGAGCGTAATTGTAAATCATACAATGTCACAGAAAAAAATTCTCCTAACCATAATACTTCTTTTTCTGCCACACAGCATCATTTTGTGATTGATAACATGCCACTTTGCAACACAGTAATACAGCAGATATCTTATTTATTGATACATATCAATATCGATCCAGTTTAACGTTACTACAATGTGTTGGTTGACAAGTAGCTAACTTAATGCTAGCTAGCTAATGCTTGGTGGATGACATTATACGGTTACCACATCGTTCAACACGCTCATAAAGTTATTGGTAGCATGATTGTTTTCACCACGGATAAAAGCAGCGCTGGGCTAACCCACGAATGAGTTTACCAGTAATGTTAACGTTAGCTGTAGCTATATATCGACGACTAATCTAATGATAATTTAGCCAGCTAGCACCCGGTCTGTCTGCCTGGGACAGCTGCAACACAGCCGGGATATGTAGCTTAGCCCACAGCCAGCCAACAGACAGCCACCATTACAGCAATCCATACAGTATAAGTACAACCCCAAATCAGAAAAAGTTGGGACAGTATGGAAAACCAAATAAAAAAAGAAAGTAGTGATTTCTAAATGTACTTTGACTTGTATGTCATTGCAGACAATACAACAACACATAATTTAATGTGTTCCTCATGATTTTTTTCTTTCAAAAAGGCAAAATTCCTATTTTGGTTCTTGCAACACATTTCAAAAAAAGTTGGAACAGTAAAGCATTTACCACTTTGTAATGTTGCCATTCCTTTTCACAACACTTAAAACACGTTTAGGGACTGAAGACACCAAGTGATAAAGTGTTTCAGGTGTAATTGTGTCCCATTCTTGCTGCAAACAAGTCTTAAGGTGGGCAACAATACGGGGTCTTCGTTGTCGCATTTTGTGCTTCAAAATGCGCCACACATTCTCTATTGGAGACAGGTCGGGACTGCAGGCAGGCCAGTCAAGTACCCATATCCTCTTCCTCCGCAGTCACCTGTTTCAAATCACATCATTATTTAACCAATTTACCTGATTACTAGCCCTTAATTGCTCCTGTCCCAACCTTTTTTGGAATGTGTTGCAGGTCTGAATGACAGGAAAGGATGTATATTTACAAATGAAATTAAGTTGACCAGACAAAACATTAAATATTTTGTGTTCACATTGTCTGCAATGAAATACAAGTCAAAGTACATTTAGAAATCACTACTTTCTTTTTTTATTTGTGTTTTTCATACTGTCCCAACTTTTTCTGATTTGGGGTTGTACTATACAGCACTTAACTCCAGTGCCGGGTGACTACGACACTAACGGCAGTTTAATGAAGCGTCGGGAAACAGACCATATCAGACCCAGACCCAGATCCGATTCGCAACATGCCACTATGTTATTAGAATGACATGAATAAAGTGTAATAAAGTGAATACATTTGAATGGGTGGCTAAACTTGTCCGTGAACAGATGCATTCTAATCAGCAAAGTTGTTTACAACTCCCATAATTCCACGCAACTTACCAACGTCATCAAAAGTCCGTGTTTACAATCCATTGTTTTGGTTGAGAGACCCCTAGCGGCAGAAAGTTACATATTGTACGTTTAAAGCACTGATAAACAATAATTTGTGACATAGCCTATTTTTTACACTCAGTCTTAGTTATGTGGAAGAACAACACAAGAGAAATGTTATGATCATTTAAATGAATGAATCTGAAAACCTTTCATGGACCCCCTGCCAGAGTGCCGTGGACCCCTACTTAAAGAAGCACTGCAGAGCGAACACTAACTTGTTGTGCAGCCATTTTTAATACTACTCGCTACCGTTGTCTCTCTTAATACTACGTCATCTTCACGCATTGTGTAGTTGCTGCTTTGCCCGGTGCGTTCCATACACACACACTGAAGGCTGCTTTTAGAATCGGTATTTGACGCTGAGAGACGCTGACCCTGTGTCAGTATTTGACAAGTTGGGAGTGAGAATGGGTTCCTGTTTACAGTGCAGCCAAACAAATTCAGGTTGTTTTAGTGAAGAAGTTAGTCAATAATAATTACAACCTCAGTAAAAGGAGCTGTTGCTGAGGAGTCAGAGGTGTGTAGTCTCACATTGCCAGCTCTATCTCCACACATCTGTGGAGTAAGGTCTGGCTACACCACACATACATTCTGGGATAGGAGAAAAAAAAACGCTCTGGGTTGTTTGCATTTCTTTAAACCAATCACAATCATCTTGGGTGGCGCTAAGCTCTGGACGTAGCTACGGTGGCTCTGCAAAATGGTCTTGGGAAGGAACTTGTTTTGGTGGAAAATTTGCACCCCGCAAAAGAAAACGCCACATACAATATTAAATGTAGTTAACTGTTCACACAATACAGTAACGTTAGTGATTTAAATTAGCTGGATACATGGTTAAACCTCATTAGCTCTTACCAATATATCCAAGGCCGCTTTAATGCACGGGCTTACCTGGGCTGAAGCCCAGGGGCCTCCGAAGTTCAGGGACCTCCCATATTCACGTTAGTGATCAGCTGAAAAGGTCATATTGTTTTCTAACTTGTCAGGTTTTCTGTCAATCACTATAATCGCAGGTTACATGGCTGCTGATTGATCCAAATTAGGAGTGACCCACGTGGCCCCATCGCCTATGGCCCGTGAGCTTACCTATCAGAATGTCTAGTTTCAGAGTGTCTCTTAGTTTTGGGGTGTGTCCCTCTATGACTGAGTGATGTCTTCTGTAGGCTACTGGTTTACGCTTGAGAGCAACAGTGGGATATTTTTAACAATTTTTCACCATCTTATTCATCATTAAAGTCACTTCTGACAACGTTTTACGCGAGAAATGAACTGTTTAGATTTCGGATATAGGAAGTCATCCGAAAATCGTTGCCAAATTTACAATTTGCTTCAAAGTTTTCGGAGTTGAGAAGCTCCATAAGTAACAGACAGCAAGCTGGTGGTGGCCCCATGGATGTATTAAGAGAACGGTGGCCCGGATCGCTTACTCGCTGGCTGGCCTGTCATCCGGGATGCCCGATGTAAGTTGCCGGTCTGTCAGACCGATCTAAATAATAGGCTTTTATTTCGCCGTTGACGGAATGTTTGTTTACATATCACAACACTTGTCCATCATAAGAGTAACGGGAACGTGTGGTCGCCGACACACACACACACACACACACACACACACACACACACACACACACACACACACACACACACACACACACACACACACACACACACACACAAACACACGGCCACAGGCAGAGAGAGAGAGAGAGAGAGAGAGAGAGAGAGAGAGAGAGAGAGATACCTTCGGGAGACTTGTTTACATTATGACATAGGCTACATTAGATTTAGTATATAGTTCATACTTCTTTTTGGCGTATTTCTTTTCTGATTTCAATGCTATAAAGACCGTTGCCGTGCTTGCATCACTCCCCTTACCCCTCCTAGGCCAGTGGGAATGCAAATGGGAAAAAGGATTTTGGGGGTGAGTAGTTCTTAGAATTGCTTAGAAGTGTACTTTTCCTCTAAAAAGTACAAGTAGGCTACTATCCAGTAGAAAACCCTCGGCTTCCTCAGTCATTGTGTATTTTATCCTCATGCCCTCTCGGCTGCTGCTTGCTAACGTTATTTCAGACTCTGGCTCTACAGCTAATCAACAGTTTGCCTCGGCGGTGGACGAGGAAACATCAACTAACATCTACAGATATAATCTTGCTAAATTTAGCTGCATTACTATTACGGAAGAAAAACTCTTGTATCCTTTTCTGCGACATACTCTTCTACAACTAACGTTCCAGTCAACTAGTCTCAGCCTGCTCGCTTCTCAGCGAGTCACGTCGCTTTACTCACTTTCACTTTCACCTCTATCAGCTATAACAGTTCATTTTTAGTAGGCTATATTTTAGAACCTATCAATAACCCTTTTTTGCTATTTGCCTCGTTATTTGATATACAAAAATATAAACAATGTCACACAGCGAATTAGTAATCATTTAAAAAATACAAAAATATAAAATCCAGCTCCTGCCAGCAGGTGCATGTGATTGGTTCACAGGGCTTGCTGAAGCCAGAGAAGAGGCTCCTACTTTGATCTGTTGCTGTTCTTTGCTAATGCTGTTATCAGTTATTATCAATGTTTGTGCAGACAGGTGATGGTTGGTGATGTTTTTCATAATATCGTTTGAAATCATACTTTCACACATTTTGGTTTTATCATCAGCATAAGTTGCTGTGTGTGGTTGTTACATAAAGTGTCTTGTGTTCATGCTCAGGTGGATTCAGTGATATGTTAATAACAATATTATGGTGATGTCTGGCACAAAGAGGGAAAACTCACTGTTTTATGCCTCGAAAGAAACTAATGCATTTTGTGATGTAGATTCCTAGATATTACACTTTTTTTAAAATGAGACTCTGTAAATCGAGGGGATGGGGGGCCTACAAAACCTCTCAGCCCTGGGGCCTAACATTAGGTTAAGGCGGCCCTGAATGTATCGCTGTGTGTACTTCGTCCACAGCAATCCCACCAATCGGTCCCAAAACGTCCCAGTTAGAGAGTAAACATCGTAAACATATTCTTTGTAAATCTTTACAATCATTCCCCAAAGAAAGAACCAAGCAGACCTGCATTGTTGCATGATCCAAATTTTCCTCAAAAGATGCCATTTTCAGCGAGCTGAAAATGCCATTTTCAGCATTTTCAGCTCGAATATTGTAGTTTTACTTTGTTTAACCTTTATTTATACAGGTGATCTCCTGAGACACAGGGTCTCTTTCTCAAGAGAGACCTGTTGGAGACAATACACAACATCAGTTACAGACAGACAAAAAGATTAAAACAAAAGTGCCAAGTGGACTTAAACACTAAAATACTAAAAACATGAACAAGATTCCAAAGATTTTTACCCCCCAGTGCCCTTAAAATTAGTTAAAAATCCCCTAGTGTTTCTCGTATCGAAGGGAAGTTTGAGAACCAAATTGGGAGAAAGGGGGATAACATCTGATACAAATGTATGAAAAAGGAAATGTGGGAACATAGGGCCTAATTTTGGAAAAAACTCTTAGAAATGTGGGAACTGTGGGAACATAGGGCCTAATTTTGAAAAAAGAATCTTAGAAATGTGGAAACATAGGGCTGTGGGAACATAGGCATGCTCCCAACTGAAACAGAATGATTTATACATATATTGTATAAAATTAAGTTTCATATTAACTGGGCCTACAACAACATGTAAGGAGGCCTAAAGCCTTTATACATACATTTTTAGTGCATAAAATACCAAGCTATTAAAATAACTGTTGGCATGATTATGTTTTAATGTTACACATACATGTAGTACAGTGAATCCTTATTAACTTTATCTGTGGATCTTAGTGACTACCTTACCTGTAGGCCAGTAAGCCTTTCATCAGTCATTTTTTTCACAAATTGTAAAGCTGATTTATATTTGCTAATAATTTAGCAAATATTATGTTGGATTCATATTAGGATATTTTTATTATATAAAATGGTGTCATACAAAGCTAGTTAATAACCCTCTGAAAACGTTTAAAGATACTTCAAAAATGTCGAAAAAGTGTCAAAAGGTTGAAAAAAGTAACTCAAACATCGGAAAGTGTCACAAAAGTCAAAAAAGTGACCAAAATGTCCGAATAAAAGCCCCAAATGTCGACAAAAATGACAAAAACTTTGTAAAAAGTGACAAATGTCGAAAAAACAACATGGACTTTCTATAATCTCCCAAACCCTCCGTGTCCGACAGAAGTTGTCGGAGCACAGATTATGCAATTTGAAATGTAAAAAACAGAAATACAAGTGACTTAGACTTAGAAAACTTTAATGTCCCCAAGAGGCAATTTGTTGTACAGTATAGGCATATTGACACAACACAAACATTGGACCAGACATCTACAGCACTATTTATCTAACACACGTGTGTCAAACTCAAGGCCCGTGGGCCAAATCCGGCCCCTCGCAGATTACGATCCGGCCCGCATAACAATTTAGGTTCACAATACATTTTGGCCCACCTAGTTTTTGCCGCTTTTTCTGACGGTCATTTTTTTGGACGATTTGTAACTTTTTCCGACGTTTTTGGGCGCTTTTTTTCTATGATGGCTGAGGAACTTTTTCCTGATTTCTTTAGGACTTTATGTCGACCAAACTGTAAGTGAGAAGACTATATGACACATGCAATAATACAGTCAAAGATATTTGACTTTTTCGATTAAAGGAACACGCCGACTTATTGGGACATTAGCTTATTCACCGTAACCCCGACAGTTAGACAAGTCGATACATACCCTTCTCATCTCCGTGCGTGTCGTAACTCTGTCTGACGGCTCCACCGTTAGCTTAGCCTAGCATAGATCCTGGAGGTAACCGGCTCCATCTAGCCTAGTTTAGCACAGATCCTGGAGGTAACCGGCTCCAACTAGCCTACTGCTCCGAATAAGTGACAAAATAACGGCAACATGTTCCTATTTACATGTTGTGATTTGTATAGTCATAGCGTGTACAAATAACAACGTCACATGAGACACAGCCATCTTCTAACTGTATATAAACTAGGAACTATATTCTCAGAACGGGAAGCACTGCTACTTGGGCGGAGTGATACGCTGCAGCTCTGCTGAGCGCTACTTGGGCGGAGTGATATGCCTGCAGCTCTGCTCAGAGCTGCAGGAATACATACAAAAACACGTTACTCGCGTGCGCCGAAATCATGGCCGACGTTTATCTTCCTTGACAGCAGAAACTGGCATATTAAGAAAGTTTTGTCTCCAAAGTTTATAACAATTGAATTTCTTCAGTTGTGCTTTCTGTCTTCAGTGAAAGCATACAACCGTTACTTGTTAGTTAGTAGGATACCTACTTTTTATATACAGTGTGGTTACCTAGCAACCGAGGCTTAAAGATACTAACAGTCGTCCTTCATTCCACAAGAACTGCTAGGTGATTGGTTAGAGCACTGAGCTGTTGTCTGGGAGACCTGGGTGAAAATAGCATACTCTGCTAATTGTACCAGGGGTGCAAATAGCCTTACCCTTAAATAAAAGCATATCAATAAACTACCGTAAACATGTCCGGCCCTTGATGTGATTCTCATTTTCCAGTGTGGCCCTCTGGGAAGTGGAGTTTGACTCCCCTGATCTAAAACATAACATACACACATCAATAACTAGAATACAGTAAAAAGGAGTATGTTGCACTTCCCTAAAAGGCCTAATGTCAGAGGCGGAGTGGCAATCGGGAGAGTCGGGACTTTTCCCGGTGGGCCGGTAGTGTTTCGAGGCCGCGAGGGCTGGTCTGATCGGCTGCTGCCTGGCCGCTGCCTGACTGCTGGTCAAACTGTGCAGCCTCTGCTCAACCCGTACGGCGTGCTGCAACAGCTTCTTATTTCCGAACATTATTATTTAAGTGATTATGACATATACAATGTGTTTCTTGTGATTACTTTCCTGTGATTACTACTTACACAGTAAAGGTCATCCCGTGTTTCGCCAGTTGAACACTTTCAATTTGAAGGAGAAGCAAATGTAGGAAACATACACTGTAAAACTTTTCACCGTAAATTTACAGTAATATACTGGCAACAGCTTCACCATTAAACTACTGTTAAACTACAGTACATTAAAATCGCAATACAAATCCAATCGGCACCCATGCATCGTGAAAGAATCAAATCGGGACAAAAGCATAATTGTCCCAGCTCTACTATATAGAGATGTAGTCACAAAATGTATATACATTGAATGGCAGAACAAATGCAGACCATAAATGGTATCAAAAACAGGGTGCGATTTTATAAAGGTCTTAAGGATTCTGGAATTTTGAATAGCTCAATTTGTTTGGAGTATTAAAGTCTGCAATCAACTCCCTAAATTATGTGAAAGTAGAACTGAATAAAAACAGAATTATGTGAAGATTATATTATTTCACAATGAATTAATTGCTGTATGGAAATTATATGTTAAAAAGACTTTCAGACTGTGGCCTCCGATGTGAACACAAAGCCAGCTGTGTTGCCGAGGTCTGCCGCAGCGGCAGGTAGCCAGAGGACAGATGCCACTCTTGTAAGCAGCCACAGCTATTTTCTGTTGCTGTCAGAGTTCATGATGGTTATATATTTTTTCCAATATGCTGTCGCAGCTTGCCGTGTGACCATGGCAACCACAGCCGCTGAGGGAGAGGATTCAGGAGGTAGTTTCGCAGGTATCTGAGTTCCCTGAGTTATAGGCCTTCTTCATCAGCAGTGAAGAAAACTGCATTATAGTTTGATTATCATTAATGTTTGTGTACAGGTTAATTAAATGAGGTACACTGTGTTAAATATACTGGCACTATTAAAGTCTGTACATTAGTCAGTGTGCTCCAGTCCACTCGCCACTCATGAGTCTAAATGAAAAGACTTCCAATTGAAAATATAAAAACAATGATCATGAATGATGTGAAGACTCGCCCTCCAGCATGACAGAATTCAATCAAGTCAAATTTAACTTTATGTGAAGTTTGTTTTAATTTTCACCATGTAGTCAGGGTTAAATGTTTTTTTTTTAAATGCTCATATTATGCTTTTTTGCTTTTCCCCTTTCCCTTATTGTGCTATATATCTTTTTGTGCACGTTATTGGTTTAAAAAGTGAAAAAGCCCAAAGTCCACCCCAAAGGGACTTACCATCTCCAACAGAAAACACTGTTCACAAACTGCTCCAAACAGCTCTGTTGTAGTCCAGCCTTTACTTCCGTAACAAACGTTATAATGCTATGCCTATACTGCTAGCGTGGCATGCCCTCATACTCTGCTTCTGACTGGCTAGTAGCCCTATAGGTACTGCGCATGTGCGACTCCAACAAAGATAGAACAGAAGTGCGATGCCTCACTCGGTAGCTAAAACAGAGAGCACAACACACAGGGTGAAAAGAGGAGCTGCAGCAATGTGCAGTACAACAACAATATAGTGCTTTTTTTATTAAACCACATAAACCTATTCTGGTACAACCTCTAAATACAATTATGAACCTGAAAATGAGAATAATATGAGCACTTTAATGGTAGGGGAGTTTTACCTGGAGTGCACAAAGGTTCAGTTCAGTTCAGTCACTTGATTATCCCAAATGGGAAACTTGATATGCAGTCAGGAGTGCAAGACAAAAAACACATTCAAACAACATACAAATAAACAAGACAACAATACAAAGACGAGTACAAAAGTTTCCTTTATGTAATACATACAACACAATTTTACACCACAGGAGTAATCTCTAAACAATTCTACATTATGTGTACAAATTTGCAGAGCCTTGCAGAGTACTTGCTGGTCAAAGATAGCCATCAATGGGGACTGTGGGAAACCTATCATGCTAGCGCTAGCATGCTAACGGTTGTGGTTAGCCTGTCGTTTCGGCTAGTGGCGTAAAAAGCCGTGCAGATTTTGAACAGCTCACCCGGAGACTGAAGGCAGGACACATTCAGAAACCCATATCTCACTCAAAACAGCATCAATGGATTTTTGGCAAAGTTTGTATGTGTGTGGAAGCACCAGAGACACAAAATAACACCCCAAATCCCAGAAAAAGTTATTTTCTTTTCATAATACGGGCACTTTAAGGTTATTAGGCTCTGAGCACTAGAAATGCAAAAATATATCAGTTAATCGATTAGTTGTCAACTATTAAATTAATGCCCTATTAATTTACTATTTAATTAATTAACTATTTAGATTTGGTTTGATGATATGGTTTGAGTCATTTTTTATGAAAAAAGTCAAAATTCTCTGATTGTAGCTTGATACATGTGAATATGCACTCAACCCCTTGTAAGGTTTTGATGTCCAAGAATCAGGTAGGATGGTTAGAGATGTTTAATCAGAGCAGCATGGCGCAATCTACTTTCACACGCAGGTACTAAGAACAACAAGAACAACTGTACTTCCTATGGTACTTCCTATCTAACGACTACAGTACTTCCTGTCTAATGACAACGGTCAAATTACTCACATCACCACCTAGTGATGTAATGTGGAATATACATGGTAAGTAAACACAACATCCCCCCTTTACTTAAACAACATTTCTTCCTCTCACGGACAGAATTAAGAAGCAAAAACCTTTGGCTGTGAGGTTTCAATACCTTTCAATACCTAGCTGGTCAGTCCGATGTCATATTGCCTGAGCTCATTACTATTCATGAGCTCGCCCAATTGGGCTGGGTAAAGGATGCTGATAGCTAGGCTCTCATTGGCTAGCTGTTAGCCAATCAGAGTCAAGCAGCTTAGCTCGTTGAATATTAATGAGAATCAAGCTGAGTCTTCCTGCAGGCTTTCTATACCACACTAGAATGGCTTGAAACAAGGTAAACAAGGCATTTTTTCCACAAAATGTTACAGAATCCATGGTAGAACTTCAGACATTACCACAAAGTAATGAAATACGTGTGGCAGTGCACCTTTAAAGGCAATTTCCCTGAACCAAACATTTAATGTTAACTCTTTAAGTCTCATAATCCTTGAGCCAACCTGGTGGCTTATGTGCTCTGGCAGGACGGTCTCTTGCTTCTTGGTCATTTCCTGGCTCAGGTGTATCTTCAGGACCAGTCTTTGGCTGAGCTAGAACCTCTGGAAGTCTGACGAGTACAGAGGCCAGGTGGGAAGCATGTCCCTTTGGAACATGCACTGGTTTTCGTACTCGCACTCTTTCCCCTTCTTTGAATAAAGGAGTGTCACAGTACTGTTTCATTTGAGATTGGCGAAGGGAAACTGTAACGCACGTCATCGTCATGAGCTATCACAGCCGGAGGAGCGAGAACATTGAGCTTAGTTCTCATTTTTCGGCCATGCATGAGTTCAAATGGCGATGCGTCGGTCGTGGCATGAGGTGTGGCACGATATGCCTGAAGGTTTCCACGGTTTATTCTGGAGGATTGCAGCTTGGATACACCCTTTAAAGACTCTGCTGAATCTCTCTATGGCACCGTTGGAGGAGGGATGGTACACAGACAAATGGATACGTGTGATTCCCGGTCTTTGAGGAATGAAGAGAAAGCAGCAGCTGTAAATTGTGGCCCATTATCTGTGACCACGGATTCTGGGTTACCGTAGCGGTTGAAGAGACTTCTGAGAAATCCAAGCACTGTCTCAGTAGTAACAGATGATGCAAAAGTGACTTCTGGCCATTTGAGTAATAATCAGTGAGGGTGATTGCACACTTGCAGTCCCATGTTGCAGTTTCAAACGGTCCAACAATCTATTCCCAGATTACGCCATGGGCCCTCAGATAAGGGTACAGGCTGCAATGGTGCCTCAAAAACTCTTGCTGACTTATCTGACATTTGGCACAGTGAACAGGCAAAGATCTCAGAAGGAACCAGCGCGTCCATACCTAGGAAAAAAAAGCTTGCGCCGTCTCTCTTTTGTCCACACAATGCCTTGATGGCCTTCATGTGCCAGGGCAATGAGCATGCTGCACAATTCAATTCAATTCAATTGTATTTATAGTATCAAATCATAACAAGAGTTATCTTAGGACACTTTACAGATAGACTAGGTCACTCTATAATATACAAAGACCCAACAATTCCAGTAATTCCCAAAGAGCAGGCATTTAGTGCGACAGTGGCGAGGAAAAACTCCCCTTTAGGAAGAAACCTCGGACAGACCCAGGCTCTCGGTAGGTGGTGTCTGACGGTGCCAGTTGGGGGTGTGATGAACAGTGGCAATAACAGTCACAATAAAGATAATGGAACAGTGACTAGAAATAGTAGACGTAGTAGTTCATGGCGTAGCAGGGCACTGCAGTGCATTACAGGATGTAGCATGGCACAGCAGAGCATAGCAGGGCATAGCAGGCCATAGCTGGACGCAGCAGGGTGTAGCAGGACACTGCAGGGCACGGCTGAGAGTAGCTGGGTGTAGCAGGGCATAGCAGGGAATGCAGCAGGACCACATCGACAGCTGCAACCATGATTTTGGTGCCACCCTAGTCCAAGGAATCATGCTGGGCGAAAAAAAAAACATAAGGACTCCGGGGAATAAGCTCCCCAGAGCTAGATTAGCAACAAACATTTCTGGGACATGGATGCACACAAATGGAAAGAGAGAGGAAAGAGAAGAGACAGGTTAAGGAGAGGAGCCTGCAAGGAGACAGGCACAACTAGGTGTGACCCTCGAAACACCAAGTTGTACTTCACACTCAGTTCATGCCTAATCTTGAAGTACAGCTGAAGCACTGGATTCACTGTCTTCACAGAAGGAGGCCACTTCTGGTTAATTTGCTGATGCAGAGAAGCAAGTTTGGAGCAGGAAGAGGAAGCATCTTCAAACTCACCAGCAGTCACTGAGATAGGGGTTGACAACAAGGCCACCAGCTCAGGTTCCATGTCTGCCGTAAGAGGAGAAGCAGCAGGCAGAGGTAACTGTGAGAGGCAATCGGCTGTATGGTTCAATGTTCCGGCACGGTATACAACATTATATGTGAAGCAGAGGAGCAGACCAGCGTGCAATACGCATCCCTGCTTGATCAGCCCCTTTTGTAGAGAGGAGCGTTGTAAGGGCCTGATGGTCAGTGCAAAGTGTGAACGTACGACCCCACAGATATGTTCTCAATTTCTCCACAGCCCAGACGCAGGCAAGAGCTTCTTTCTCAACTGTTTTATCTCAGCCGACGTCATTGTCCTTGATGCAAACACCACTGTGCGTTTCGTGTGATCTGGATGCAGCTGTGTGAACACGGCACCCAGGCCATAATCTGATGCATCTGTTGAGATTATTGTTGGAAAGTCTGGGTTGAATAAAGCAAGTGCAGGGCTGTCGACGAGCAGATGTTTCACTGCGAGGAAGCACTTCTGAGCCTTATCAGTTCATTCAAATATCAGGTTACTTTATTGTTACCTGTAGGTAAACTAGGTTTACAGTCTGAGAGGCTGGACATCCTTAAAACTATGTAGACCACCACATAACATGCAACACACAAAACATTATCCATAAAACATTAAAACATATATGAACAGACAATAAAACATGAATAAAAAAAGAATAGTAAACAGTAAAAAGAATAGAAAACAGTACATGACCAAACAGTACATGACCAAAGTGCTTGGTGCAAGTATTTCTACAGTTTGTTCAACAGAGTGATTGCCGCTGGGACAAAACTGTTTTTAAATCTTGTAGTTCTGCAACCAGGAACTTTTAGCCTCTGTCCAGAAGGGAGATACTGGAATTCCCTATTCAAAGGGTGTAGGCTATCTTCTAAGATGGCCATAGCTATGGGGTCTTGACGTAGACAGGCACGGAGCAGCTCTACAACTGTGGCATAGTTTGGTATGAATTTCCCATACCAAGACAGCATACCTAGGCTGGCAGCATCTTTGGGGGGAGGGGCCTGTGTGATTGCTTGCACATGCTCTGTGTCAAGTTTGATTCCATTAGCGGTCACCAGGTGTCCCAAGAACTTCAGACTTAATGACATTTCTGTTCATTAAGCTGTAAATCTGCCTTTTTGAGTTGTTGCAATATAGTTTCCAGAGCAGTGTCATGCTCTTGTGCAGTGCGCCTGTAGCAAATAATGTCATTCAGATAGTTCTGTACATTGGACACACCTCTCAGCACTGTGGCCATCAGCTTTTGGAATGCAGCAGGAGCTGATGCAAGGCCATAGGGAACTCTGCAAAACCGGAACAGCTCTTCATGTGTGATGAAAGCTGTTAAATCCCAACTCTCAGGATGGAGCGGTACTTGATGATATGCACTTACCAGGTCTATGGTTGAAAATAAAGTAGCTCCTGTAAAGTAGCTCCTGTCATTGTGGCGAGCAGTTACACTGCTTTCTGTGAGGAACAGGGTGACTGTCTATGATGATTGCCTTGTTGGGCTCGCGAAGATCTATACACATTCAAGTTCCTCCAGTCCTCTTCTGTGTGACCACTATCAGCGAGACCCAAGGAGAAGAGTCAATGCGCTCTATTAAACCAGCTGAGAGGAAACGTTCAGCTCTTCTGACACAGCAGATCGCACTGAGAAAGGAAGGATTCTCAGCTTTTGACGCACAGGAACAGCAGTTGGTGAAATCTTCACCTGATGCATGAAGCCTATAGCATATCCTATAGTTGTTGGTGAGGCTGGATGTGTGGTCAGATGCCCGCTGACACCGTGGATGGTGGAAGAGAGGTTGATGTAGATGGTGGATACACAGTATTGCCCTCGATGCGCAGGTGGAGAGCAGATATTAGATCCATGCCCATCAGTGCAGTCCCTGAGTCCACAACATAAAAGTTGTCTGGACCTTTAATGCCATCCATATGAACGGTTGCTTGCATACAGCCCAGCACGTGGATAGGTGTTTGTGAATATGTCACCAGACGAACAGAAGACTGTTGGAGAGAAGCTTCCTTGAAATGTTCCTCATAGATACATCTGGGTAAGACTGAAACTGAAGCACCAGTGTCCACAGTTAATTTCACTGTCTGTAATGTAAGTTTCTCCTTCAATAACAGTCGCTCTCTAATACGAGGGTTAGCCACATGCTCAACAAGCTGATCTCGAATCATATCATCTCCATTTGGGAATTTGCATGTTGCGGCGAGTTGTCTTAATGCAGCAATGTATTGTACTATTGTTTCCTGGGCTCCTTGAACTCTTTTTCTGAAAGCGTGGCGCTCTGCAACCACATTAATAGCAGGAGTGAAATGATTCTGTAGTGCAGTAATGGCAGTTGCTAAATCGTTTCCAGAGTCTGGTAAAGTATGGAAAATTCTCTGCCCTTCTGAGCCCAACCAATGCAGTAATAATGCTATTTTTCTTGCCTCTGGCCAAGTGTTTCCAGTATCATTGATCACTAGAAGATAATTCTCAAACATCCTCACCCATGTCTTGAAAACAATTGCCGGCTCCCCCGGGCATGGCAGAAGAAAATCCGAAAATGGAGTATTTAAAGCCATCCTCACTTAAAATTGCTCACTGGGTTGTGTCGTTGCCAATTTTTAAGGTTTGGATGTCCAAGAATCGAATATCAGGTAGGATGGTTATAGACGTTTAATCAGAGCAGCATGGCGCAATCTACATCCATAAGCAGGTAGTAAGAACAACAACAACAACGGTACTTCCTGTCTAACAGTCAAATTACTCACGGCACCACCTAGTTGTGTATTGTGGAATATACATGGTAAGTAAACACAACACCCATTCTGCCTTTTTTCTTATGCAACAGTTACTTTCTATGTATGTTTGTTTTTCTGTATTCATTGTTTATTTCTTATTCATGTTTAATGTGTTTGTTTGTTTTATGTAAGCACCTTTCACCAAGGCAAATTCCACATAATTGTACTTATTGTGGCAATAAAACCTCTTCTGATTCCGATTCTGATATGTTCTAGTTTCTTCTCTCCTCTGTGACAGTAAACAGAATATATTTGAGTTGTGGACAAAACAAGACATTGGAGCACGTCATCTTGGGCTTTGTGAAACTCTGATCCACACAACTAAACCACTCATCGAGATAATAATCGGCAGATTAATTAACAAAAAAACGTTTTAGCGTTGGTTGCTGCCATGAAACCAAAGATATTGCTGCAGATAAATAATGAAGACGAATTCTTGACAAATACTCCGCTAACACTTTCTGAATGTCAAGTGACTCTTGAGTCCTGCACCAAAAGGTCTTCATCAAAGGCTAAAGCCTGATGCGTTTGACAAGCGCTCCGCCCAAGTCTAAACATCTTCCTCGTGCCTCGTCTGTTCCAGTCCTTTACCTCCTCCGGCCCCCACCAAAACGGCATTCGTCTCTTTTTTTATGTTTTTCTCTCTCTTATCCTCTCTTGATACCCACCAGCATTCTGCAGGTTGCCTTTTCTGATCCGTCCCGCGGGAGAGTGGGGGTTGTACTGTATGTGTTCGGGGGGGGGCAAAGACAGGTGAGATGAAACTAGAAGGAGGGTGGAGGGGGGTGACAGAGGGTGTAGTGAGGTAGTGGAAGCTGCAGGTAAGAGTGGAAAGAAATGTCAGTAGGAGATGATGGAAGGCAGGGGATGAAAGGGGGGGGGGGGGGGGTAAGGAGCACTGTGCATGTACTCGGTGTCATCTGACTTTCAGGCTGGCTTGCTGATCTCCTCTGATGTACAGTACATGACATGGGCCTGAAAGCCCAGCCCCTAATCAAGGCAACCACCCCCCCCCCCCCCCCGCGCTCCCTTGACACAGCCACGGCCCACGGGGAAGCAGGCAAGAAACCAGCAGCTGTGTTCGCCTCGTCTCCCTCCTCTCCTCCAGTCAGGTGGAATGAGGGGATTGGAGAGGACTGGAAGTGGAACAGAAGGGTATCTGAGTAAAGCCGGAGATATTTGCATGCCTCCCAACGCTTCAGAGCCTCCAATTAGCATCGGAGGGCCCCCGCTGCCGGCTGCGGGACCTAAACCGCAGCTCGGCCAGTGGTGGCATTCCTGGGCCTGAGGAGGATTAACACACCCCTCCTCTGGATGAGGATGTGCCAGCGCTGACCCGAGCATGACCCTGTACCTTGTACCTATAAGGTCACACTCTGCTCCGTGGCATCCAGGCCAAGGCTGTGATTCTTTATGTAATATTTCAAACTTCAGATCGATTTAATCGTGAAGGAGACCTAAACTCAGTTTGTACTCCTTTTAAACTAATAATAATAGCAGTGGTGGAAGAAGTATTCAGATTCAAATTTAGTAAAAGTACTAATACCACACTGTAAAAAATACTACTGTTACGAGTAAAAGTCCTGTATTGAAAGTGTTAACAATTACAGTAACAGTTGTGTATTTAATGGTCTAATCATTTCAGCTGGACTTGTAGGCTGTTGGGTAGTTTAATCTATAATAAAACATCAGATTTTATAAACTACATGTGTTTTGTTTGAAGAAATCTTAATATGTAAAGTAACTAGTAACTTAAGCTGTCAGATGAATGTAGTGGAGTAAAAAGTACAATATTTCTCTCTGAAATGTAGTGGAGTACAAGTAGAAAGTGGCATGAAAAGAAAAGACTTGAGTAAAGTACAAGTACCTCACATTTGTACTTCAGTACAGTACTTGAGTAAATGGTCTTAGTTACATTCCACCACTGAAAAATAGGTTGCCCAGTTATTTTTTGAGCAAACGATCATATATTAAACTCCATTTTATATATTTTCTTTCCGCAATTGCCATTCAGCGTATTTGCATTCTGAAATTGTCTTTCGAGTGGTTCTTAAAGTAGTGTCCTTCTTGGCCACCTTAAGCTTTGGAGCCTCCGCAGATGGCATGCGAGCTACAAGCACGCACAGAGATAATTATGCTTAACGTCATGTTTGTTGTAGTATTCTCTGAAAGGCCAGGGAGTGTACAAACTAACTATTTTATGAATAAGCAATAAGTAGTAGAGTAGAAGTAGAAAGCGGAAGTAACGGAAGGTATAGGCTCCCTGGCAACAGTGGTAAACACAAACCCAGTGTGCTTTAATGCAGCTTAAACATTTAGTTGCCCAAAATGATCACCAACTATATACTGTAAGCTAAACATGCCTGCTTATTTACTGCTTTAGGGTAGATGAAAACATAGAAAATGGCCATGCAGTTAAAAAAAGAGGACAGCTACTATTTTATGCATTTTTTTCAATGTTTTTTATCCGTCAGTGTATCTCACCCCTCATCCACAGTCTGTTGTATGTGTGTGAGGACATCCATTTTCTGTCTGTATGGAGCTGTCGAGCAAGAATACATTCACGCAACATGAACAAGGCATTTCAATCCTTACATCCACCTCTGTCCAGGGCAAGGCCCCGAAGAAGCAATAAGCAACTAGCAGAGTCGAGCACAAGTACAACGAACAAGGTTGAAGCGACTCATGCTCCCAGAACGCTAGTCAAAGTAGAGAAGAAATGAGTGTCTACAGCTGAACAATCAATACTGTCACTGCAGAATAGCACTGCTCTAAGATCCATCTAAAGGCACCTTAGAAAAAGGTGTATGAGGAAAAGCATGTTTTATGTGCGTTTTATATAGTCTATTAACACATGCACTCGTGCACTGTATGCTTTTCTTAAGTCTGTGAAGTGCTGTATTTCTGAGGGACAAAAAACAGCCTTAATTATAGCCCACATTCATACATGAAAGATATCCTTGAGGCTCAGCCTGAACCTGAAACTGCTCTCACACATAAGTACAGAAAGAAGGGTTTTTTAGCTGTAAAAACATACTGTCAAGTCCAGACAGATCAACAGATTTAATATGGTTTGTCAGAGGTCTGTGTTTTAATTTTTTACTGAATGATTTAAAGGTAGTATGTGTGTCATTTTGGAGTTTTAAGCAGTGTCCTCATTCAGGATCCTAGTGGCCTGAGGGTAGCAGCTCTTCCTGAGCCTCTCAGTGCTGCCCTGGTGTATCCGGTACCTTCTTACCCGGGGGGTTTGGATCTTTAATAATTCTCCTAGCCTTTTTCCTGCAATGCCTGGTGTAAATATCCTTAAAGGGATACTTCACCGATTTAGCATTCAGCTTTGTATCAGTAGAAACCCGGTAGTATTTCTGAATGACCGTGCGTCCCTCCCTCATATCCCCCTGAGACAGGAGATATCTGCATTGGGAGGTCCGGAAAAAATCTATTTTTTGTGTCATCGGAAGATTTTTTGGCCAGAGCAAAAGACTACAGCCAGTAGTAGGACCTACTTCCGCATGTTTTAAACCCGCCCATCACCCGAAGCGAGCCGATCTCCGCCTGAAAAAAAACGAAATGTCAGCCATCTTAAATCCTTGCTAAACAGGGCTCTCTCTCATGGATGTATTAAGAGAACTTCTCAGCAGCAAACTTTTACAACAATTATGTGCATTGAAACTACTGCACGTGTACCACCGGGATACATCGGTACAGATCGGAGAATATGCAGGGAACGTTATTACAGACAGAATAATCGGCCCACTACGAGAGCTTCGCCTGCCACGGAGACCAGCGGTCTCGCTCGTACCCCGAGCCGGGTAGGGGACATCCACGTCGGCTAGGTGGGAAGCTAACGCTAGCCGGCCACCTGTCCCATCAATCCTGCTTGCAAGTGTCCGTTCATTAAACAACAAACTGGACTACATCCAACTTCAACGATGCTCCCAACGCGAAATCAGAGACTGTGTTTTTTGCATTCGTGGAAACATGGCTGAACAACAGTGAACCGGACTGTCCAGCTACCAGGCCTGCTAGGCTTCCGACGATCCGAGCTAGAGATGCTCTGTATGAAGGTGGGCTGTGTTAACACGGACTGGTGCAGAAATGGGGTGATTTGTATCCAACTAATTGATAAACGCTGGAGTTTGTGACTGTTACATGGCGACCATTCGACATTCCAGAAGGCACCAATTACATTTTTTTTTTCACATTTCTGCTACATAAGTGATCCAATTTAAAGATATATTCAGCTTTCCAGCGGTGAAGTATCCCTTTAAGGCAGGGGAGGGCATCACCTATTGTATGTTCAGCTGACTGAACCTGTTCAGTGCTGTTTCCAGGCAGTGATGTTTCCCGTCAAAGATGCTGGAGTAAAAAGCCTTCAGTAACGCTATTACTGTACAAGCCACAGGCATCATTTGGACCGTTTCCATGTAGTTAAATAGTCACTGATATGGTCATTACCACTACGGTGCTCAATTACCTATTTTTTAGGGGGAAATAAACTAAATTTTTTCATTGCGAAGGCATGACCTGCCCTCTAGAGGACATAGCCAGACCACCGGGCGCTCCGTGGATTGTTGTTGGAAGCGGGAGGCGACGAAGTCGGAGAAAGCAGAAGCGAGGATGCTGGTTGGGCTTGGTAGCCTGGCTAAGGACACTACCACACATTCCTACACTGCCAAGCCTCCTATTCACCGACGGCAGATCCATCGCACACAAAATGGATGAGCGGAACTGCTGCGTGATGATTATCACTAAAAACTGGCTGAACCCCCTCATCCCGGACGCAGATGTGCAGCTAGCAGGCCAAGCTAGCTACCGGCAGTATCGAGACAAGGTAGGTGACAGTACAAACTTTGAATTTAAATGGTTTCTTCACAATGTCTGAGTTGAAAACGCATGTTATTATCCCGTAAGGGCCCTGTTCATGTTGCACAGAAATTTTAATTGCATTTTGTGTCTGTTAAGAGGCACAAAGGCACTCTAAAATATGCCCCCACAACTGGCATTTTAGCTAACTGGGAGCTCTGGCCATAGCTGCAGCAACTCCAGTTTGCTAGCGCCAATTTTGGTGGTTTTCTTTTCCTATCGACAGTACTTGTAGCCATATAGCGATCACGATTCAGGTAAAAATGGTCCGGAGTTCTCCTTTAAGACTCCAGCAACAATGAGCGCAGCGTCAGGATTACCAGTCTGTGAGCAGTTAAGGTATTTACAAAGATCCGACAGAGCATTCTCTGTTTTTGCTTTTGGTGAGATGTACACAGCTGTGATCATGACCAATGTAAATTCCTTTGGTAGAAAGTGAGGCCTGCATTTGATTGACAGTTACTCCAGATCAGGTGAGCAGAAATTTGATAGCATTTTAATAACCCTGCAGTTACACTAGTCCTAATTCACCATAAAGCGCACACCTCCAACTTTTTTCTTCCCGGAGTCCTCCGTTATGTCACAATAATGTATAGAAAAAGAGTCACCTGGTCGAATGGCCTTGTCCGGTATTCCAGGATTAAGCCAAGTTTCAGTGAAACAAAGGACATCACAGTTCCTGATATTGCATTGGAAACCGATACGGGCACATAGATCATCCAGTCTAAAGCTTGTACATTGGCTGGAAAGACGCTTGGTAGAGACATGGGGTTGGGATCTCACGTGTACCCCTCCCTCCACGCTTGCCTTGATGCCTCCTGCATGCAGAGATGGATGCAGAGATTGTCCTGCTTGTCCATGTAGTGGGGATTGCAGCTGAAGTTCATCTTTCCTACCGTTTCCACTTTTTGCTCTGATGTTTACATTTGAAAATCCCAGTCAGTTAGTAGAATCAGCAGGAGAGTTCACACAGTGGTGAGTTCATTTTTCATATCCTCATTAGTGTCTCATAGTCGTATGTTATTATAAAAAAAATACAGAAAATTGTAAAAATAACAAAAAATTTGCATGTATTGTTAAGGGAGATGACCGGAAGACAACTGGACAGGTCAATGCCTTCTAGAAATAAATTCTAACAGAACTCAGCAACACACTTAATGAAATGCAGTGTAGAGGCTGCCTTCCCCTCAACGAAGATCCTTTACATATACAAGGACAACGTATGTGTTAAAATTCAAGGTTCAAAGTTCAGCTTGTTTGTCATTACACAACAAAGGAGAGGTTCCCGGAGAGGGTTTCTCAAAGACAGGTCAAAAGTCCTGCAAAAATAATTTTCAATTATTTTTGACTGTACATTTGTTCATAACATTTCCCCACAGAAAAACAATTGGGGGGGGGGGACCTCTAGCTCACCCAGTAAGAGCGTGCGCCCCATGTAGGCTGAGGCCTTTGCAATCCCCCATCTCTCTCCCACCTTTCCTGTGTATCCACTGTCACTCTGAAATACAGGGAAAAAAGCCCCAAAAAAATAATCTTAAAAAAGTTAGAGTGGTCGCCCCCTCAACCACAAGATTGGCGGTTGGATCCCAAGCTCCTACGGCCACATGTCAAAGTGTCCCTGAGCAAGACACTGAACCCCAAGTTGTTCCCCGAATGCTGTATGTATAGCTGTCCACTGCTCCTATATCCTTAGAATGGGTTTAAAATGCAGTAAATGAATTTCCTTACATTGTGCTGTCAATTGTATGTGACGAATAAGAATGAAATTTCATTTTGATTAGTATTTTCTGGTAGGAAGCTTGTATCTCCTCTGTTTTCCCTATATGACACGAATGCAGCATGTGGCCCAGTGTCACCTCAGTAGTGAAGGCGGAGCCTGAACTGTCACCTTGCCAATCACCAGTTTGTGATGAGCTGCAGGTGCTGCATCAGAGCTGCCTCATGCAAAGCTGTGGCCGGTCTTTCCATGGTGAACTCTGCTGTCCCAGTTTGGAGGCAGTTTGAGGCCTCTTATGCATTGTCACAAAACTGCTCTTCTGAAACCAGCTGTGAAAGTGCCAGAAGTCAACGTCCTTAATGAGAAATGTCATTGGTGAGTCAAGCGCTGAATCTTCTTTAATTTATTTACAATATCTGTTTTTATCCATTTTATATCCATATATATATATATATTCTGCCTGATCTTAAACAAATCTATTTTCTGGACCATTAGGATAAATTAGTATATAGGCTTATATTCAACATGTAGGACGTGTCAGGCTAAATGAAATCCAGACTACACAGCTTACTGTTGTCAATTTTCTAAAGCAAAAGAGTATTTTTGCAACTATATTATACACATTTTAGTCTGGCTAGATTATGTTTTGCCGAATTCATGAAGGGTTTTTGATAATGATGAAAAAGCCTTAAATCTCAGTTTATAATGCTACATTGCACATTTTCTGAATGAAAACTACACTACCATGGGCAACCACTTAAATGTTTGGATTGGCTATGTACAAATTGTGTGAAGAAAGTGTCAAATAAAATCAGTACAGTTTCCTTTTCATGTAAACTAAAGATAATACAAAAGTGAAGGTCATTAAGTGTTAAAGAGCAAGTGTTCTAATTTTCTTCTTGTCAACAAATCCCACGAAAAGACCAACAACCAACAGTAGTCTCTCAATACTTTCTGACTTCTTCATCATGTCTGCGATATGTGCATCTTCATACCGTATATATATTTTCAAAAAAAAGGGCTCAGTAATTTCCTACATCTACTTAGACACTAGTTTTCAGCAAATGTCACTTAAACAGGAGGAACAAGTGCATTAGTTGGGGAGTAAAATGAAGTAAATAAATAGATGGATCCTTCTGTTGTGCTGGTTTTGCAACTACCTTTCACACTACTCTCCCTCTAAACCAAAGTCTCTCTAGGTATACTATATGTTAGAGGTGGGAGTAAGTCCCACATGTGCAAGTCACAAGGGAGTCTCAAGTAGCTAACCTTCAAGTCTCAAGTCACTGTGGTGAGAATCGAGCAAGTCGAGTCCCTGCTATGAGTCAAGTCATGCAAGATTCTGATGGTCCACCCCAGTTTCCATAGTTGAAAACCGTTGTTAAAAGATTTGTTTAATGTTCAGTACTGCAACGAAAACGTCACGTTATAGACACTGACAGCAAACATATTGTAACAGAACGTGCGCACATTTCACATTTTGCTTTTCTAGCTAACGTTTAACCAGCAGACTAATTTGCTAAAAAGACACATTCACAGAACACAATCCTTTATTCGTGGGTTTTTTAGTGACGGATGAAGTCAGATGATTTTTGAGCTGCAGGTATTCAACCTTTCTTAAACCAAGGACCCCTTAAAGGGTAACTACCTTTTTTTTCAACCCGGGACCCTATTTTCCTATGTTTTTGTGTCTAAGTGACTGATGGGAACAACAATCTTTGACATTGGTCCAGTATTAAGCGAGATCGCTGCAGTCGACAGAGGCGAAACAAGCTACAATGTAAGTTAATAGGGCAATTGTGCAGCTTGTATTTACCTTCACAAAAGTGCCACTGACAGGCTCAGATTAATATTCTAAGTGTCTGACAACATTATGGAAAGGATCCCTTCAGAGAAAGACCTTTAAAACCTCTTTAAGACCTTTCTGTTTAACCAGAAACAGCTCTGAAGCATAGACTGTATAATATTAATGGACAGAGCATGTGTGACGTCACCCATTGGTTTGTGGAGATCTGCTATGAGTCGTTGAGTTTGCCGTTACGGGCCATCCTGGTTGCGGATGTGACGATTTTAGACGAGAGGGAGGAGTGAGGGAGGAGCCCTTACACTCTACTTTCACTGGCAATCACATCATAGCCACGCCCTAAAACACCTCCTGCTTTATCGCCAATTTTAAAATCAACGAGACCATAATTCAAAAAATTAACATCATTCTGTATTGCAGAAAACTTAAAACTAGTGATTGAGACCATGAACTCATTATGAAATCTTTACTGAGGTACTAAATCAAGTGAGAAGTGGGTCACTTTCTTATAGACTTCTACAGAAACCGACCTCCTTTTGCACCTGCATGTGTCGCCCCCTGCTGGAATTCAGATAGAATGCAAATTTAAGGCACTTCCGCATTTGCAGCACTTCGCCGAACTGGATGCTTTGTCCATTAATGTTATACAGTCTATGCTCTGAAGTCACTAGCGCTAAACCCACCAGACTCCATTTAAAAAGCAATACTTTTAGTGTATAGAGCCAACATATTTTTACATGTAAATCGGTAAACTATGCGTTTGTTTCAACCAAAACTAGAGTTGTGATGGTTGGAAAAGTGAAAAGACGACCCAAAACGACTTTTCATTGTTTTATTTTGTTTCCGTCGACTTTGAATGAAGTGTATTTTACGATGCTAAAATTACTGTTTATTTACATGGAGTCTGGTGGGTTTAGCAAACGCAATTTCACAGATGTTTTTATGTTTAAAAACAGGATCTTACTCTTTAACAGAAAGGTCGACCTATTTAGAAATCCTTTCCATGATGTTGTCAGACACTTCGGCACAGAAGAAGTAGATATATTGGGGTTTGATACACACACAGCATTTCATTGATTTATTTTATTTTATCTCGTCCCTTTTTCATTGTATTTTATCAGCTTTATTCAGTTCTTATTTCGAATATTTTTCTTCTTTCATATTTATGGATGTCACACTTTGCCTTTTTATTGCGCTGCCTCTGTCATTGATGACTGGCAGTATGAATGTGTATACACTGTAAACCTTTAAAGTAAATGTACAGCTAAAATCTCACAGTATCTTTCTGTATTAATGTTATACAGGATCATACTGTAAATGGCAATGCATTCTGGGAGAAAATAATAATATTACAGCACTGTCTGCGAATGTTACAGATTACAGATTTACTGTTAATACCAATGCATCTTGGGAAAATAAAGGAAAAGGCGGGAATTACACAGTAGTAGTTTACTGGCGAAGCTGCTGCCAGTATATTACTGTAAATTCACGGTGAAAAGTGTTTCGGTGGACAGTAGAAACTGAATTGCCCTTCAGGGATAAATAAAGCTATCTGTATCAATACTTATTATATCGAATATGACTCCAATAATAACACCAAATGAACTGAGGACTTTCCAGATGTTTTTTCTCATTTGGAGGTCCTGGTAGGAGCGTGGCCCTTGTAGCTTCTTGGTCTACTTGTTGCCTTTGGCCGGTTATTGGAAAACTAGATCCTGACATCATTCAAATTCTGTTGAACTGCGTTGCTTAAGGTGACATAGTGTGCTGTCGACCATGACGCCATTAGGCAGTGGGCCTAAATAGGCAAACCTGTAGTGTGATGAAACTGTAAAAACTGAGCAATTGCTATGATTCCATACTGTTCTTCATGGTGTATGATTGAGCACCCTGAAAACCATCTACATTGTTTAGGAAAGTGGAAAAGTAGGATTTAGTCTGTGATGCACAAGTGGCCAGGTGTGTGTGTGTGTGTGTGTGTGTGTGTGTGTGTGTGTGTGTGTGTGTGTGTGTGTGTGTGTGTGTGTGTGTGTGTGTGTGTGTGTGTGTGTGTGTGTGTGTGTGTGTGTCTGTGTCTGGGTGTCTGTCTGTGTTTGTTGAGTGTGTCAAGTAATGAAGGCAAATAATGTATATAATTGGTCATAAATAGAACAGTGGGCGACATAATATAGCCAGCGATTAATTATGAGATGCAGGTCACTAAAACATTTTTTTGAACAGAAACAATGGGCCCTTTGATTTTTTTGTGTCCAAATTTTGGAAAGAACCCCTGTGTTACTTACATTAAACCCAAAAAGGAACACTGTAATGAATTGAAAAACTAATTGTATTTTTTTTTTTTTTTTTCCTTTTTGAGCTGAGAAATGTAGCCACTGAGTAACCCTGTCTCCTAAAAATGACATTTAAATATACCGTTAAATGTTTTTTTCCTAAAATGTTTTGGAGGAAACGCAATTGCTGCCTCAATCATATTCCAGGCCCAGGGTGTATTTTTTGTTTTTACACACATAAGTTGTAAGAAGGTGGTTTGGATGTACAGTATGTGACTGGGGTTTACATCCCGTGATGATGGTGGTGAGATATAATAAAATGATTGGCCAAATAGAAACAGCAGGACCATTTCAGTTTGTAATTGTGCTTGAGTGGCGTATGACCAAATACATTTGAAATAATTTGCCACACATGCAGATGCCCTGTGGGCAATGATGACGATCTTTCCGTAACCTTAACCAAAAGCTTTAAGCTGCCTAAACATTAAACTATTATTATTATTATTATTTTTTTACCATGCTTTCATTGCCATGAGTGGATTTTGTAGGGGAAACAAAAGTACAGGCATTGTCAGTAAATGTTTTACAGCTACGTTGAAGCTGAACATTTTGCAACTTAAAAAAACAAACTGTGTTGGGTTCTTGAAGGCAGCAGCAGAACTACATTGCTTTTTGGATGCCTTAAACTATCACTGCTGTTGTTGTAGTCAAAGCTGCAGAGCCAAAGCGTAGGAGAGCAGAGAGTTAATATTTCAGCATGGTTGGAGGCATTAGTGGTGTCAGTGTGAGTGGTGGGATGAGGGTGTGTGTGTGTGTGTGTGTGTGTGTGTGTGTGTGTGTGTGTGTGTGTGTGTGTTTGGGGGTAGGGGGGTTGGGTGGGGGTTAGCAGATAGCAGAGCACATCTGGTGGTGAGGCGGGGAGGCGGTGGTGGTAGTGGGAGGGGGCCCAGGGTGCAGCCCGTGGCAGCTCCCCTTCCCGTACCAGCCTCTAGAAGGGAGCTGCCTGTCTGTCGCACCCTGATTTATACATGGCTAATGTCAGAGGAAAGCAATGTGGAAACTGTGGCATAAACACTGAATACGGCAGAGTTTAGAGATTATGATTCAGTGTTTGGGAGGACTGCTCCTCCAACACAGCTAGGGCTCCTGCATCTCTCTCTCTGGCTCATACACACATGTGGACACACACACACACACACACACACACACACACACACACACACACACACACACACACACACACACACACACACTGACACACACACTGACACACACCAGCATTCTCCAGTTTTCATGGCTTATCTCAGTGACCTAGGACTTGCATTTTTCAGAGCAATTCCTTGTGCTGTCCCTCCCCCCCATCTCTGTGCCTGGTTCAGGTAATTGTCCCAGACCTCTGGTGTTATCAGCTCTTGTTCTGCTCTTTGAATTAATGGTTGCATATATCATGCAAAACCTAGTCTCACATTCCCAGATCTATCTCGACAGCGCTGTGGAGTAAGGTCTGGCTACACCACACACACATTCTGGGACAGGAGAAAAAAACACTCTGAGTTGTTTGCATTTCTTTAAACCAATCACAATCGTCTTGGCGGTGCTAAGCTCTGGAAAGCTCTGGAAAATAGTCTCAGGAAAGAACTTGTTTTGGAGGAACATTTGCACCCCACCAAAAGAAAACATACAATACTAAATGAAGTAACGTGAGCTGTTTAAATTAGCTGGATACATGGTTAAACCATCATTTGCTCTTACCTGTGTATCTCTGTGTGTACTTCGTCCACAGCAATCCCACCAGTCGGTCCCAAAATGTCCCAGTTAGAGAGTAAATGGCGTAAACATATTCTTTGTAAATCTTGACAATCATTCCCTGAAAGAACCAAGCAGGCCTGCCTTGTTGCACCATCCAATTGACATTTTCAGCGTGTAGCTTGCTAGCGTTTCTTGAAGTTAAGGGATTTAGAGAACAGCAACACACAGAGAGCGGTAGGTGAGGGGCATCCTGCACGTGAGCCATGCGCCAGATGTCATCCGTTATCCCGGAAATGTACTTCTATTAATTCAGACTATGCAAAACCCGGCTGTTGTGTGTTTTGTGACTGTGTTCATGGCAATGTGTACCTGGTTATTTGTCTAAAATGTGTGAGGAAACCCAAAGTGGAGCTTCTTATTGGTACGTGTTTTTCTTCTGCATGCTTGAGTGAGTGAATGTGAACCTACGAGCCGCACCACAGCTGCCTTTGTGTGTGTAGGTGTTTGCTGCTTATTGTGCAAGGCTGCACTGAGGCCCTGCCAGCCAGGCAATGAGTTCTCCCAGCATCTGAAACATTAATGCAGAAACCTGATTAGCCATGCCATCACAGGCCTCCTGCTCCTTGCCTATTGATTTTCCTTCCGTTCGACCTCCTCCTTCAAAAAGCCGCGAGGGGAGTCTCTGAAGAGCCAGAGCACCTCTTCTCCTCTCCCAGGCCTCCTCTGGCCCGGGCCTTCTCACCGATCCAGCCCCGCTGATTTCTACCGAGACTTCGGAGGGGCTATAGACTTCTGACGATAACCCTAGGTGCTGCAGGAGAGGGCTTGGGGGATGGAGGATAGAAACGTGGGTGGAGTGGGGAGGGGGCGCTCCAGTCAGTCAGTGTGTGGAGCTGCAGTGATCATGGAGGGCTAATCGGCCTGATCAGTATGCTGGCGCAGTAGAAGTGTACACTCCAGAGAGAGAGAGAGAGAGAAGCTGTGTAATCAGAGATGAAAGTTGTTCAGGGTCTGGTCAGCTTGACTCTCCCTCTCCCCTCTGGTTTCACTGACCTGGAGCGCTTTCACTGAAGAGGGAGAGGAACATCTCTGATGGCTTAGCCCAGAGACATGGTCTATCCATACAGCTGTTGAGATCCACACTGTCGATCAGGGGAACTTCAGGGCTGAAGTTCCCTGGCAAAAAGGTACTTTAAGAATGCAAAGTCAAACTTTTTGGGGTTGAAAACTTACAGCTGAACATACTGTATGTTGCTTCGGTCAGGCCCGAGTAAAGGACATTAGGGCTTGTCAAAATTTTGAATCCAGTGATTTGAGGAAATTTGATCAGGGGAGCAGAGAGCTGAAGTGCTGACATCACATCTGGGCTAGCTGCTCTTCCATTAGCTTCTGTGAATCCATGCCATCTCTCATTGGTGTTGTTTTAGTTAATTAGAGCGTGTTGTTAGTGTTAACTATCCAGTTTCTAAAACAGCGCTTGCTTTCAGAATTGAAACCCTTTGCGATTTTAATAAAGAAAAAACATAAACTTTTTATATATTAGCTTTTAAAAACAAATCCCACAAAATGTTTTTCATGCAGTCAGCTCACGCACCCTGTAGAAATAATGTCTTATCTATCTTATCTATATCATTAACTCACACTCTTTTCTAATGTCATAATCTTTTTTTAGCTGTAATGTTAGCTGTCTAAAATATGTCTATGGACAATTGGCATTGCCAGACCCTTCTCCACAGTGGAGGAGGGTCTGGCTACAACTGACTAGTGCTGGTTTAAATAACCATGTTACATTGGTTTTTTTCTGTTTGCGATCACTGTCCAAACAAATGGAGTGAACTGCATGACATACTGTGGAGTTGTGATGTAGGTCTGGCTTTTATTTCAAGCTGTAGTGCGTAATGTTTTGATATTAATGAACATCCGTTACATTCAAGCCATTGCCAAATGAGTTGCTACAAAGCTAATTAAGACTATCAGCTCCACACAACCCTCTCTGTATTTCTCAGTATGGCTATGTTCAGAAGATTGTGGCATCCAGTGACTTTTTTTAATCATCTGTGTCCTCCTTGGCTACTAGTAACAGTGTGGAGGAGGGGTGGGGTTGGTGCGTGTTCACGGAAGGCTTGTATCATGTGGACACGCCGACAGTGTTTCTGTCATTACTTAGAATTCCTCATGGGGGCGACAGAAACTATGCTATAGCTTTAAGTTATTGGCAATGTTGCAAATGTCACTGTGATTTTGAATGAGACCTTTTTACTTCAGCACCTGGAAGTTCTGATTTCCCTGTCTACTAAAAAATGTGTTCTTTTACAGACAATATCGTAGCTGTAAGCACAGGTGTAATTTACAGGTGGGGGGGTTATAACCCCTTCAGTAATCAAAACTGGCCAGTGCAAACCAACAAAAAACCTATTATGATTTCCTTTACATAAATAAAGACATTTGCACCATAACATGGCATGAATTGTTGCAAAGAAATTCACCAGAATGCAGAAAATAAAAGTGTTTGAAGTTCAAAATTTAGATTTTGTCCAAAAGCAGAGATCTCAAACCCCCCTCAATGTTGAACCTAAAGTTACACCCAAGGCTGTACGCAGATCTGTTACCAACTAAACATTGAAACTTAACTTTCCTGCAACTTAAAATCAATACTTGGCCATGATGTGGCAAGGGACATCACTGTCTTTGGAAATACTGAAATCACTCTGTGTTCAGTATAATTTGGTGTTGTTGAAGACAATCTGTACCCTGCGGTGCAAAATATCCTTTTGGCATTTTGACTGTGTACTTACCCAGATGAAATCATGTAGGAGTTGCCGCCTCTGCTTTAGGTTTCTATCAACCAACCCAATGCTTGGGCTTACTTCCCTTTGTGCTTCCAAACTGCACTGCTGCATCTTTAGAAACGAGAGTGGAGATGAACCACAACTGACAGTGTCAGGGTACTTTAAATGGCATCAGGATCAAACGGCCTGTAGAAGAGTATTTTGACTCATTTCAAGCATTTCTTCCTCTGCTGCCACAAGAGGAGCCATCTCAATCTGAACACAGTTTGTGCTTCATAGCTGTGAGTGTGACTAGACCAGAATCAGTATCAGTATCAGAAAGCAGTTTATTGCCACAGTAGTGGAACTACATGGAATTTGCCTTGGTGATTGGGTGCATACATACAAACACACATATTAAACATGAATAAGAATAAACAATAAATACCGAAATAGAGACACATATATATAAAATAGCTGTTTACGTAGTTTAAGAACTGTGTGCAATAGGCAACTGTGTAGGATGAAGGTTAGTGCAAAGTGTAGTGACTAGGGATGGGGGACAGTGGGGGTCTGGGGCCTTGTTGGTGAGGCTGACTGCAGAGGGGAAGAAACTGTTTTTATGGCGTGAGGTTATGTTCCTGATGGACCGCGGCCTCCTGCCGGACGGGAGGGTGTTTGTGTCCGGGGTGAAAGGGATCGGCTACAATTTTTCCTGCCCGCTTCAGTGGGAAAGATCCCCAGCTGATTATTCATTTTAAATGTGTCTAGTTGCTATTGTCTCATGCAGAAACAGACAGTGTGTAGGCGTGCTAGAGTAGCTATTACTCGCCTCATGAACATGATACACCCTCTGCAGAGAGCTCTACATGTGCAGAACAGCACTACCTCTTAGAAACCAACTCCAGTCCTGTATTTCTGCTGCAGAGTTGACATTGAAAACAGTGAGGCCAATCGAGAGCCTGATAAAGAGTGTTCGGCACAATGTTTGTGTGTGTGAGAGAGACAGAGAGAGTAGGGCAGGAGGGAGGGCAGCCAGGGAAAACCTGCGCTAAAACATCATTGCTCAAGGCATAATCGCTGTTAAATAGGTTGTTGACATACAAAGTCGGCTGTGTGCAAACATCTCATTTGGCCAATTATCCTCTTCGCTGAGGTGGTTTGGTCTAGATGAGGAGTGTAAGTGAGGATTGGGCAGAGACGGAGTGAGTTACTCTCTCCTGTGCGCTGTTAATGGAGCTACCAGATGTGTTTTAAACGGAGCAGGAGCACCGAGAGCACTGGGTGGCCCGCCACATGTCCAACGTGTGTGTGTGTGTGTGTGTGTGTGTGTGTGTGTGTGTGTGTGTGTGTGTGTGTGTGTGTGTGTGTGTGTGTGTGTGTGTGTGTGTGTGTGTGTGTGTGTGTGTGTGTGTGTGTGCGTGCCTCGGTGGGTGTGTATGAGTGTGTGTAAGAATACCTTTGTCTATGACGGTGTCTATGTGTGTGCAGGTGTACAGGGAGACTATGTTTAGGGGACCACCCCAGGGTGCTACTGACCGCGACCACCCCTTCCCCTTCAACCCCCTTAGCCAGTCCGCTCCTAACACCTACGCACTCTGGCAGAGCGGAGCAACAGCTTTCGTCTTACTTGGAAACGATGCCATGATTGATGACGCTCGGGTGAACGTGATGACTCACTGCAAATTTAGCTGTTATAGGTGTTTGCATTCAATGTGTATCTCGGACTGATGATTGAATCAAAGCGGGATGTTGTGAGTGTTGTGCGCCAGAGGGGGAAAAAAGTCCATGGCAGGCCATAATGGATGTGTGTGTGAGATCTGAGTGCTGTCTTTGATTGCCTGATTGTGTGTGTGATTCCCCAGAAGTGATAGAAAGCTGGAGATAGCCCCCCCTCACACACACACACACACACACACATACACACACACACACACATACACACACACACACACACACACACACACACACACACACACACACACACACCCCACCCCGAGGCTGCAGGCCCCTCCTGCTCTAATCAATGACATGTTAAGCTGGCAGGCTTTTGAAGTGAGGGGTTCCAAAGGGGTGCTGAGAGGGTGTAGGGGAGTGCTGTGTGTGTGTGTGTGTGTGTGGGGGGGGGCCGGTGTGTGACAGAGGAGTTGAGGGGTATTGATGATGTGCGGCGATGGGACACGGGAGAAAAGTGAGCGAGGGATGAAGGGAGTCCAGAGGCAGGCTTTAGGGTGGGGGGATGGTTGACGAGAAGCAAAATCTAGTCTGGAACTCATCACACCCGCTGGAGTGACTGGATGGCTGGCTGATGGCTCACCCTGATGGGTCCCAACAGGTCACGCTCAAACCCATCCCTAAACAGACATCCCAGCATGTTTTCTCTTTGTTCTCCTGTCTTAACTCTTCAAACTGCTAGTGTATCTAAAGCCCTATTCGCATGGGATTAGTATTACCTGGTGACCTAGTCTAGTCAGTTGTAATAATTACGGAGGCACCTCTGGTAATCTCTACCGGGCCTGTCCCAGAAAAATACGAACATCGACCCAAGTGTATTTTCTAAATCACACAAGGTCCCCAGATGATACTTATCTCGTGCAAATAGGGCTTAATATACACATCCATGGTATTGTAGGAAACATTATTGCTGCGTGTATTGTATTGGCAGGTTTTTTTCCAGTCCAGTAGAGCTACATTCTTGTACCGCATAGAAATCATCGGTGGGTAGTCTGGTCGTACAGAGCGCAGGACTTTGTCACCAGAGAGTATACCGTCTTTGTAGCCTATAATCTAGACGCACCCTAGCGGCAGCAAATGTAATTTGCAGCCAGGGATGTCTAGCAACTCTCTGTTGGCTTGCGAGCTGGAAAAACCAAACTCTAGTCAGCCCAATCACATTGTGTATAGAGTCGGTGGGCGGGCTTAACATAATGATGGCAGAGTTGCGGCGGTTCCGGGTGAATTCCCTGCTACTTGAAAACAAAGAAGATGGCTGCTGCTGTTGGTGAACAGCGGTCTTTGGAATCGGCTTTGGTCGCGACTCTGGAAGACTTGGAGTTAAGCTTTTCTTTGAGAAAAGAACAAAGAACGGCACTGAAGTCATTCTTAAAAAAGGAAGATGTCACCTTCTTCGTTGCTCTGGTTGGTTGTAGCGCTATCCTATTGCGTGCAGAGGAAATTTGAAAGACAACCGTTTATCCCACCCCTCGGATTGAGCCCTGCCAATGGTGTGTTCCCAGACCCAACATCTTGATGTGGGTCTGGCTTGTCAGGCTGCCGTCTTTGGTTGAGGTTAGGAAAAGATTGGTGGTTTTCGTTAAATACTGAAAAAGTAAACACGACTTTTCTCCACCAAGTCCTCCAAATTAAATCACCAATCATGTGGTTTGTGCCTTCTAGAGAAACACATACAAGTCACATCTAACGATAGGACAGCATTGTTTTTCAGTACCCTTCAAAATCAATGGTTTTAATGATCTAATAATGCTATGGTTAAGGATGGGTTAGGTTTAGCCACACCAGGAGGATTAGGGAAACATCAGGCATTGGGTTAAAATAACTACTTTGTTAAAGTTACCTGGTGTCTTGTAGGACTGGATCCAAATATTGGACTATTCAGATTTTCGTTCGTTGGTTAGGTATTTGATTTTCAATTTTGGGATTTGAATATTCATTTTTTTGTTTCGTTTTTCCTCCAATGCTGTAATAAAGCTAAGACTGATTCAACTTTTGGGGAAACGCACTTGTCAGTGTGTCTTTTGAGGCGGAGTGAGAGTCTCGTACAGGAAACAGGAAACATCACTGCCTCTATAGCTGCCACAAGAAAGTTTTAAAACACCAAAAACAAGCACTGAACTGCTCGCGAGTTTGTGGAACAGCTGAATCTTTCCTGCAACTCTTTCTGTGTGAAATGAAGCTGCCTTCAAGTGTGGTCAAAAACGTCAAGATCTTTAAACGTTCTGACAGAAAACACTAACTGTGAAATACAAAGTCTACTTTTTTTTACAGCACACGCATAATGCCCAATAAAACACTACTATTTAGCCACATTACTACAATTTACTACATATTGATATTTTATGATTATTTTATCTTTTTGTGATTTTTATTTCCTTATTACCGGACCTTGTTCTTTGATTCAATCCTTTCTGATGGCATGTTTAGTCCTTTATTGCTGTTTGCTTCAATCATTCATTCTTTATGTTTTGTATCTGTAGCATTTTGAAAAGTGGTATACAAAAAAAGTTTTCATTCAAGTTTTTTTTTAAAGAAACTTTAAACTTAAATTTGATTAAGTATAGGAAAGTGATGCTAAAAAGTTTAAAGTTAAAGATGTACTTTTGACATACTGAATTTATTCACAAATTAAATTACCCCAACACTTGGCTGCAGAGATGAGATGAACCAGAAACAAAAGAAATCCATTTTGCTGGTAAAAATGTCTTGTGGTCTCAATTTCCCTCCCCATTTCTACATCTCTCAGTACTTACTCTGTAAAAAAAGAGAAGGGTATGTCACTGAGGAGCACGTTATAGGATATTGTGTGTGCTTTTTGTAACTCAGCAAAGCTTCAGTTTAAAGTGTGAGGCTGTACTTTTGTGTTTAGTTTAGGATATGTGTGCATGTTATCTTTATATGTGTGTGTGTGTGTGTGTGTGTGTGTGTGTGTGTGTGTGTGTGTGTGTGTGTGTGTGTGTGTGTGTGCGCATGTGTGCGTGTGTTAGAGCTTGCATTTGTGTGCCTGTGTCTATTCGTGTATACTAGTCTGCGTGCATGTATTTTTGTGTGCAGATGTGTTTGATTGATGTGTGTGTAAAATGTTGTACGTGTGAAGGCCATGTGCGTGCGTGCGTGCGTGCGTGCGTGCGTGCATGCGTGTGTGCGTGCTGCAGAGCCCTGAGAACTTGGCAGCGTGTCAGCGGTGTGCTCCAGCAGTGAGGGGGAGCTGCTGTGTTTCTCTGCCCTGTGCTGGATCCCCTTTCAGCCTGACACAATCCCACAATCCCACAGCTCTGAGCTCTCAGCTGCAGCCTCCACAGCACTAGCGCTAACCCACCGCGCTCTCGTACCCACCTAGATCATTGTTTCACACACACCGGGATCTGGCCGCTGTCAGCGTCTGCAGTGGTGCTCCAGCACACTCAACTGCTCTGTACATTGGTGGAAAGGTATACGTATGTCTGTTTTTACAGCAACACCGTGGTGAAAGATCCTGGTTTCCAGATGAGTGACACTACACCTGTCCATGATGACTTACTAGTGTAATTAAGGGGTCCTGTATATATTTTCTCACTTCCCCCTAGCAGTACCTAGCCATGCAGATAGTTTGACATTTTGATGTTTGAAAGTCTCTAAGTTTTGACATAAATGCAGATATAAATGTAATTTAAAAAAATTATAATAAATAATTATCGATTTTCAATTATTGCACCTGTCAATACAGAACGAAATATTCTGTAGCCTATTTTGCCGTCAATACTGCCAATGTTGTCTTTGCTGTAATCAAATCAGTATATATTTATGTTTAATATGAATTATACTACTGCTTGAGTGCAGTAAGAACACGCTATTATTTAATTTTATCAATGGGAAACATACATGTGTACAGACAAGGCTAGCAGCAGCAGCCCCGCGTCAGACACGTTTCTGGTGTGCAAAGACATAGACAACGCCACGCAGCCGCCACGCAACTGACACGCAACAGAAACACCACGCTGGCAGTGTGCAGGAGCTCTTAGTGTGCATCAGCAGCAGCAGGTCTCCCAGATGGACCTTCACAAGATTGGTATTGATTGATTCTTCTCAGAGTGGTGGTGATAATATGACAAACAGCAGTCATTTCCCACTGACCCTGATCACTTTGGCCCTCCAGTGAAGCCTTTATCACAAGAGTATCCGAGGCTTCCTGGAAGTGCTCTGCCGGCACTGGGGACCGCCAGACCAATGAGCCAGTGGATCAAATGACACCGCGGCAACTGTCTTAATGACTCTGTGTCGTGGCTCCAGGAAGTGACTGTGACAAATGTTGGTTGTTAACAGTGGAAAAAACGTGTGGAGTGTAGAAGATTGTGGTTTCTAATGTGCTTTCAGTTTCACAGAATGTTATAGTGATGATCTGTAAGATACTAATAGAGTCAAAAACTAAATTGCACACTAGTTCTTGCAGACCTTTACTCACTTTTTCCATTAAAGGGTAACTTTGGTTTTTAAAACCTGGACCCTATTTTCACATGTTTTTGCGTCCAAGTGACTGATGGGAACACCAATCTTTGAAATTCCAGTATTAAGCAAGACCGCAAAAACAAGCAACAATCTAACATCCCCTAAAAGTGCTTGTTTTGCCACTGACAGGTACCGATTGTCTGACAACATTATGGTAAGGATCCCTACAGAGATAGACCTTTTTGTTAAAGGGATACTTCACCGCTGGAAAGCCTAATATATCTTTAAATTGGGTCACCTATGTAGCAGAAATGTGAAAAAAAAAATTTAATTGGTGCCTTCTAGGCCAAGAAAAGCCAGAAAATGTGTTTTTGGCTCATATGGATGAAAGACACCAAATCCCAGAATGCACTTCGCTTCGCTGCTTTGAGTCCACTCCCAAGCCACGCCTACCGCTTGACAGACAGACAGTGAGGCATTCGACTCAACTCAATGTGTTTTATTGTTATTTCAACCATATACACAAAACAACGTTTCATCGTGGCTCGAGTCAATTTAAAATATATAAATACACATTTAAAATATATAAAAACTACATTATATAATAACGACATACGAAACAGGCTACATTTACCGTGCACACACACATTATAGGCTCCGTAAAGTTCAGCTAAGCATACCAGCATTAGGCTTGGTGGGCTGTAAACACCGAGTATAAACACAGCCGTGAATTAGCGTGGGATGTCGAATGGTCGCCATGTAACAGTCACAAACTCCAGCGGTTAGCAGTTAGTTGGATACAAATCACCCCATTTCTGCACCAGTCCGTGTTAACACAGCTCACCTTCATACAGAGCATCTCTAGCTCGGATTGTCGGAGGGCTAGCAGGCCTGGTAGCTGGACAGTCCGGTTCACTGTTGTTCGGCTGGACAGTCCGGTTCACTGTTGCTTTCCCACGAAAGCACAAAACACAGCAGTTTCTGAACTCGCGTTGGGAGCATCGTTGAAGTTGGATGTAGTCCAGTTTGTTGTTTAATGAACGGACACTTGCAAGCAGGATTGATGGGACAGGTGGCCGGCTAGCGTTAGCTCGCTCTGGATGTGCCTTTCCCCCGGCTTGGTGGGCTGTAAACACCGAGTATAAACACAGCCGTGAATTAGCGTGGGATGTCGAATGGTCGCCATGTAACAGTCACAAACTCCAGTGGTTAGCAGTTAGTTGGATACAAATCACCCCATTTCTGCACCAGTCCGTGTTAACACAGCTCACCTTCATACAGAGCATCTCTAGCTCGGATTGTCGGAAGGCTAGCAGGCCTGGTAGCTGGACAGTCCGGTTCACTGTTGTTCAGCCGGAAAGCAGTTAGTTGGATACAAATCACCCCATTTCTGCACCAGTCCGTGTTAACACAGCTCACCTTCATACAGAGCATCTCTAGCTCGGATTGTCGGAAGGCTAGCAGGCCTGGTAGCTGGACAGTCCGGTTCACTGTTGTTCAGCCGGAAAGCAGTTAGTTGGATACAAATCACCCCATTTCTGCACCAGTCCGTGTTAACACAGCTCACCTTCATACAGAGCATCTCTAGCTCGGATTGTCGGAAGGCTAGCAGGCCTGGTAGCTGGACAGTCCGGTTCACTGTTGTTCGGCTGGACAGTCCGGTTCACTGTTGCTTTCCCACAAAAGCACAAAACACAGCAGTTTCTGAACTCGCGTTGGGAGCATCGTTAAAGTTGGATGTAGTCCAGTTTGTTGTTTAATGAACGGACACTTGCAAGCAGGATTGATGGGACAGGTGGCCGGCTAGCGTTAGCTCGCTCTGGATGTGCCTTTCCCCCGGCTAGCGCTAGCTTCCCACCTAGCCGACGAAGATGTCCCCTACCCGGCTACGAGCGAGTCCGCTGGTCCCCGTGCTGGTCTCTGTGCAGGCGAAGCTCTCATAGTGGGCCGATTATTCCGTCTGTAATAACGTTTCCTGCATATTCTCTGCCGTGTAGCGATGTATCCCGGTGGTACACGTGCGGTAGTTTGAATGCACATAATTGTTGTAAAAGTTTGCTGCTGAGAAGATAGAGCAGAGCCCTGTTTAGCGAGGATTCAAGATGGCTGACATTTCGTTTTTTTCCGGCCGAGATCGGCTAGCTTCGGGCGATGGGCGGGTTTAAAACATGCGGAAGTAGGTCCTACTACTGGTTGTAGTCTTTTGCTCTGGCCAAAAAATCTTCCAATGACGCAAAAATCGTCATTTTGCGTCATCGGAAGATTTTTTCCGGACCCCCCAATGCAGATATCTCCTGTCTCAGGGGGATATGAGGGAGGGACGCACGGTCATTCAGAAATACTACCGGGTTTCTACTGATACAAAGCTGAATGCTAAATCGGTGAAGTATCCCTTTAAAGAGTAAGATCCTTTTTGTTTAACATGAAACAGCCCTAAAATCTCCATCACCAAACCCACCAGACTCTGTGAATAATCAGTACTTTCATCATCGTAAAACACACTTCACTCAAAGTCGACAGAAAGAAAATTAAAGCAAAAAAAAAATATACACGCTGAAAGTACTGATTATTTACATGGAGTCTGGTGGGTTTGGCGATGGTGATTTCGGAACTAAATGGATTTTACTCTTAACA
This sequence comes from Gymnocephalus cernua, assembly GCA_023631565.1. NCBI lineage: Eukaryota > Metazoa > Chordata > Actinopteri > Perciformes > Percidae > Gymnocephalus > Gymnocephalus cernua. The sequence continues at coordinate 34,625,555 of CM042426.1, read as the reverse complement.
AAAAGGTCTGTCTCTGTAGGGATCCTTTCCATAATGTTGTCAGACACTTAGAATAACACAGTAATAATCTAAGCCTGTCAGTGGTAAAAATAGTACTTTTAGTGGACGGAATTGACGATGTAGGCCTACATTTGTCCTAGTGCAACATTGCAGCGCGGTTTCGGATGCCGGTTACAACGTTCTCACTCAAAACTGGACCAATTTCAAAGACTCGTTCCCATCAGTCACTTAGACACCAATGCATGAGAAAATAGGGTCCAGGTAATAAAAAAAGAAAAGAAATTACTTAACATTTTCGTGTTGTTTATTCCAAACGCTCCAAGTGTGTAAAAGGCCTTAAGGCTAACACAAATACAGCAAAACTATACTCAAGTTTAGATGTGAGAAAAATAGACTCAAATATATTTAAAAAAAAATCCTAGCCTATGACAATTATAAAACTCTGAATCACATCAAACATATCTTTGACATTTCCGTACTGCAATCTCTTGTTATTTATTATATTTATAAGTACTGAATAAGAGATTGGACTGGCCAATAATGTCAGCCCAGGCAGGTTCTAATTAATACATTTACAGTAAGTGCCACTTAGTGCATCAGTTCAGACTGAGTGTTTGTCAGACCGTCCATCTCCCACTGTCTGCAACCGGAACCCGTAGCCTGTATTTGACAATTTTTTGTAATCCGTAGAAACAGGCAATCTGACAAGCACGCTTATTTTACGCAGTGCTTGACCAGGTATGTGTAAAAGTAGGCATTGTTTAAACTCTTAAGCCCCATTTGTACGATTCGTCACATAAAGACTCAAAGACACCCGGGAGACGGACAGCAGGCTTTTCACCCCACCTTCAAGTGTGGCCACTCGGAATTATAAACACCTTACTGCCTTTAGACATGGGTCAGATGACAGGTTGTACAAAATATAGCATCCCGAGCCTTTAGTAGGCCTTAAGGAGGCGTTTCAGCCAATTCTTTTGAAGGAACAGATATGCTTCAATCTATTTTAAAGGGGTGAGAGAATGATTATATTGGGTATTTCACACTGTTCCTTAAGGTCTACTAATAGGGTATGCAATATTGGTTGGGCTGAAAATGTTCCAGGTGATTCCTTTTGCATCTCTGTGCAATGGCAACTATATAAAGCTCAAATATAGTCCGTTTTACAAAAATGTATGGCTAATTGCAAATTTGGTAAGACGTGTCAGACTTCAGATCCTCCACACAGTCTGACGAGACAGTGGCAGCCCGCTGCGCTCCCGCTGCGCGAGAAAAGTCACTGTTTCTGGATTACTGGACTACCGGGACTCGGGCCTTCGCGGAGCTCCACGGACCTGGCTGTCTGCCGGCTGTCGACATAATTATAGTATATTTACACTTAGAATTTCGTCACGCCACTTATATCACAGATACCCTAAGGTAGGATGACCAGATTTCCCGGAACTAAAACCGGGACACTTTGCGCGTGACCGTAGTGCTCGTGCACACACACGCTTGTGCCAGCCTAGGTCATATTTTTCAGAGAAAATTGAGTCATGCTTCCATATAAATTGTCTTTTCAGGAAACCGGGACCTGTAGTAAGTAGCAGTGGGTGATTGGAAAGTACTACAGCAATCAGAATAAGAAAAGGCCCTTTTATTGAATTTTGGTGAATATTTTTCAAAGAAACTGGAGTCCTGCTTCCATATAAATTGTCTTTTCAGGAAACCGTGACCTGTAGTAAGTAGCAGTGAGTGATTGGGAAGTAACCTACTACAACAATCAGAATGAGAGAATGAGATTTTTATTGCATATTTTCCTGAAATAATAATAACTGAACTGTATGTATTGGAAGTATTGGGAAAATGATTAGTGAATATCTTTTCAAGAAATAGCCAATGTTTTGCATCCCTACTGTCATAGCTTGCTGCAGGCCATGGAGCTCCGTCAAAGCCTCAGAATTTAGTAGTCCAGTATTCCAGAAACGGTGACTTTGCGCGGGTATGGAGCACCGCGGGCTGCCGGCCGTGAAGGAGCTCCATCTAGCTCACAGCGGGCAGGGGTCTGTGAAGGAGGACAGGACGGGCGGCAAGGCAGCAACCCAGGCAGCACCAGCCGCTGAACTCCAACACACAGTCACAAAATTTGCAATTAGCCGTCAACTTTAGTAAAATGCACATATTTGACCTCTACATAGTTGATTTCTCGCATAAAAAAGTAATGTATACAATTTCTGACATCTGCGTGACCTAGATTCAGAAGACTAGCTAAGCTGACCTCAGGTCAGTGGTGTAGCCTATGTAAATGTTGGGGCGTGACAAAGGTAGAGACTAGAGCCAAATAAGGATTGAAATAAGGAGGAGCCACCGAGTTGACGTCAACTCGGTGGTTTGTTGGGATTTGCCCGTTTTCAGAGGCAGTTTCAAATAGTGAGATTTGCAGAGGAAAGAGGTGTCAATGGGATTTTGAGGTTCTATGTATGTCCTATTTACCCACCAAACTGTTGTCATTCAACTATGACAAGGTAAAATCGGTTTTGCATTCTATCACCCCTTTAATCAATGCAGCTGCCTACACAGGCTACATAACATACACTTCAATCATGCTTTGCATGCGTAGTGTAGTAGTGACTCAAATCTTATTTAAACGCTTTTATTTCCTTCTGTTTTACAAGCGTAACTTAAAGGGATACTTCACCGCTGGAAAGCCTAATATATCTTTAAATTGGGTCACTTATGTAGCAGAAATGTGAAAAATAAATTTTAATTGGTGCCTTCTAGGCCGAGAAAAGCCAGAAAATGTGTTTTTGGCTCATATGGATGAAAGACACCAAATCCCAGAATGCACTTCGCTTCGCTGCTTTGAGTCCACTCCCAAGCCACGCCTACCGCTTGACAGACAGACAGTGAGGCATTCGACTCAACTCAATGTGTTTAATTGTTATTTCAACCATATACACAAAACAACGTTTCATCGTGGCTCAAGTGGTGTTACACATTTAAAATATATAAAAACTACATTATATACTAACGACATACGAAACAGGCTACATTTAGTGCACACACACACATTATAGGCTCCGTAAAGTTCAGCTAAGCATACTAGCATTAGGCTTGGTGGGCTGTAAACACCGAGTATAAACACAGCCGTGAATTAGCGTGGAATGTCGAATGGTCGCCATGTAACAGTCACAAACTCCAGCGGTTAGCAGTTAGTTGGATACAAAGCAGCACATTTCTGCACCAGTCCGTGTTAACACAGCTCACCTTCATACAGAGCATCTCTAGCTCGGATCGTCGGAAGGCTAGCAGTCCTGGTAGCTGGACAGTCTGGTTCACTGTTGTTCAGCCATGTTTCCCACGAAAGCAAAAAACACAGCAGTCTCTGAATTCGCGTTGGGAGCATCGTTGAAGTTGGATGTAGTCCAGTTTGTTGTTTAATGAACGGACACTTGCAAGCAGGATTGATGGGACAGGTGGCCGGCTAGCGTTAGCTCGCTCTGGATGTGCCTTTTCCCCGGCTAGCGCTAGCTTCCCACCTAGCCGACGACGAGGATGTCCCCTCCCCGGCTCGGGGTACGCTGGTCCCCGTGCTGGTCTCCGTGGCAGGCGAAGCTCTCGCAGTGGGCCGATTATTTCGTCTGTAATAACGTTTCCTGCATATTCTCCGATCTGTACCGATGTATCCCGGTGGTACACGTGCGGTAGTTTGAATGCACATAATTGTTGTAAAAGTTTGCTGCTGAGAAGTTCTCTTAATACATCCATGAGAGAGAGCCATAGATAGTAAAAGAAGCTTGGATTGTCGGAGGGCTAGCAGTCCTGGTAGCTGGACAGTCCGGTTCACTGTTGAGCAAAAAACACAGTCTCTGAACTCGCGTTGGGAGCATCGTTGAAGTTGGATGTAGTCCAGTTTGTTGTTAAATGAACGGACACTTGCAAGCAGGATTGATGGGACAGGTGGCAGGCTAGCGTTGGCTCGCTCTGGATGTGCCTTTTCCCCGGCTAGCGTTAGCTTCCCACCTAGCCGCCGACGAGGATGTCCCCTCCCCGGCTCGGGGTACGCTGGTCTCCGTGCTGGTCTCCGTGGCAAGCGAAGCTCTCGTAGTGGGCCGATTATTTCGTCTGTAATAACGTTTCCTGCATATTCTCTGCTCTGTAGCGATGTATCCCGGTGGTACACGTGCGGTAGTTTGAATGCACATAATTGTTGTAAAAGTTTGCTGCTGAGAAGATAGAGCAGAGCCCTGTTTAGCGAGGATTCAAGATGGCTGACATTTCGTTTTTTTCCGGCCGAGATCGGCTTGCTTCGGGCGATGGGCAGGTTTAAAACATGCGGAAGTAGGTCCTACTACTGGTTGTAGTCTTTTGCTCTGGCCAAAAAATCTTCCGATGACGCAAAAATCGTCATTTTACGTCATCGGAAGATTTTTTCCAGACCCCCCAATGCAGATATCTCCTGTCTCAGGGGGATATGAGGGAGGGACGCACGGTCATTCAGAAATACTACCGGGTTTCTACTGATACAAAGCTGAATGCTAAATCGGTGAAATATCCCTTTAAGTAATTGTGTGTTGGTCCCTGAGCGTTACCAAAATGTGGCTGACTTACACCTAAAGGAGAACTCCGGCCAATTGTTACGGTAATCTTGCTAAATATAACTATGCAAGACCAAGAAAAAAAATTTGCGGAATTGGTATTAGCAACACGGAGCTGCTGCAGCTAATGCATAGCAGAAGCAAGGCCGCTGGTCGGAAACTATCACACCGATCACCACAGCATATAATGTTCATGTTACACAGACATTTTAATTGCATTTTGTGTCTGTTAAGATACACAAAGGCACTATTTAGCTTATGCCCCTATAACTTCCGCTTTAGCTAAGAGGGAGCTATGCATTAGCTGCAGCAGCTCCGTGTTGCTAAGACCAATTCCGCTCATTTTTTTTTTTCTATAGACAGGTCTTGCATAGTTATATTTAGCAAGATTACCCTAACAATTGGCTGGAGTTCTCCTTTAATACTGACAGTACATGTCCAAATAGGCGCTGTTTTCACGGCAGGGATAGCCCTGCTTCCCAGCATTGTACGCTATAGTGGGCCACTAGCAGTTATACATTTCTCTTTAATGACCACTGACAAGCAAAGAAAACTGTCTACACCCACCTACAACCCTGACGGCTGCATCTGATTGGACGAACGCATCACGTGGGTCTGTCTGCTGCCGGATTTCAAAACATAATGGCGATTTGTTTGGAATACCATGTCTTATTTTACGAAAATAGTTAAAAATGTGTTTCTGAAAACCTTTTATGCGAGAAATAGGCCATGCAGTTGCAAAATCTGCCTTTATTACAGATCGACAAAGGTCAGTTTAAAAGATTTTTGTCAGCTTTTAAGAGGAGGCAAGCTGAGTTGCCCGTTCCTCCTTTGCATAAAGTTGGCTGGATTCAACCTTAAGCAAATGAGGAGCGGGCAACTCGACGCCCCACTTCTCCAAAGTCCCTGCAACGCTACCAGAATGCATTGCACGGCTGCTGCCATAGAAATTAATAGGAAACGTGGATTTGACGCTGGCAATGGACACTTACTAAGCACGATTGCGTGCTGACGTCCTGCTTTCACTATGCATGGTGTGAGTGTTGAGATGGTGTTAGGTGGTATGACGGATGACAGACCAACCTGGGATCACTCATTCATTCAGTGCTGCTGAACTGCACCACTAATAGAGCGCCAATCTTTGGTTGCTAGCTGCTCATTGCTGTGGTGTCTCTGCACTGCATTTCCCAGAGATCACCTGTTAATGAGTGTGGCATCGTTGTCTTCTTATTTGCTGTCGAAATGATTGAGGTTTATGTTGACAGTGCTCTTTTTATTTGTTCAGACTGGTGGTTATTGTTTCACATAGGGTTGTAACTAACGGTTATTTTCATTATGGATTCATTGTTGACTATTTAAATGTCAGAAAATATCCATGTCCATGAAGCCAATATGATGTCTCCAAATGTCTTGTTGTGTCTGGCCAACAGTATAAAACCCCCAAATATTCTAATCTGTGCCATGAAATTACCAATTTGTTCTCTGGGGACTACCAATGTTAAATTTCACAACCACACTCCTGCACTCTCTCTGACAGATTAGATAGAGACTCAGCCAAAGGCACAACCACCTCTGATTGGCCAAAACTATGTTTCTGTTAACCCTTTTCCTTGACTGGTTACAGGTGCATAGCATCGGTGACAGCGACACAGGATATTAAACCTGTTTCAAGCCCTTTGAACCTGTAATTGTTTGTCCTTTGTCACTAAGTGACAAGTTCCCAAGCTCTCACTTGAAGCACCAAAATTGATTTAATAATTATTATAATTTTTAGGGGGGCTGAGATGAAATGTAGGGGAGCTTGAGCCGTATATATCATTTCCTGCTATCGGGGGAACAGGAATACACAGGTATTTGAAAAAC